>CM033798.1:35879200-36306143 GCA_019656835.1 Rhododendron ovatum | reverse complement strand
AACGAGGTAGAGTGACGTACAACTAGAATTACCTTCACAAGGACACTAACTGCAAATAGTCCAAATACAGCACCCGACGCTCCAACAGAAACAGCATTTGTTGGAAGAACAAACCATGAGACAAGATTTGCTCCAGCACCTGTTAGGATGTAAGAAAGCCATAACGCAAAGCTCCCCTCCTCCTCTTCAACTAGCTTTCCTGTTCTAAGGAAAAGTGTAATATTACATTCTCAAATCTTAAATTTAATACATTGTGTCCTCTCTATGAATTTTAGGACTCAAAAGGAAACAATGAAGACATACCAAAAATATACAAAAAGAAAAGGTTGCTGGAGAGATGGTTCCTGATGATGATACACAGAAAACTATTAGGACTGAACATCAGAGATAGACCGAGAACAAAGGCAGCCAGTGACTATTTCGCATCGATTTTTGTAACACCACCTCGTCTAAAAGCTTAAACTATTGGAGAGAGGCGCAAGACGTAATTGATTACATTCTCAACACACGAGTCTTTCGACTACAAGATATATTGCTTGTTATTGATAACATAAGCTAATCACCAACTTGGGCGCAGCAGTTGACTGGACATCTAGGGGTAAAGCACTGTTTCGGTGCAAGCCGCGAAAGCAGTACCAAATCGAGGCAAACTATGAATACTAGATATGACCTCAAAATACCCAGAATACCAGGGGGGTCAAGGTCGGCCAGTGAGACGATGGGGAGAGAGAACAACAACAACAATAGCAATAACAATACTCACATAATCCCCAATAGATGGGGCTATGGATGTTATTGAGCAAAGTAACTTTACTATTTTTATTCTCAATTTTATAGTTTAAGGATTATAAAACAGTTCTATGTAGACATACAAAATGCCTTTTTAAACATCCTTCTGCATTGCGACTCGTCACTCTTTTTCTATGCATCCTTAAATAGTATAGAGATCTCACCAATTAGCATGACAGAATGTGGATGTCACAAACTGGTACCATGTAGGCCTGTTGTGGTAGAAATACAAGGCTTTGATACCCCTAACCTGCGAAATGCAGAAAATTTTGGTTTTAGCTTGGTCATCCGAATCAAGTGAACCTAAACTGACTTGGAGGGAACTTAAAGATCAGTTTCTTCAGGATAATTCTGTTTCTCTTTAATGATGTTTAATCAGCTTAGAGAATTGCCAGAGATCTCCAGAATCCGACTCTATATTATGTTGGAATAGCCTGCTGCCATATACCCACAAATCATCCTCCGCTCCCCCAAATCTGCATCCTTCATTGATAGTTCATCAAGAGAACAAAGAAGAAAAAACTAACATTAAAAAGTAAGACCTGAAAAAAGTGATCCGCAACGTAAATTCCAAGGTTAAGGAGGAGGATCCAGAATATCCCATTTACATGCTTCTCTGGCTTCCTATTCTCTTCTGGTTTTCCAAGCTCAAGCTGTGACATCATATCTGGAACAAAGATCATAATGTCGCTTAAATTTCCACATTTACACAGGATTGAGGTTTCAGTCATACACAAATTGAGAAGGTAATAAAAGATTTTCTGTTAATCAGTTGCAAAGTGATGGGAACTTATCAAGTGATTTCACATAATCATTGCACCGTAATCATATGATGTGCCTCATTTCATTTTATGCCAATCCTAATCCGGTTTCCTTTTTCTTTAGAGTAGAATTGTCCCCTCCCTCCCAAAAAAATGGAAAAGAACAACTAACAAACAAGCAAGACAAGGAAAGTAAATTCTATTTACTTAAGAAACCCTTTTCCACAACAAAATTCGATTTGTAACTCCACCCCTATGAAGCACAATTTTATTTTATTTTATGTGAATGAACATTGACACTTATTTGTTTTCAATTCCTTAAAACGTACTTAACCAGGCAAAAATTCAGTTACGAATTTACGATCAACTCAAATGAATCCAACCTCAAATATCAAACATTCAGTGAGGCTTCTTCATCTCACTGGAGAGAGAGAGAGAGAGAGAGAGAGAGAGAGAGAGAGAGAGCTCATTGTTTTAAAAGTATGAACATAAGCGACAATTACCAGCATAACCCGAAGCCTAGATCAACTATTCAATTGCACGCTGATTGAAAAAACTATTCAATTGCACAACTGAGTCCACAGAACTTTGAACGCCCACCACGTGTTTGTCAAATATACCGAATGACATAAAACCACCCAAAATCCGTTATACAACTCCCAACCATACGAGGCATACGTCGAGGACACGGATTTTTTTGCAATTCCTTAAAACCTACTTAACCGCTCAAAAAATACAGTTCGGAATTTATTACGATCAACCCAAATGAATCTAACCCCAATTATCAAACAATTCAATTAGGCAAATTCAAGTCGCAGGAGAGAGAGAGAGAGAGAGAGAGAGAGAGAGAGAGAGGACCTGAACCGTTCGATTGGCAGATGAGGCGAGAGCGGGGGGCGGGGAGATGGAGAGGATTGGTGAGTGGCGGCGGAGAAATAGCGAAGAGGCGGTGGGAGGAGGGAGAATTTGGAAGGGGAGTGAAGGAGGAGAGAGAGAGAGATATGTCCATGGAGTTGGCCTTGGCTCTGTGTAGAGAGTGAGGTGCTAGTGTGATGAGGTGACGGTGGTGGTGATTGTACAGTAGGAGTGCCATTTTTCCTGGAGAGAGAGAGAGAGAGAGAGCGCGCGCCAACTGTGTTTAACCGAAACCAGATACTGTGGTCAATGCCCACTCAAAACAGTTCGGAAATGTTATGGTGCATTAAACTTGTCCATTAAAAGGAATTGGACGGTTCTGATTTACATAATCGCCCAATTTCTTTTTATGAACTTTTATGGACACTTTTATAGACATGTTTCATGAACCCTATTAATCCTGAAACTGTTTTTAATCATTTTAGAATCATACTCACAAGTCTACCTCACTGCTCTCCCCACCGTTAGCAATCTCACCATCCAAGAATGTTTTGAACGGTTCCGATTTTAAAAGAACTTTTTCAGGGAAGACTTTAACTATTTCCTGAAAGAGTTCTTTTAAAAGCTGAATCATTAATTGCCGAGATGGACAGTGAGATTGAATGTTATGGTGGAGGGAGCAGTGAGGGTAGACTTATTGCATTTACACACCCTTACATTCACAAGTGTGTATGTGTCATACACACACTACATGTGAGTGCGAGTGCGAGTGGCGTAAATATGTATGGTTCTAGTATTTTTGAAATAGTTTTACCAAAAAGTCTCAACACAGGTCTTTAGATTACAAATTTAGACACATGAGATTGTTGGAGATACTCTTTTGAGAGATGTTTTTTGAGATAATAAGTAAAAATAAATAGACAAATATATTAGAATAATAAGTGGAAGGAAAACTTATGGAGTTGTAGACACCCCAATCTGATTTTCCAATTGTTTTATTTTGTTTTCGGTTTCTTATTTCACCGATGATAAGTCAGATCAAAAACATACTTGAGAGTGAAATGGTTTGAGCTTGGAGTGAGTGGAATCCATCATAAACCCAAAAAAAAAACCCCTAAATCAAAATCCTGACTTCAGGTTTGATCATCACGCGACCTATTAGATCCCTCGCGCAATGCTTCATCTGCTAGGTGTTGGTCAAAGTCAAAACCTTGACTTTTGACCATCGCGGGGCTGGTTTCACCATCGCGCGACGAAGTTACTTCATCGCGTGATGGTCAATACCTGTCACTTTCACCTTTTTCCAGCTGGATTCTGTGATGATCAGGGGGCCACTATCCTGGGGAACCCCGTTTTCATCGATTGAACAGTGTTCTGCAGGTGCATGGGTTGCACCACCCTCACAACAACTCCCATCACCTTGTTGGTCTCTTCCTCCACCAAGGGAGGCTGACCAGCTTTGTTGGCTGGTTGCTAGGCCAAGCCTTTCACCCACCATATATCTCCTCTTGCCCTATAAGTATACCCCATGGTTCTTCTTCCAAAAGGTTACCAATTCTCAAGCAAAAGAGACTCCACAAGCCCTAGCACACTTGATATCTCATCGCTCCAACCACATCCATACACTCATTTTTCAAGCTACACCACCTTATTCAATCTATTTTCAAAACACTCAAGCAAAGGTATAATGCCCTACTGTTTATTGTTTTGATCCCTGAGGGGGGCTGTCAAGACCAAGGCTGGTAATCTATACCAGTCCTGGTCCTAAAGTTAGCAAGGTTACAAGAAACCGTGCACTAGCACTCCCACATGCGATGGACCCAGACACGCGCGCGACGGTTTCTATCACTGTGCGATGGTTCTCGTGAGGATGGGATGCTAGTTTATTTTCTATTTTATTAGTGTTATGAATAACTATGAAACATAACTTAAATTGATTCACTATTTTGCATGATAAAATTTGTAGTTTAACTAAGAACTCTTATTCATTAGCTTGAGAATGCCCTTAGGTTGCTTCTGAACATGTCTCAGAGCCCAAGCGTGCAAAGCAATTCCTAGAAGTCCAGTCACGACACTTGCGTGATGCACTGACTACATCGCGCAAGAGTCGGCTTGTTTCCAGCAGTTGCCCTTGCACGGACAACTTGGTCTAAAAGCCTCTGTTTTGGTACCCCCTCTGTTTTGGGGTTGTATTTTATTCTTGTTATCTCTGTTTGTAATAATTATTTATTTTCAACACATATAAAATGCCTGGTTTGACCCTAGGTATGCACTGGTCCTTCCAGAGCCCAGAAGGGGATAAGATTCAACTTGTTGGTGAGACATCAACACTCGCGCGATGGATTGGGAGTGTCGCGCGATGGTTGACTTGCATGTACGAAGTTCCATGCATGCAAGTTGGCCGTTGTTTGCGGCAATTTCAAACCGAGGCACTATTTTGATATCTAGTCGCAGTTTTGAATTTTATCTCATATTTTGTTCAAATATTTCATCCATCCATGCTGTTCTCATATCACATCCCTACAAAGGTGGTATAGTTTTAAATCCCCTATTAACTGTTCCCTCGTCCTAACTGGCTAAAAATTGTTTAATAAAAGAAGAATCGCAAATATTTTCGCAAAATGCTTAAGTAGAAACTGATCTTCGGATTGGGCGAGAGGGGTGCCTTAAAACTCTTCCCCTCTCGTAACCTGGCTCTTGAACCCAGATATGATTATGATGGACTGGTTCCTTAAACTTTTTCAAATCAAATAGCGTGACAGGTACTTCGAAATACGGTTCCTTGGGTGTCGGACCTTCAAAACCTAAGTGGTGACTCTGCATTTTTTGCGAGCGCTTGCCGTCCGCGTACGCGCTCTCTCGATTTTCGGGCCCTCACGTTTGGAAATCTGGAAATTTTCAAAGGGCATGCTGCCCACAGGAATATTACAAATCGTGCTAAGAGATAGGACTATAGTTCTGGAAATCCCAAGTAGGGGTGCAAACAAGTCAAGCCGAGTTTGTAGTGTTCAAGTTCAGCTCATTTACTAAACGAGTCTAAAACTTGAGCTCGATTGGCTAACTTACTTAACAAACTTCTTTAAACTCTGTAAAAGAAACGAGTCTATACAAATGAGCCGAGTTGAACCTTAGCTTAACTAGCTGCGTGAGCAGCTCATTTCGTTTTGCAGCCCTGACCCCAAGTGAACAAACCCCTTCGATCAGGGGCAGAGCTATATAGTGGGGCCACACCCGTTCCAAAAATTCGAATAAATAAAAATAAAAATTTACTCAGAAAGGTTATAAATAAAATCTGTGTAGAAATTCTAGACGCAGTAAAATTCTGGTGTATTGGTCAAGTCGGCTACCTTGTTGCTTGATTCTCCACACGCTCGAGATTTCGAATCCTGGACAAGCTCATATTCTTTCTTTTTTCCAAGCTTCAAAGGCCCAAGTGGATGTTAAACTAAAGGTGCCCTCTCTCTCTCTCTCTCTCTCTCTCTCTCCGCATAATTTTTCACTAGAATTGATTATTTCCACTCAATGGAGAGAAGAACTTGACCCATTTGCACATTAAATTTTCTTTCGCAAGTTTAGTATTTTTACTGTACATAATTTTTGTTTCACAAGTTTAATAGATTATTACTGCATATTTCTTTATGGTTTATGACGAGTGTGAATAGATATTGGATTCGCGAATATTTTGATTTTTATAATTCTATCATTATTATTTATTCTTCAAAAATCACACACCACAGAATTTCTTTATGATACAAATTACAGTTTCTATCAAAGACTTGCGCTTATTTGAGTTTAAATGAGTGGAGATCGAAAAATGCTCCAAATCTAAGACTATTTCTATTCTTTTACAAAAATATTGTTTGTTGATCCATGTCCTGATGTCCACATTCCATAGATTTCAATATATATATTTTAAAATTTTTTTTTAGTTTATTAAGGGACGAGTAACATATGAAAACATGTATTTTTTAGGATGCCGATATGTGGTTAATGTTAGAACACGTGCACTTTTTTTCTGCATTTAGAATAATGATTTTTTGGGTGCCACCTCCACCTCCAATTCTTGGCTTCGCCATTGCTTCGATGCATGTGTGCGATTGTGTGTGTGTGCATTTGAAGATGTCGGGCGATGGAAATGTGTTTGTTTCCCAAAGTTTAGGAGAGACTAGAGTGTGACTTCTTATTTGTGGAAACCTGTTGCATAATGCACCTCTCCAATATATGCACACATGTAGGGGCGGAGCTAGGAATTTTACTCAGAGGGGGCACTCTCTAAGTGAACAGCCAGAACATGTCAAACAAAGTAGCAATTCGTTATTTACCACCATGAAACAAGCATTTAATTCTTTAAGAGGTCCATTAATTTGGTTGAAAACATGCAAAAACAACGTATACAACAAGCCTAATATCCAAAATTTTCAATTTTTCAAACATTTTTTGTGTAGATATACTGAAAAGAAAAAAAAAAAGTATAGGAGATAAAATTCCAAGAGCACGTGACCCCTTGGGCCTATGCTGGCTCCGCCGGTAACACATCCAGTCATCAAAGTATTTAAAAGAGCACTTTTCTACTTTTAGCTTTTGAACTCGTTGCACATTTACGCTGGACTTTCTACTCTAACTCTATTCTCTATAAATAATTTCTATTTAATCTTTATCTTGTTCACTTAAACACTAATAGGGTATCCCTTTTCTTTATATATTTGCATGCTCTTTTTCAAATGCTATATTTTTTTAACGGTCATATTTTTGTAACCCTCATAATTCAATGGCTATATTACAATGGTCATTCCAAGGGTGATATTTTTGTAATTTCGTTATGGTGAGGGTCATGCTTCAACGATATTAATCCAGGATAGGTCCCTCAATCTCTTCTCCATTGGGAAACTGCAAGTTGGAAGTTCAATGAAATATATCCAAAAGAGTACGTAGAGACAGAATATTCGATATCTTCTGAATGAGCATCATGCACAATGGGAAATGGATTAAGAGCATCCGCAATGGTAATAATCAAAATCAATAACCAAAATGTGCCACGTTAGCATTTGTTCAGCCATTTAGTCTATAATCAAACTTAACAACATCTACCTCTACATTGGTTATTTTTGCATTCCTAACAAAAAAAAAAATTTCCACAATACACAATATACATTTGTCCAATCGTAAATGAGTTCCAATCATGTACTTGATCACACCAAATTATACGTCTCGATGAGACGATTCTTATGTAGGGTGTTTTTGAGTGATTGAGTTTTGGTTATCGGTAAAAGTTGTTAAGTTTTGGTTATGGGATGGGTGAAATTTGGTTATTTGCTAAAAAACTTGTAACTTTGCTTATTACAATGTGGAGTATTTTTTGAGCATCATTGTTAAATTTGTTTATCCATATCCATTTGCTTATTACAATGAGGATACTTTAATAGAGACAGAGACCACTCAACCTACCGAGTTTTGCTCTGACAGTATGACCCTGATAATTTTCCAGTAGTACTTAGATTAGTGACAGCTATTGCTCTACTGTTTGAAGTGTTGTGATAAGTATGAAGTGAAATAAATGATAAGTAAAGTCTGGGTTGCTTTACTTTCAGTCATCTCATTTTCATAAAGAGTGGTAAAATTGTGCAAAGTAGAGCTGTGTAAAGTAGTTCGTAATGTAGTTTTTTGTAATGTAGTTGTAATGAGGAACTTTCCTAGAGTACGTGCTTGTATTTGTCTAGGAGATAGGATGTGGTAATATGTCATATGTGTAATAGTGAGCAATAGTGAGTTTCCTGGAACCTTCCCAGGCAAGGCGTCATCTCCTCTCTTCTATAAAAGGAGGCTGCTACCGGTTATGTACTGAGACTTGAGCAATAAAATTATTCAGTGTTGTGTTTTGCTTTTTTTTTTTTTGTGTGATTGTACTCTCTTAGTAATTGCACACGATACTAGAGAGAGAGACCTTTTTTTAAATTTTGAAGAACCTGTTACATACACCTCTCAAGTATATGCACACATCCACTCAACAAAAGTACTTAAAAGAGCACTTTTCTACTTTAGCCAAGCTATTTTTGAACTTGTATTGCACTAGACTTTCTACTTTAATTCTATTCTCTACAAATAATTTCTATTTAATTTTTTTTTATCTTTTTTACTTAAATAATTGTTTATCCCTTTTCTTTATATACTTTCATACTATTTTTCAAATGCTATACTTTTTTAACGGTCATACTTTTGTAACACTCATAATTCAATGGCTATATTCCAATGGTCATATTCCAACAATGATATTTTGGTAATTTCGTTGTGGTGAGGGTCATGCTTCAAAGGTCATATCTTTTATTGTTGTGCTCACATTTTTCTATTATTTTTTTCCTACTGGCCATTTTTTTTATATTATTGAAGTGATTCATTTCTTAGACAAATAAAATTAATTTAAAATTTGTTGTGAGTGTAATGCACAGATTAGCGTGTGTGGTCTATTTTTGAGTCCCGCACTAATAATAGTGCATGAGTGAGACGATTGACACCATTTGTGAAGGATTCGAAGTGAGCCCACAAGTTGTTTTGTTCACAAATCACAATCAATGTATTACCGCACGTTTTGCGCCTTTCTTGAAAAAGGAAAGAAAGAAATACAGTAAATTGGGAAGGCCTCTCGTCTTGGAAACTTTCTCGGATCGTTGCCACACGTCACTCTCCTCGCAGTGACACAAGGATCTTCAGCTCTCTCTCTCTCTCTCTCTCTCTCTCTCTCTCCTATTTTCGTCGGGTTTCTCGGCAACCAAACAGGACTCCTGTCTCGCTTGGGGATCTCTTCGAAACTAGATTCCCTTCACCGGCGCATTTCGATTGCCTTTTTCAGGTCGTTTTCTGGTTTACCTTTTCTATTTCTGGCCATTACTTGTACAAAGAGAAACAGAGCTTTATAACGCATTTCCACATACAGAAACACAAGGGAGAGAGGAATGGCGGAAATCGGAGCGAAACGGAGGGTTCTGAGATGGATTTCGATGGTATCGTGGAGCGTTCTTGTAGCATCAATGCTTGCCTCAGCCGAAAGAGCCTTGAAATTACAGCAAGCGTCAACCGAAACGCCAGCCGTGGAAGCGTCGGGATCGGACTATCTTACGCAATTCGTGAATTTCTTGTGGCAGTCGGATCGATCATCTGGTTACCGACACGTTTGGCCTGTAAGTGGAAATTATGAATTCGATTAGACAGTGATTTTCACACTCTTTTTACCCCTCTTTTTGTCTGATACGAATTCACAATTTGTCATTTTAATAAGTGTGAAGGAGTACATAAATGAAAGCTTAATTATGTAAATTCACAAAGACAAAAAGAGGGGTGGATTTGGTTTGCCTTTATATGCATGAAGACAAAATTATTATAGAAAACAAGGTCAGTTTTATTTTCTTTTTTTGGATCATAAAATAAGGTCAGTTTGTGGATAGTAATTTTAAATCGAGTTCTTCTCTGACCCTTCAAATAGATTGGAGAGTATAATTTCAGCCCGTAAAACTTTTTCCTTACCCCAGCCCAATTCAATGATTGGGACAGTTCAGTTTTTTGAACATATCGAGAACATCAAACACTTTAAAAATCAAATTGAAAGGCATATTAGGAACCTATTTCTGTTGCAAAAAATGATTGAAATGAGTTCTGACCCGGTGTTACAATCTTATTTTTTTGCAAGATTAATGTGTTCTAAAATCATGTCAAATGATAATCAATCAACTTGATTTTTGGTATTCTTGATACTCTTAACGAGCTAAACAGAATGAATGGTTTCGATCATTGTACGGACTCCAAAAAACATGGGTTCCTGCAACACTATACAGTGTAGTGCGGCCAATCCGGCCGTCCGGCTCAGATTTAATTCGAGCTTCTATAAATCTTAAGCGTCAATTGTTCGGTTTAAAATCAAAGGCCGAATCAGCTGCACTACACAATATAGTGCGGCCTATTCTGCCGTCCATTTCAGTAATGGACTACTCGGATTGTAATCAAAATAATAGATGGTTAAAATTTATAGAAGTCTGAATTTAATCCGAGCTATTCATGCGAGATGAACGACCGGATCAACCTTCCTACACGGTGCAGTGCAGCAGCAACCCCCCTTCCATCCTTAGCAGCATCCATACAAGTTGGTCAGAATCAACTTATTGGTATAGGTGGTGGTAGGTTAAGTGGATTGGGTTTGCCTTTACATGCATGAGGACAAAATAATAGGATTATGTCTTGTGAATAATAATGCTATGGTACTATTAATATTATATTCTTGCCGTGGGGCAGAACTGATAACTTGGTCCAAGCCAGCTGTCTATGTGTGTATTGCGATTGATGTTGATAGGTTCTTTTCTCTCCATATTTTACTTGGTGGATTGATTGGACTTCTTATACCTGATGACAAAAGAATAGTAAGAAGATAAGTGCACGCACACGTTTCACGTTTTCCTATTGGGAAAATTTCAAAATAGTAACTCACCTTTTCACAGAAATCACGTATAGACATTTGACTTTTTAATATTATAAAAAAAATATCTAACTTAGTTAAAAACTTATCAATTTTTATCCGTCGTTAATTTTTCATTCAAAAAATAGTCAAAAATGCTAAAATGACCTACATCTGGGAAGGAAAACCAATATATATTATGGAAAAAAAAACATATTACTCTATTGATTTCTCCAGTCAAAATCTACCTGTGGGGCCATGGAGTTCCAATGGTTTGTTATGGGAGTAATGCTTAAAATGCTTCATCTTGGTTCTTGTTGTTTTTGTTGAATTTCTTATTGCACATTTTGGGATCAAATTTGTGTGCCATTTTTTTTCGGCAGAGCTTAACATCGTGTGAGGCAAATGAAGGAGAAGAAAGAGATGTTTGGGAATTTTGGGATATCCCAATTCCACTTAACTTTTTCTATAACTTTTAATTTTGTTCTTATTTGAATTTTTTCCGTGTTTTTTTCTTAGTTTTGCGCCTCAGTTTTTTTGTTTTCTGATTTGTCTTGTCAAAATGAATCAGAAAAGTAAAAAAAAAAATTGTATATTTACCCAAATATTTTGGAAAATAGTCAATTTTTTTGACTTAAAAGTGGTTATTTTCTAAATATTTGGGTAAAAATAAAAAATATGTACTTTTCTTCGAGACAAATTAATAAGTTACAAAATGTTGGCGCAAAACTAACAAATGCGAAAAAAAGAAAAGAAAAACAAAACTAAAAGTTATAGAAAAAGTAAAAATATTGTTGTTATTGGAACTCTACGGCCCCACAGGTGGGTTTTGGTGGAAGAAATCAGAGGAGTAATATTTTTTTCCCCCAAAATGTATATTGGTTTCCCTCCAAATGACCAGGTGTAGGCCATTTCATCATTTCCGTCTGTTTTTGTATGAAAAGTTAACGGCGGGTGAAAAATTGTGAGTTTTTAAATTTATCAGGTGTTTTTTTTTATAATATTAAAAGGTTAGGTGCCTATACGTGATTTGTGTAAAAGGTCAGGTGCTATTTTGAAATTTTTCCTTTCGTATTTTATGATGGTGACGGAAGTAGATGTTCACATGGGCCACATGGCTGATGAGCTGATTTTATTTAGAATAAGACTTATATTTGACTTTAGCTTTGTACATGTAAATACACATACTTTGATATGTCGTCCTTATGCATGCATTTGCATGTGTAGGCAATGCGCCCGCCTTTTGGTTATTAATTCAATAGACATCTTAGGAATCATTTATTTCATTCATGTTATCTGTTTGTATTTAAGTTTTCGGCCAACATAAGAACTGATTTTCAGAAGTTTAAGTGTACACAATTGTTGAATCTGATTTACAGGAACTGAAATTCGATTTCAGAATTGTTTTGGCTACCATAATTGGATTCTTTGGAGCGGCATTTGGGAGTGTTGGTGGTGTTGGTGGCGGTGGAATATTTGTTCCTATGCTTACCCTAATAATTGGGTTTGATGCAAAATCAGCAACTGCAATATCTAAATGTAAGGACAAGCATATTCATTGAATAATACTTCTAGGTAAGTTTAAATATTTTAACCAACATGAATGGACAATGCAGTGACCATTTGCTGTTGAATTTGTGGAGTCTGGACTAATAACAAACATTCACAAATGTGAAATTCATTTTGTGTCATAAAATCACAGAAGATGGCCAAGACCTGGTTTTGGATTCATTCTGTACCATGGTGAAAGGGACTCTGTTTATAAGATTTTTTCAGTTTTGTAAGGATATACTTGGACGGCAGACAGTTGATTTATTGCAGTAACGTGACAATTGGAGGCCATAGCCTAGCTGCTTGAGGCCCCCGTTGGCCACCCACGCCTCCTTAGGTAAAGTAAGATTGGGCCAAATGTTTGAAGCCCCAATACAATCCAAGACTTGACCCCAGGGAAAAAAAAAAAAAAAAAATCCAAGCCCAGCCAGGAAAAGAACGAAAATGGCATGGCTTGTCCCAGGTAGGTTCAGTGTAGGATTTGGGGGCAACGGGAGCATGGCTGGCAAGCCAACTTCAAACGTAAAAGATTGTGGACATTATAGAGTTTCACTTTTTGAGGAAGTTAATTTGATCGAGGCAATTGAAGGCGTTGAGAATATGATTAATTAATTTATCCCTCTCTCTAGCGGCTTAAGCTTTTAGATGAGTTTAGGGCGTGACAGTCAATAGAAATGATTAAGCTTTGTAGAACACCTTTATCAAATTGGTTAACACTTAACAATCAAGAAAAGGAACGTGTCTCGTACATAACACCTAGTAAAAGAATAAAAAAAGAAAGGGTGTTTCTCAGGGGACTACTTCCAGTGTTCCATGTAACTTCTCGGGTATAGACTGTGTAGTTAATAGTTATTGCCCTAGGGATTTCAGAGATTTGCATTACTCTTCCCTTATGTCTGTTGTCAGGTATGATCATGGGTGCAGCAGCCTCAACTGTTTATTACAATCTTAAGCTACGGCATCCTACACTTGACATGCCAATCATTGACTATGACTTGGCATTGCTTGTTCAACCAATGCTCATGCTTGGTATTAGCATTGGTGTTGCTTTCAATGTGATTTTTGCTGACTGGATGGTTACAGTTCTGCTAATTGTTCTCTTCGTAGGTAAGTATTTGTTTTATTTTCATATTGTTGGTTCACCTTTCTGCTCTGCTGATACTCTTAACATGATATGGCGGTCTGCAGGCACATCAACCAAGGCCTTCTTCAGAGGTGTTGATACATGGAAGAAAGAAACCATTATGAAAAAGGTATTACGAGGTTCATGCAATTAACTAGTTCGAAGGCAGTTACAATTCACGCAGAAAACGAGACTGTTTGACTTGGTGTTCAATTTTATCAGACATAATCTTTTTAGAAATAGCTTAGCGTCAAAGGTATTACTAATCTATTGCCATCTTACTACTTTGTGCCATATTTATTGAAGGTGATGCTGTATAAATAACTTGAACTTCTTTTGTGTCATATAGTGCCATGTGCCCGTAGGATATGTGTGTTGTTGTGAACCAATCTTTCATTTTGATTATCATTTCTTGTTTCTGATTCCAGGAGGCTGCCAAGCGTTTGGAGACGACGGGTGAGTTGATCTGGTATTCATCTATAAGGCATAATAGAATAGGCCTTCTTGCTGATAATAATTTTTTTGGTCGCGGAATATTCATTTATATTTCCTGTAATATCAGCTAATAGTCAAGAAGGAGCAGAATACAAGCCCCTTTCTGGTGGCCCGAGCAATGACACCCAAAAGGAGACCAAGGACATCGAGGCAAGTATCCTCAAGCAACTCTTTGAGTTACAAATATCTCTCTAGTATAATGTGTATAAACTTCACAGGTCGGCATAATTGAGAATGTTTGCTGGAAGGAACTTGGGCTTCTTGTTTTCGTTTGGGTTGCATTCCTAGCATTGCAGATCATCAAGGTTCTCTCTCTCTCTCTCTCTCTCTCTCTCTCTCTCTCTCTCTCTCCCTTGCACCCTTCATAGTTGGTACGTCCTGGCATCTTTTTTTCTCTGATATTTTATATGCACTTCATGTTTTGTACGTCCTGGCATCTTTTTTTCTCTGATATTTTATATGCACTTTCTCCATTTTCTGACTTGTGAGGTTACTTGTCTATTGAAAACAGAATTATACAACCACTTGTTCAATGGCATACTGGGTCTTGAACTTATTACAGGTATCTTTTTAATATGTATGTTAGAAGGATATCCGCATCCTCTCCTTTTTTCCTGCCATAAGACAGTTTGTCATGTGGGATTTTTGTAATGAGTTTCACCTTGACAAACTGTAAAGTTGGTTAGCATCTAAGTGAACTCATTGTTCTGCAGATCCCCGTTTCTGTTGGGGTAACTTTGTACGAGGCAATTAATCTGTACAAGGGGAGGAGAGTAATTGCATCGAAAGGGGATGATGGCTCTAATTGGAAAGTGCACCAGCTGTTATTGTACTGCTCTAGTGGTGTGCTAGCTGGTATAGTCGGTGGGCTGCTTGGTTTAGGAGGAGGATTCATTATGGGCCCATTGTTTTTAGAGCTGGGAGTCCCTCCTCAGGTTATGTTGTCACTTTTGTTTCTTGAAATACGCCGACAAAGAAGAGAATATAAAATTTACAATTAAGAGGGTGGTTACTTTTTGCTTCATTATTTGTTTTGAATCATTTCACTACTGCTATCCCAGTTTTAGAGGACTATGGCTGATTTCTAGGTTTTATATGATATATTTGTGTTGCCTTATTTTGAAAATCTGGTCCAAGTGTCCGTCAGAAGAATTTAATGCTTCATGCACTTTATACCTTCTCAATTAATTTATGATTTATTTAACACCTAGAACCAGTGTCCGTCATGACAATCTAGGATTTCAAAAGAAAGGCCTTTCCATTTCCATTAGTGTTTAGAGGAATCCAGGTCAGTTTGAAAACTTGGTACAAAAATATAACTGATTGTCTCTTTTGTCTTGGTGAAACGTGAAGTGTTACTTCTGAATTATTGTAATAATTCAAGAAGTTTTTAGGAATTCACTATTTTGGTTGCTGTGATAACTTCGGTAGTTGATGTCTTGGCAAAGAATTGTGTGTTATATGTTGAACATAACAGTCACAGGAGTAGATTTGGGAAATTTTGGGTGACAGAAATAGCTTTATTGAAATTTCCATGTCCGTCATGGAAAGATGTTTGAAGTTTCCAAAATATAGATCTCAATACTGTGTAACCTACAAGGATAAATTTTTTTGAAACGAACATAGAAAATGAATGGGGAATAACAGTGATGTTGGAACAACTTTCGTGTTAATTGCAAGCATTTGCTTTCTGTCTGGTCCTGAACTCCTTGAGAACTTTTGTGCAGGTTTCAAGTGCCACAGCCACCTTTGCAATGACTTTCTCCTCTTCAATGTCTGTTGTAGAATACTATCTTCTAAAACGTTTTCCAGTACCCTATGGTAAGTCATTGCACCGGTTCTGCACTTAATGTAACCAGTCCCTAAGGTTGTCTTCACAAATCATCTAGTGCATCGATGTTGAAATACTTCCACAGGCAATTTCTGTTCTCAATCATCTAAAAATTTGAGAAGCAGATACGGGGTTATTTGCATCTGAATACTACGTCTGAACTCTGAAGTTCATCTGAATTTTGAGAAATTTGATTATCATTGCATGCATGTTGCAGCTCTCTACCTTATCGCCGTGGCAACTATCGCTGCTTTTATTGGGCAACATGTTGTAAGAAAACTGATCATCATACTGGGAAGAGCATCTTTAATCATCTTCATTCTAGCTTTCATGATCTTTGTGAGCGCAATCTCCCTAGGTGAGCTTCATTTTCCCCATTGGTTGGAGTGGTGAAATGTTTTTTCCTGACAAAATGATCGACTCTAATTTTACTGTTTTGGGACTGTTGGTGTATGAAATTAATACAACTTGTTTTTATTTTATAGGTGGGGTTGGTATATCTAACATGATTGGGAAGATTGAGCGACATGAATACATGGGTTTCGAGAACCTCTGCAAGGATGCTTAATTTGTCATTGTCCCCTCTACCTTGAACAGTTAGCTTCTGCTATTCTTCACATGGTAGGATGAATGATAAGCTATGACATACTGAAAATTCAGTATGATTGCTTTCATTTGCTAATAGAGCCTTTTCGTAAGAACAAAAAATGTTCTATTTTCCTCCGGAGCAGCTGTAGGCAAGGTATAAGATTTATGCCAATGGTCTTATTTATGGAATGAATACACCGCTGCTCAATAGTGACAATAGCATTTGTACGTTTGATGAGAAGACCGGAGGATCAGTTGTCACCAAGACATTGAAGAAGTCGTCTCTTTTTTTTTTTCATCAATTTTTTTCTTTCTTTGATAGCCTCCGGCAAAACTTTTCACGGCAAGGCCAAATAAGGGGGTTGTATTTCTTCTATCGTTCTTTTGCTTTTTGTCCTCCCTTTGTAGAGTACTTTCCTCCTTTCAGCTTTTGCACCTCTGTAGGGTTGTGTTCCTTCAAGGTTTCATTTGTGCTCATTTTTATTGATTTGTGCTACGTCGGGATCTCTACTGCCTATGTCTTGATTGGCACTCTACTCTAATTCTACTCGGGATCTGGTTCCAAGTTTGTGCCAATTGAGCTTGAGCTCGCGTCTAAGTTTAGCTGGTTTTAGCTATTATCTATTGTTAATGAAATCTCTCAGTGATTGTCGTAATGACTGTTTGAATGAAATTTGTTATGCTAAAAAAAACAAAAAACAAAAACAAAGCCCACTGTGCATTGAGCTTCATACACACAGAATTGACCTCTAGTAAGTATATCAGCAATGTGCAGCCATTGATGTTGAGAAAACTCCTTGATACTGAGATTTTGGTGCTCGGTTTCTCCATTTTCTCGTGATTTGTGGAATATCAGTTTCAAAGATCAATAGTTAATGTAATGCCCTGATTTTCGGCACGTTAAAATTAATAATAATTAAATAATTACTGAAATTAGAATGAAAAGTGCGTAATAATTTTTTTTCAAACTTATATTACATTCCCAAAAGATAAGGTTGAAAGGTACAGAAGACTAGTAATTCAAAATAAGTACAGTAATTAACATAAAGGGGCTCGACTAAGGGAACCACGACTCGTTCTGCTCCTCTAGGTTGATCTCGCCCGTATGGTTCTCCATTTGGTCCTCCGGATCTGGCATTGAATACCCAGGGTAATGCAATAAGATGAGTTTGACACCCATCCTTCCAACATTTATTTATTAATAATAACAAGTACTAGTAGATAAAAATGGATAAGTAGCAACAAATATCAATGCCACAGAACATAGAAGTAATCAAGAAAGTGTCCGTGTTCAATTCTTTTCCCTAAGTTGTTAACACTAAATTTTTCTAAGGTCTCACCATTGAGAACATTTCCTACCCAAACCTCCAATATGGCACCGGACGATTCGCAACCTCTTCGTTGACCACGCGTACCGCAGCATAATGTGGGGCAGGATGGTTACCCGAGTGATATACTCAGTACAATGCATCCTAGAACCACCAAGGAACTGGCAAAATTCCACCCTTATTACCAAACCAAATCCGATTAGGGCCAATCCCATCCCGCGTCAACCCGTGTTGGTAAAATTAACACCACATAATGAATCTCATTGTAATGAAGAACGCTCATCACCAAACACAACGGTATACTCTAAACACAAAACTAGTGATCAAGGAGTAAACCTAGTTCAACAACAGAATTTCCAGCAAGTAACATCACTGTGTTTCGGCTTCAAAGTCCTATCAAATGATGTCCAAAATTCACAAAATTTTACCTGGACGTAACCAAGACAGTTAGAAAGACAACTCATGAAGCAAGTATTTCCAGAAAAGGCTTGTAAATAAGATTTCTTTGCGATGCACCAAAATTGGTATATACAGGACCAGCCAAAGAAAACGACGTTGTTGAGTTATAATCTCAAGCGTTTATTTTTGTTCCCTATTTTTCCTTGATAGAAAACACAATTTTAAACTTTTGGCGCAAGAATCATCTAAAATGGAGTTTTATAAAGATCTAGGGAATTTTTGAAAGTCAGCCGTCCCAAACAGGAAGCAGAAACGGTCCAAGGGTGAATTCTACTTCTAATCTTTCTTTTCCTACGTTTTTTACACAAAGTTTCAACTACTACCAAGAACTAGGATGGCAAATTGAACTCATACCTATTAACAAACCCAGACCCATCAACTAGAAAATAGATCCAACCCAACCCATTTATTAGTTGGGTAAGAATGGGTTCAAACCCAGCTAACCCATTATTAGTTGGGTCATAATTGGGTATCAATTGGATCAACTTAAATGACTCAATGGGCAATGAAAGTAACCCACCAAATTCCATCTCTTAATTGGTCTATTTTGCAATTGGAAAGTGGAGGAGTACGCCCCCCACCCTCCCCCTTGCGCTCTCTCTCTCTCCCCGCCCCCCCCCCCCCCCCCAACCCCAATCTCCAGGAGCGCCCTCTCTCTCTTTTATTCAATTTTTTTGGCTAAATCACACGCGTTCAAAATATTTTGAATGGTCCGAATTAAAAATCAATTGTAACCGGTAATAATTATTTTGACCAGTCAAAATTGAAAACACATTTCATCCATTAATTGCGCGAATGACCCATGAAATTGTTCTCCGCCGTGAATAAATTCCTCTCATGGTAGTCCCGCAAAGGATTTGGATTAAAAAATTGACTTATTTTTTTGTCCTTATTCAAATTTTTTTTGCATTTTTTTTCGTTTTGTGTCATATTTTTGTGACTTATTAATTTGTTTTGATGAGAGGAATCAGAAAAGTAAAAAAATTTGATCGAAACTTATAATTTTTTGAATAAAGACAAAAAAAAATCAATAAGACAAAAAAAATTATTAATTATTCTCGTCTTTTTGAAAAAATTTATGAGTTTCGATCATAATTTTTTTTTACTTTTCTAATTTTTCAATCATAATTTTTAGTATATATGTAATTGGGTTATTGGGCGGGTCGGGTTTGCTTTAAAATAAATGGGTCGGGTTAGGTATGGGTAATTAGACTCATAGTTAATGGGTCTAAATGGGTCAATGACTAACAACTTACCCAATTTAACCCAAACCCGCCCGTTTGCCACCCCTACCAAGAACTTAACATACATTACAAGTATTTCCATAAATACATATAAACAACAAACATCACGATTTATTTTATTTTTATCCTCCCATGATCCAACTTCAATTGCACATAACAGGATTTAACACATAACATGTAACACCTAGATAATTGTAACCTAACTTAAACAACACATGAATATAGCCAAGAAATCAAAGCATGAGATCAAGAATGAAGGGTTAGATGATTTTCTTACTTGCTCAAACTGTAGGGATGAGAATTGTGGTGGTAGAATTGGTGAGACTAGGTGATTAGTTTTCTTTTCTTCTTCTTCCTCCTCCTCCTCCTCCTCTCTCTCTCTCCCTCTTGGTTGATATTTAAATGAAAATTAGGCTAAAATGACTAATATGCCCTCAAGTCCAAATAGAACTAAACTGCTAGGATTTAGTTAGAATGAAATTGGATTAGAAAACTAAACTAGTTTTAAGAGATAATTTAGTTAGGAAGGAAATACCATTAGTTAATCTCAAAGACAAGGTTCCATAATTTAACGGCAAGCAATTATTCTCCCCCTAAATCAAGGAGAGATGTTCCCTAGATTTTTTTTGCTTATGTATATATATGTATACAATTATACATATATCTACGTATTAGTAAAGTACTAGTGCATCCCCGTGCCTGAAGGCGCGGCTTGAACGATCGACACACGTAAATAAACACCGGACTCATGCACAATATATCAACCCCTTGTTCAACAAATTCAACTATGCAAAAAACAACGACCCAAGCATATTCATGAAATCGCCCGTGCCTAAAGGCATGACGGGGAGATGTTCCGGGGAGATCATAAGTATAGGCTAGTACGTAACTCCTGGAAACAATGCCAAATTTAAAGCCATCTAATTCACGAGTGTAGTACTTAAAGGATGTAAGGATTTAACTTGGCACATTGATCACGATGACGCATCACAATTTTGTACATGAATCAACCAACCTAAGATAGTTTCAATTCAAGATTGAAGAAAGATAAACGACTAACATGAAACACCTACAAATTCCAATAGAAAGAACATAATTAAATGAAACGCAACTTGACAAAGCTACAAAAGGGTCAATAAGCAAACACCAAATATTCTACTGTGACTAAAGTACATCTCCTCGCCATTTTGAAGCCAACAATTGATCCTACACGATTCTAGCTTTAAGGAACAAATAAATCCCCAAGGAACAATCTTGATAAGTTAACTACATCATGTAGCCACAATTATACCCAAAAACACTTGCTCATATAGGAGAAACTCACACCATAAAGGTGACAATCATACCTTTTCTGCAAAGTATGTCGTTAAGTGTGAAGTTCATTTGTTGTGGTTTGTTGTTGTTGTGCTATTGCTCTTGTTATTCTTTGGTCTCAAATTTGGCTGTCACTTTTGCTGCGCCTGGACTTCCATATGGTGTCATTTTCTGCTGCTGCTATTGGGCTCTTCTGTAATCATTTCTATTGCTACAATTGTCTTCTTTCGTGGCAAGTTCTAATGCTATTCTTATTACCTTAAGAGGTGCTTCAAGCTGCAGTTTGAAGGTGTCAAATGGTTTTCTTCAACTGCTGGAATTTACATCGAAGGAATCTAACCAATCAGATGGTGTACAAACAAAGGGAAATAAGGATTAAAAAATCATCAATATCCGAAAAAACTCATGCATAACGAGAAGGTCAATCATAATTCAAAATACATAGGAGCAAATCCAAAATAATACTACATATTTTCCCAGTCTCTGAAAGCGTGTTAATAAAACAATGCTCAGCACAATTCTACATCCTAAACCAATGATAGAGGCTTGTTATGATAGGGTCAAAATGAAAAACTACCTGAACAAAATTGCAATTTGGTAATTGGCTAACCATTGTCATCAAGAACTCTATAGAAGCGTATCCATTCCGTAGAGGATTGTGATATGACCTTCATTTCGGGGGTGAATTTAACCTCTCCTCCGGGAAAATTCAAGACCTGATACAGTGAGAGATTTCAGAAATATAGATAGCAAGACTTACAGTTAGTTACATACAATTGCACAGTGTAATCCCGAAAATTTGACAGAAATATGGAGTCTCATGATTCTTTGACAAAGTAGGACGATTCCCAACAAAAACAAAAAAGCAGACTATAAGTCTCTAACGATTGAGGAGAAACATGCCTCATTTTTACTCTGGCAATCAATTTCTCCATCAAAGAACTTGCCTGATTTGAATCCAACCTAATAGCAAACGAAAAGCCCCTCATCTTGGTTGATTTGTTGTGCAAATTCTATGTTACTTGAAAGGTCTTCATAGGATGTCCCTTCTATACACCATTTTTCCCGTTTATGTGGGATCCTAAGGGAATTAACAATCACACTTGGGACAAAAGAAACCCAAACTCCCACTCTGTCAAAGGACTTGGAAGCTTCAGAGATAAGTTCCGATTTGTTAAAGGAATGGCTACCATCTAAAAAAAGCTAGATTGATGCCAACGAACCAAATGAGTTTGAAAACCATAAAATTTGACTTTTTTGCAACTTCAACAACCTATTCAATTGAAAACTCGAGAACAAAACTGAAAATAACCATATGAAATCCATTTGTTTACCAGTGATGGTGGAAGAGTGGTTACCTTTGACCTCGGTTGTTCACGCTACTTGGGTGAGCGCAAAGTTCGATCGGCCACAGTTGGCGGTGCTCAGAAATAGAAGAAATCCCTTGGAGAGAGAAAAACCATAACCTGAGAAGTACACATACCTACGACAATATGAATCATGTATGTAATCGGTGTTCTTTCGGTCTATGCCATGGGAATGAACAAACACTAAACTCGTACTTTTTTTTTGGTGAAAGATGTGAAGAACTACAAACCTTTTGGGGTGAAGAAGAACTACATGCCATCGGTTCGAACCCTAAGAGCCTCGAACGGTGGTGGTTCCAGTGGTGACTCGTTGCGCCGGTCGGTGGTGTTAGTGGTATCCAATCGGGATCGCAAGAGAGGAGCGACTGTGATTCGGTTTCCGAGGGCTTGCGGTGGTGTTGTGGGTCAGAGGGAGAGAGGGATGCGGTGGGTCTAGGGTGGTTGGTCGATCGAACAGAGAGAGAGAGAGAGAGAGAGAGAGAGAGAGAGAGAGAGAGAGACCACGGGAGAGTGATTTTTCCAAAAAAGAAAAAGAAAAAAAGGACAACGGGACTGTAATTCGAGAATAAATTATACACGGAGGGGCCGTGTACAAGGAAGTGCCCGCCCACCCAATAAAAAGAAGGCAACTCAGCGGGTGAGACAGTGGACAAAAATGGGACAATGTTAGAAAATGATTTTTTAGGATCTTGTGGAGCAGAAATTTGATTATGAAAGTCTTAAAAATAAATTTTAATTATGATCTTTTAAATAATATAATCAGAATAATAAGATTTTGCACTGTTTGAACCAGTGTGAAGATTTTATTATTCTAATCATATTATTTTGAACCATCATAATTAAATTTTTCTCTAGGATTTCATAATCAAGTTTATATTCCACGGGGTTCCAAATAAAGAACAAATACTTAATTATGACAGCTTTATAGACTAAATTTAATTATGACCCCCTTAAAATAATATGATCAGAATAATACGATCCTCCCACTGGTTCAAACGGATTAAAAATTTGATGTACTAAATTTTTTTAATATATAAATGGTTCAAAAATATTAAGCTCTAATTTTCAATCCGTTTGAACCCGTGAGAAGATCTTATTATTGTAATCATATCATTTTAAAAGGCCATAATTAAATTTTGTCTCTAAAGCTTTCATAATTAAGTATTTGTTCTTCATTTTAAAGGATCATAAAATGAAGAACAAAATTTAAAGGGTCATAAATCTGTAGAACTGAAACTTGGTTATGAGAGCCTTAAAGAAAAAATTTAATTATGATTGTTTAGAATAATATATCAGAATAATAAGATCTTCGCACTGGTTCAAACGGATTGAAAATTGGAGCGCTTAATATTTTTGAACTGTTTATATATTAAAAAAATATGATCAAAAAATTAAGTGCTCTAATTTTTAATTCGTTTGAACCAGTGCAAAATCTTATTATTCTGATTATATTATTTAAAGGATCATAATAAAAATAAAATTTATTTTTAAGACTTTTATAATTAAATTTCTGCTCCACGGAATTCCAAAAAATCGTTTTCTACCATTGTCCCATTTTTGCCCACTGTCCCACCCGCTGAGTTGCCTTCTTTTTATTGGGTGGGCGGGCACTTCCTCGTACACGGCCCCTCCGTGTATAATTAATTCGAGAGATACATCCAATACAATAAGCGACGGCTTTCCCGCAGCAGCCTCCTCCTCCTCCTCCTGAGGTAAATCAGGCTGTTTGCTGGCCTCCTCAGCTCCTCTCTCTTCTCCTTCGCTGGGGGTTGATCATGGTATTATTCTCTCTCTCTCTCTCTCTCTCTCTCTCTCTCTCTTACAGGCACAGGTCTTACCACTCCCGGTCACAGATCTGATTTCTCTATCCTATGTTACCAGCCAATCATCTCTGGTACTGCTTGTGATTCCTCATACGTCTGTTGTTGGCTCAAAAGTTTTCATCTTTTTTCTCTTTTTGGGGTAAAAATCGTTTCTTTGAGGTCGATTGTTTAATCTCAATTATCTACTGAGTTATGAAACATACTGTCAATCAAACCCCTTCTGTTTATGTTCTCATGTAGTCATGTATATAATCTCTACCGTGCATAGCTTTCTTTTTGAACTGTCTTTGCTTTAAAGAAATTATCTTTTGCTATACTACTTGGTTGAATATTTTGACTAGTAGAATAGACAATTAGACATAGCAATTATATATATGAAGCATACCGGCACGTATAATTTTAGATGGGAATCGATCTGCATCTGATATGTGATATCAATACTTCATTGATACTCCCAACTACGTATTCCAGTATCCACAAAGTAAAGTTAACTTTCTTGGCTTTTGAACTATCCGACACTTTTCGGAATTGATATTGTGGCTTTTCTTGCAGAGTAAAGTTGTTAACTAGCACTAACTGTATTCTCCCATAGATTTATTATCACGCCATTGTCACTCGTGGATGTTAGTTTGTGGCGGTTTTGTATTGCTATATTGTGGCACATTGGCGAATTACTCATAGCAACTAATTCTTTGGCCCTATAATGAATTACAAATAGCAGATAATTATTTTAAGTAGTATGCAAAGTAGTTAGTATGATTTAGTAAGTAAGAAAACATTGCTGTAGTTGCGAGAACATTTGGTTTGTAACTCAATGCCAGGAAAGTATGCCTTTATCAACTAGAGTAACTAAAATCATGAGATGGATTTTTCTGCCTTTTAGCAAGTAGTCACTTACAAACTCTTTCAGTTACCTTTACATTTAAGTATCTGAATTGGCTAATACTGTGCTTTTGATAGGCATATTGTTTTATGTTTATGTAACAAGGACAAGTTTGTTTCGTAGGGTCAGATTTGCCAATTGTCTGATGATACTCTTGCCTCTATATTGTCTCAATTGCCATTGGAGGAAGCAATACGCACCAGCATCCTCTCAAGTCGCTGGAGACACCTATGGAAACGTAGTTCCTCTCTCAACTTTGATTCCAAGAAAACATTTGAAAGGATAAGGTACAAGCCAGAGTTACGTAAGTCTGAAACAAATAAGTTTGTCACATGGGTTAATCATGTTTTGGAAGCTCATGATGCTAGTAGTATAGAAGAGTTTAAAGTGATTTTTGGCTTAGATAAACGCTTCAAGTTTGATATTGACGGGTGGATCAATTTTGCATTGTCGAGGAAAGTTCAAAGACTGGAGTTGAACCTCCTGTCAGGAAGAAAACCTTACACTTTTTCATTGGAGCTACTTGCTGGAATTGAAGAGATTTGTTTGAATTCAAGGTTTGGCATCATGGGCAATGGTATGTTAGCTGATGTCAAGTCCCTTAAAGAAGTATCGTTAAAGAATCTACATGTAGGCGGCGAAGTTGTTGAGGTCCTTCTGTTAAATTGTCCATATCTTGAACGTTTATCTATCTGCGGGTCTTGTTCACTGATCAACTTAAAAGTTGGTGGCCCCGTTTGTGCATTGAAATACTTGGTGGTAATGGGTTGTCGCTGCATCAAATCCATCAAGATCTCTGCTTCAAATCTTGTTTCATTCAATTACGTTGGAGTAAAGACAAACTTATTTCTTGAGAATGTTCCGTCACTTGTTGATGTCCGTATTGGTGAGGGCATGGTTACCTCCTATTTTGGCGGTTCGATGAATGATTCATTTTCTCTGCTTTCATGCTGCCTCAAGACCCTCACATTGAAACCGGGTATCGTGGTTAGTTTGGTTTATACTTGTTTTCATGTTATGTTCTTTATTTCGTTTGATGCCTTACTCGGAGGTGTCAAATGTGTTGTCTAGTGCCAAACCAACCCAATTATTCTCGTGTCTAAGGCGCTTTGTGCTGTGCCGTGTCATTTTAGGGTACTCTAGGCCCAGTCTAGCACACGGACACTCCACAATTTTTGCCATGCCGTGCCTATGCCCATCAAACCTTGTAAGGCCGCAAAAAAATCTCAAAAAAATTAGAAATGTTATCCTTTCAGAAGTAGAATGAAGGACTGTCAAATAGTTAAAACTGAAGTAATACAAACAACTTGAAAACTACGAAACACGTATGAGTCCCTGGTCTGATCATAGAACCAATCTCATGGTTAATGTTGCAAAACAAGCAAAATGGGCAACAATGGATGTTAATACTACTAATCTAACGGGTGCGAAGTAAGAAAATGGGCCAACAAATCAATCACACAGTCACATATATTTATTACGTATTGAGTCCATCTCATTTACGCACAATAGCAAAAAGGCATGCCCATGCCCATGCCGTGCTCGCAACCGTTTCTGAGAGTGTCGTGCCGGTGCACACCTTGCCCGATTTACACCTCTACCCTTACTCTTGTTCCTCCATTTTTTCCCCAGGGTTTTGTACTTCCTGAGTGGCTGCCTAAGTTATATGCTCTTGAACAATTGATCGTGGAAATAACAGCAAGCCGTGATACTTCTTTCCTTAATTATGCTACCTTCATAGAGGTGGCGCCTCACTTGCAGAAATTTGCATTTCAGGTGAATGTTCTTGCTACACACACAATTATTTTATGCTATGTTAGATATTGGCCGTGTAACTGAGAGTTCAATGCCATTTCATATCAATGAATCTGAGAAAAAGGTATTTTTCTTCATAGTAGTTAACTGGGAAAAAAAAAACCCGCATGATTTGCAAAGCGGAATGTGTGATATTGATATTTCACAAATTACGAATAACAACAGCGCAGGCTCATTTAAATAACATGATCTGTTGTTTCTTTCTCATAAATCTACGTATAGCATTATCAAAACTGAAATTTGTCCCTTCATCTTTTGCTTTGTTAAATTAGAGCTAACCACCAGCACTAAATCCCTATTTGATTTACCTGCCTAGTGGCTGTACTTTATTTTGACGTTATTATTTATGTAGGTAGAGAATTTTTTTTGCGGGCAAGATAGGGTTGTCAGTTGTGATCGATGCAGATCGTATTTTTTTTATCCATTGTTAACAAATATTGTTACATCAGAGATGAAGGTTCGCCTCTGATGTAGGACAAGTGGCTGAGATATTTCTAGAACAACTGGACCGTGCCAAATCAAAGAAGAAATAATTAATTATTTCGTATTTGATTTGTAAACTTTTTATTTAGGCATAATAATAGGAGATCTTATGTGCTACCTATTTAGCACGATTCTAGTTTCCTAATTTCTATTTTCTTCGAGTTTCTTTTATTTTCTTATTTTGTTTGCTTGGTCCCTACTCCAAGTTATATTCTTGGTAGCCCAAGCATTACCTTATTAGCTAGGCCTACTGCTAATATAAATAAGGGTGCAACCCTCCCTGTAATTCATTCAATCAATCAATAATATTCAGACTTTGTCTCTTTCTCTTGTGGACTCGAGTTTATCATTCTTTCGATTAGTACGCAACTAATCTCTTTGTTAATTCCGTTGCGTCAGCCTCCTTCAGATTGGACATGCCAGTTTTTGTTGTAGTTCTCTCATTCGTTCTATATTTTTTTACAATAGTTAATTATTTTATTACCAGTTTGTATCTTGAGGTCCACATGGTTTGCAAAATTCTCAATAAGCAGTAGCTAGCTGTAACTGAGAATCAACTAACTGCAAATTGGTCCATTTTAGCTTAATTCCCTGAAAGAGTGAATTCCAAACTGGTTTTGTCATGTAAGGGACAAGAGGAAAGGATTAAAAAATTGCTACTACATCTTAGCAAGTTCTTGAAAATCCTCTATTTGTTTTGTGGGAGGAAGGTTTGTTAACTACTTGACGTACAAACTTGAATATCAGTTAGAAGCTAGAAGTTTAATTGAGGAGGATAAAAGTGACTTTTTGTATAACTGCATCACATTGCAATATGGAATCTTAGTTTGACAGATTGGATTCAACCATCAGAGGTAGAGAACTACCATTTCGTGCTAAATGCTTCCCTTTTTCCGTTATGCCTGCAAATGTCAATTATCTTTCTTGTTGTGCTTAGCAATCCAAAATAATTGTAGCTGCCCGTTTTTCTCTTGCAGGCAGCTTGGGATTATTCTAACCTTTCTGTTAGTAAGAGAAAGGTTCAAAGGAGTGTTCAACATTTCCACCATCGATGCCTCAAGGAAGTGAGATTGGGAGGGTATTATGGTCGTAAAAGTGACCTTGAAGTTGCAATCTTTTTCTTAGAGAATGCCGTGGCACTTGAGAAGATGATTATTAATCCTCGTGATGAATCATCATTTCTTCCCGATTATGCTCTCTCAAGGCAACGAGCTGCTAGAAGTCGTGCCAAGCATCAACTTGACGGAATAGTACCCGCGGGAGTCAAGTTAGTGATCCTTTAACTTCAACAGAGTAGCTTGCAATGTGCGTGATGGTGTTTTTTGGTGGAAGATAGAAGTCGAGATAGCGATCTTTCTGTTCATTAGCTAAGCTTCCAGCTTGGGTGATGCCATGTATTCATTTATTCGTCAGTGTATGGATTATTTAGCTTTTTCATTGGATAAGAGTGAGGGAGATTACGATCGATAACATCGGGCTTGGTTTGCTCATGTCAAAAAATCTACTATTCGGCTCAGTTCATGACCTTAACATATTCGGGCTACTGGATGGAGTTATTACTTTACTTGCTTAAAAATTAGAAGTGTACATCATTTCTATTAATTGCATGAAATATTGCTATTAGGAGTTTATCCTTGGGAGTTTTTTCTTTTTATTTGCTAAAAATTAAAACGAGTGCATGAAAGAAATATTACTGTGGGGAAAATTGATTGAAGGGAAACAGCTTGGCGCATACAAGCCTACCAGTCATTAGCGTACTCCACCTCAAAAATTATACTAAAGAACCATTTGCACACACTGAGTTTTGGGCATTTGATAAAGGGCATTAACATGACCAGAAGCTGCGTGACGAAATGGACACAAACTACTTGTTTGTGGATTCAAGGATACAAGAGAAACAAGAACAAACACCCACCCACCCAAACTCAAACAAAAACCATAACGTCCCAAGCTAGACCACAAAAACTGAAAAGTCTAAAGTTTGTAAAGTAAAAGTCAGGAGAGTAATAAATGTAAATAAAGTAGTCTGTGAACTAGTACTAGTAGTCAGAAGTTGTAAATTAAAGTCCTACGTAATAGTAACCTATAATAATGGTGGCACTGTACTATAATGTAAGCGGAAGGTTTCGTGATGTAACCGGAGAACCCTTTATGCCTATAAAAAGGGTACTCTCCCCGTTGTAAATCAAGTCAGCTGAAGAAAAATCACGGCCAGTGTTCTATAATATTTACCCTCTTGTTTTCTCTATTGCGATCCTAACCCACTTCGTGTCTGTAAATTTGGTATCAGAGCCATGTCTTCCATTCTAGCTTAAACCCTCTTCTGGGAACTTCTTTTCCAAAACTACTTCAAATCTTTTCTAAAAGAAAAAACTTGAAGCGTATGCTCTGTGGTTGCCTTTTAAGGATCCTCCACATCAGAAACTTCATCAACTATTTTGGTTAAAAGAATTTTGTATCAGTGGGTTAAAGTACCTTGAGACTTTTGGCTATTGAGCGGTGTGTCTCGGTTTATCTACCCTGGTATACAAAATTTTATTAATCAAAAATTGGTTGAAGGTCGTTTGTTGCAAAAGGAAAAGGTTTGCTGTACGAAGGAAAAGGAGAAACCCAGATTACTTTTGAAAAATGAATCATCTGTTTACTACTCATTCCTCTGCTACATCATCCTTAGCCTTCATGTTCTTCCACCAGTAGAAATTCCTCATCTTCTTCTTCTAATCTTGAATATTTGTATGAGTTTGAATATCTACCTGATGACAGTAAGGTCCTCTTACTGATCTCCCTTTCCTAAATCCCTATAATGCCTTTGTCAGACCACAAACTTCTGTAAAAAAGACTGTCACCCAATTTTTCTCCACAAAACGCCCAACGTCAGTAAAAGAATATGTTCAAGCCTCTAAATTTGATCAGTGCTTCATAGCAGCTACAGAAGCTGAACAACTTTTACCTTTGGAAATTCCGGTTGATTTGCCTCGCCTTTGGCAACAACAAGGATTTACCCATCTTTCACTTTGGTGCAATCCGACTTGCTATTACTTTTCATGGCAGAAAAGGTTTGCCTGTGACTTCCAGACTTGCTCTGGTTGATACCAGGTTTTTACAGTATCAGCACGCGTGTATCGCTACAGTTCAAACCACCCTAAATGCTGGAACTGTAATTTTTATTCTACCCCAATTTCAACATGCCATTAGCAGATCCTCATCTGCTATCCGCCTTGAAGGTCCAAGTTCAAATTGGTGGTGCCTCCCAAATCTCCTCCACATATGCGCAACCCTTCACTACCAAATGGCCTATCGTCTTCAAAACCATGCCTTTGACATGTCCTTACCATCCTCCACAGATGAAGCCCTTTTCCTAACTGTTAACGCACCTCACCAAGCCTCTTGTGTCCATGTTCCACGACAAATTTCCCGTCCTGAACTTCTCAAGCTTCTCCCAGAATCTTGGGTTACAGCTTATGAGAAAAACCAAAACAAGCCCATACCTGTCCAGTCCTCAAATCCAACTTTCATTTCAAAACCTGATGGTACAGTGGAGATTTCTTTCCCAAAAGAAACCTCTTCCTCAGCCTCCACCCATCCTGTCATTTTTCCCTCAAGAATTAACATGTTTGTGGATGGTTCTAGGCCTGGCCCTCCAATTAAATATTTTGATCCCAGTGGCCTTCCAGTCTTCTATTTCAAAAATCCAGAAACAGGTCATTGTTATTTTGATGCCTGTGACTGTGATGAGTGTCTAGAAGACAGTCTCATAGAAGATGACGAGGATTTTGAAGATCCATGTCCATGTTCCATATGTCCTCCATCACCTCCCACTCCGTGTAAATCTCCACCACCTCCTCAACCTCCCTTTGATGATGGTTCTTTTGCTCAACCGAGTGGATGTTTTATGTTCACCTCAACTTCTTCTTGGACTGAAGCAGATTTTCCTCCTTTGGACTTTCATGATTCCCAAGAAAGGACGACCCATCGGCATAAAATTCCAGACTCTACTACCATTCTCCCTGACGGTAGTACCAAAGCAGTATCAGCAGCAGAAGCAGCAATAAATTGGCAGTCAGCAAATTCTCTGGCTCAGAACAAAATCCTTCAGAGAATTGCTAACTCCCAACAAAATTTGGAAAATGCTGTTCATAAGAAGTTATCAACCTTAGAACTTCTTATCAGAGATTTGCAGCAAAAAATCCAGAATGTTCACCAGGAACTTCTCCAGATGGCCTATGCCAACCAAGTATTTTCAGCAGCCTTTTACCACAAGGATGCTGAAATGAAGCATCTCAAGAACCAGCTTCATTCTCTCCAAGCTCAGCAGAATTCTCAACAAAAAAGCCCGTTTGACATGTTCACATCTTCTTCTCAACAAAGTTTATTTGGGTATCCTCAAATGTCTCAACCCTTACCTATAAATCCTACTTCAGGATTTGGTGAGTCCAACATCTTTGGGAGCTCATCAGCTTTTCTTCCTCCACCAAAAAGACCATCTCCACCAAAACTTCCTTTCCCAAAGCCCCAGATAAAACCTATCCAGCCTTCAACAATTCCATCTCCACCATCTACTTCGACCTCTACTCCAACTACCTCCACTCCTTCCAAACCATCTGACTCAAACTCAAAGTCACCTCAGTTAATGGTTCAGCCAACTTCTAATCCTTCCAAAAATCCAATCTCCACCCTCCTACATACCTTAGCCACTATACCTGAAACTCCATCTCCTGAACCAACCATTGAGTTTGATTCAGATACTGAATCCATAAACTCTATGTCAATTCCTCATGTTTTCATGATGAACCCTGAAAACCCAGAAGAACATGTTGAAGATCCCATCATTGAAGAAGGTCCTGTGTTTGATACACCTCCACCTCCATAAATCCCAACCTTTGATTCCTTCTCACATTCCAATATCCATACCCAAGGCTTCTCCTTTGATAACATTCTCCCATCAAAATGGTTGGATAAACTTTATGAAATTCATGCTTGGTGCACAGCTGCTATGCTCTCTCCTAATGCTACACTCAGTGATATCATTACTAAGTGTACAACAAAATTTCTTGGCCGATTACGTCAATGGTACTTAACTCTGGGTGAGTACCGACAGCTACAACTAAAACAATTGCCAACCCTTGATCAATTCATCTCAGTCCTGCATACCGAGTTTCTTGGTGACCACAACAACACAAAAGAGTTTGTTCGAGAAGAATATCTCAGCATGAAGTGCTGTTCATTCAAAAGGAAAGATCTCGAGATTCATTATGATCGTATGTCTCAGAGATTTTATCTTCTCAACGGCATGGATGATGTCAACCTCAAGCAAGCCTTTCTCAATTCCCTTCCTGAACCATTGGGAAATGAGACAACAAGATTACTTCAGACAAAAGGATTGATGTTGAATGCAACATCTCTTGGTGGTATTTATCAGCACTCTTTGATTGCCTTGAAAAAATTGTGCAATCACCAGAAATTCCTCAAAACTCTTGAAGAACAGGGAAAATTTCTTGGCAAAGCATGTGATCGTCCTGACCTATCTATAAAGTGTAAAGACAAGAAGTGCACTTGCCGTCCTTCACACCGGAAGTCCAAACACTTTCAGAAATGGAAGTTCCAATCTCCTGCCAAGTTTTCAAAATTTCCAAAATCTGGCAGGTTCTCACGCCGGAAAAAATGGAAATTTTTCAAGAAGAAAAAATTCAGAGGGCAGCGAAAATCTGATCGCTGCTACATATGCGGTAAGAAGGGGCACTATGCAAAACAGTGTCCAAATAAAGCAGCAAGAGACAAAATGGTGAACTCTTTGGCTCTCATTAATGATGATTTTGAAGATGCTGATGTCGAATGTCTATTTTCCATCGATGATGAAGCAACAGATGAAGCAGTTCTTGCTTTCATATTTGACGACTCTTCATCAGAATCAGATGACTTTTCTGATGATTCTGACTCATTTCCTTATGAAGTCCAAACAATTGGGTTTTCCAACATCATGCTAGCTCAACCTTTAGCCAATGTCAAAATCTTGCTTGGAAAATATGAGAAACCCATACCAGTCATTGCTTTCTTTGATACTGGTGCAGCAGCCTCCATTCTCAACCCAGCAATCCTTCCCAGGTCTTACTGTAAAGACCCGGTATTTTTAATAAATAATTATTATTATCGAAACAAAAATATTATTTTTGTCGTTAGTTTATTTAATGCGAAAAATTATTAATTTATGTCATCACACCAATTTTATTCCATAATCGATTGTGCGCGCGCGCGTATTCGATGAGTAATTTTTTTTAGTATGTGCATGTGTTGTACCGGATCATTTTTTCAACCCAAACCCATTTCTTCTCCCTTTTTCCATTTCGTACTTTCGGCTGAGGAGACAAAAAAAAAAGAGAATAGAAGGAAAAAAAAAAAAATTTCCCATTCTCCAATCAAAATTCGACAACTCATTTTTACCCAAAAGATATTACCCTCCCTCCAAAAATCCAAAACCCATTATATTCCCTTCTTTTTCCAATTCTTGTTCCCAGCACACACACACACACTCGGCAGAGAGAGAGAGAGAGAGAGAGAGAGAGAGAGCAGCGTGAGAGGAGAGAGGAGGCAGCCATACCTCCGACCGGCCGTCCCCACCACCAGCCGGCCATCACCGCCACTGGAGCCATCTCCACTGCCGTGCTCACCATCACCACCGCCCGAGCTCCGAACCGCCGCCGTCTCTTTCCAAACCCCGTTTTGCCGAACGAAAGGTAGTCCAAACTCATCTCCCTAAATATATTTTATGCTCTGTATTAGTTGTTTTGTGTTTCGGTATGAAAATAATCGAACCCGACGCGCCGGTCAAGCCGGGCCGAGTTCCTCTGTTTTTCCGAAATGAAACAGTAGATTTGAAAATCTTAGTTGTAATAATTACAGTTTAACCCCTCATGATTTAAGAGCTTATAAATCTAACTCTTGAGTAGTAAAAGTTAATATTAAGCCCCGAGGTTAATTAGTTTTCATTCCGACACCGCCCGCCGAAACCCACTATTTATTTTCCCGAAAATGGCAGCCACTGGATTTTTGAAATTTTCTTGGATTATTTACAGTTTGGTCCTCCGAGTTTGTTTAGCTTATAAATCCAACCCTTGAGTATTAAAGTCTAGTAATGTTGGCCCTTAAAGTTAATTAGTCTCGGTTTAATCTAAATTTTATTGCATGATTAACTTTATCGCATGACAGTGTACCGAGTAATAAATTGTATTGCATGATTATTTTATGACATTATTGATTTTATCGCATGACTATTTTATAACATTATTAGATGTATCGCATGATTATTTTTGTGGTATGATTAGTTCTATAGTAAAATTTATTTTATCGCTCGATTAAACATTATTAGCATGTTAGCTTGAATTGTGAAAATGTGGATTGTGTAAATGTTATTGTATTAATAGATTGGACAAATAGGTCCCCGGGGTTGGTTGCGAGGTGTGGATTTAACTTGTTAGACGTGAAAGTAGGATTAATGGAAAAGATAATAAAGTGAGAGGCTGAGATTTGGATTCCGGGTTTGGAACTCGTGGTGATGTATGGATTGGAGATTGATTGGTGGTGAATTTGTGAATTTTTGATTTACGAAACCCTGGGTACAGCATGGTGGTGGTCGGTTCTCGGATATTGGGACGGGTCATAAGGGAGGTATTGTGCTTGTGTCACAACCCGGGCTCGAATGTGCTCGCGTGCGCATCCGGTGAAGTTTTATCCGAACTTATGGTCGCGGATGAGATACCGGGTATATAACTTAGGTATCTTTCATCCGGATCTGGAAAAGGGGAGTCGGACCACACTAGTGTTTGTGCCAGAGGTTATGGGTAGGAACGGATCTGTGGATAAGATTCGAGATTTCACTTAGGTTGAAGAATAGTAATAAAATGATTAATTGTTCTCTCTTTATGTTATGTCAATGCACTTCAATTATATTTTCTTACTGCTTGTAAGTTATGGGTTCGGGTGAGTTTTGGCTACTGAGCGTCATCGCTCATGGTACTATGTTGCCCTGGTAACTCGAACGCCAGGTACCGAAGATGGAACAGAAGTGTTCGTACGATTCGATCAAGTTCAACCCTAATGAGGAAGAAGTTGAAAACCTTGGTTTCCGTGTACATAGTCGCTCTGATTAATTTAAGTCGACTTTATTTTGGAAGCTTCCAAGTTTATTTGGAAATTGTAATGTTTTGATTTACTCAAAATGGTTGTAAAATAATGACATTTGCTTTTAAAATGGTGATGCAGTAAATTTATGAATTTCTTTTGTGAAAATAATCTTTTCATTATTATTATTATTTTTTTTAATGTCTCCAAATTTTCGGGGCGTTACACTTACTGGCAGTCTTGTTTCAGACCCTTTATAGCAGCTAATGGAGAAACATTTGTCATCACTCTGATAAGTAAGCCTGTTTCTATTCAACTTTTTCCAGGATACACCATGAAGCACCAAGTCTATGGTTCTGATCTCCCAGGAAAAGATTTATTGTTAAGTTTTGATATTCTCCAAAATCTCAGCAAAATTTCTTGGCTCAAAAAAGGTTTGAAATACAAAAACTACTTGTTACCCTGAACCACCGAACCAAATCTCTTTCCCATAGAAACTTTCTCCACCATCAAAGAAGCCATACTCCAAACTACCTGTGCCGAATCCCATTCCCAATTTCTCACCAAATGCTCCAACCCACTTTGAAAAAATCCAAATTTCTTCATTTCTCTTCCCTTTAAGAAAAATGAAGACATCAACCCCACAAAAGCTACCCATCATGGAATGAACCCAGAACACTACCAGCTTACTCTTCAAGAACTCCAGCAACTTCAATCAGAAGGATTGATTGAGCCCACAACCTCTCAGTGGACATGTGAAGCATTTTATGTCAACAAAAGAACAGAACAGATAAGAAGAAAGTTTCGCCTGATTATCAACTACCAGCCTCTTAATCATTTTTTGCAGGATAACAAATTCCCTCTTGCTCGGAGAAGTGTTCTTTTTGCAAACTTGCTTAAAGCTCAAATTTTCTCAAATTTTGACTTGAAAGCAGGTTTTTGGCAGCTGGGCATCCATCCAGATGATCGTCCTAAAACTGGTTTTTGCATTCCAGATCACCACTTTCAATGGTCAGTCATGCCTTTTGGATTGAAAACAGCCCCATCCTTATTTCAAAAGGCCATGATTCGGGTATTTGCTCCAATTCTATCCTCAGCCCTTGTCTATATAAATGATATCCTACTTTTTTCCCCAGATATTGAGTCTCATGTTGTCCTATTACAAATTTTTCATTCCTTAGTCCAAACCCATGGTATCATGCTTTCAGAGAAAAAAATGTTTCTTGCTCAACCAGAAATTAATTTTTTAGGGATGCATATCTCTAAAGGTCAATATACCCTCCAGCCTCATATAGCTTCTCAACTTGACCATTTTTCAGATGAAAATCTCATAGTCAAACAAGTTCAACAGTTCCTTAGAATTGTTAACTATATGGCTGATTTTATTCCCAACCTGGCCCAATACCGAACTCCTCTCTCAGCTCTACTCAAGAAAACCCCTCCTCCTTGGTCAGCCCTTTGTACCAAAGCTGTAAAAGACCTCAAAACCATAGCCAAAACTCTTCCTCCACTAGCCATACCTTTAGATGGAAAAAGAGTCCTTCAGACAGATGCCTCTGATCTATATTGGGGAGCAGTTCTTTTGGAAGAAAACACAGATCAAAAGCGCAGAATTTGTGGATATAAGAGTGGTGCATTCTCTCCAGCAGAGCTTCATTACCACTCTACCTACAAAGAAATTCTGGCAATCAAAAGGAGCATTGAAAAGTTTGAATTTCATCTAATCTGTCATCATTTCCTAATTGAGACTGATATGATGAGTTTTCCCAGCATGCTCAAGTTCAAACAGAAGCACCTCCCAAAAGCACAGTTATTCAGATGGGCAAATTGGTTTTCCAATTGGAGTTTTGATGCTGTTCACATAAAAGGAAAAAACAAATATCCTTCCTGATTTTTTATCAAGACTCAAAAAAGAAATCAACCAGTTTTCCAAAACAAAACCACATTCCCTTGTTCCTGGTTGTTTTCCCATGATTTCCTGTTTCCATCCAGTCAATTTTCCTGTCCACCTTCAGTGTCATATTTTAGAGTTAACCATTCTTTCTAGGTGTGTTCAAATGTGTCAAAACCTTCAACATCTTTGTATTTTCAAATATGGTCTTGATGAAGGTCCCATAAAAGGTCTACCCTTCCATCCTGTTTATCCATTTCTCACCTAGTTTGAAGTGTCTTACCATAATGTCTTTTATTTTAAAAAAGAAGCATATCTCCTATTATAGTATTTAGTCGATGTATATACTATAAGTGTCTGTTTTAATAAATCAGCAGTCTTGTTCTATCTGGCTCATGCGGCGTTCAATCAAGTTCAGCCTCCAGAAGATTTCTTTTTGAAATTTCTTCTGCTCTTTGGCAACATACCCTACTGGCAACAGAAGATCAGACAAGTTACCACAGGTCCAGATGAAGACCTCCAATTTGCTTTTTGGACAACTCGCAACAACAGATGTCTTCCTAATCCTGATGGTTCTATCACTTGGAGAAAGGAGTATCACACTATATTCCTTTCAGCATATCAAAAGTCTCCGAGCATTGAGATCCACAGTGGAAATTATCTGGTCATGACTCAAACACTGTGTTCACTTAATGGATTGACACCTGCAAATGTTCCCTCATCTCTCCTCCATTATGAATCTGCAAACTGGAAATTCAATGATACTTATCCGGAAGAATGGCGCCAAAATATTCGCTATCTTTTGACCCAGTATCACTTGACTGATAGAGATGAAGAAAGTAGTTCAGAAGATCCACAGTGACAATCACGTGCTCATGCCACCTGTTCTCCTTCCATTTTCGGGAGGGAGTGAAATTATTGGTGTTTACTATTTGTTGTTGTATCATATTATTGGTGTGTACTGTAATATAAAGTGTCGTGGCATTTTCCTCTTTCCAGAGAGGGGTGAAAGTCTAAAGTTTGTAAAGTAAAAAGTCAGGAGAGTAATAAATGTAAATAAAGTAGTCTGTGAACTAGTACTAGTAGTCAGAAGTTGTAAATTAAAGTCCTACGTAATAGTAACCTATAATAATGGTGGCACTGTACTATGATGTAAGCGGAAGGCTTCGTGATGTAACCGGAGAACCCTTTATGCCTATAAAAAGGGTACTCTCCCCGTTGTAAATCAAGTCAGTTGAAGAAAAATCACGGCCAGTGTTCTATAATATTTACCCTCTTGTTTTCTCTATTGCGATCCTAACAGACACGAAGTGGGTACAAATACAAAGTAGGTTAGGATCGCAATAGAGAAAACAAGAGGGTAAATATTATAGAACACTGGCCGTGATTTTTCTTCAACTGACTTGATTTACAACGGGGAGAGTACCCTTTTTATAGGCATAAAGGGTTCTCCGGTTACATCACGAAGCCTTCCGCTTACATCATAGTACAGTGCCACCATTATTATAGGTTACTATTACGTAGGACTTTAATTTACAACTTCTGACTACTAGTACTAGTTCACAGACTACTTTATTTACATTTATTACTTTCCTGACTTTTACTTTACAAACTTTAGACTTTCACCCCTCTCTGAAAAGAGGAAAATGTCACGACACTTTATATTACAGTACACACCAATAATATGATACAATAACAAACAGCAAACACCAATAATTTCACTCCCTCCCGGAAATGGAAGGAGAACAGGTGGCATGAGTACGTGATTGTCACTGTGGATCTTCTGAACTACTTTCTTCATCTCTGTCAGTCAAGTGATACTGGGTCAAAAGATAGCGAATATTTTGGTGCCATTCTTCCGGATAAGTATCATTGAATTTGTAGTTTGCAGATTCATAATGGAGGAGAGATGAGGGAACATCTGCAAGTGTCAATCCATTAAGTGAACACGGTGTTTGAGTCATGATCAGATAATTTCCACTGTGGATCTCAATACTCGGAGACTCTTGATATACTGAAAGGAATATAGTGTGATACTCCTTTCTCCAAGTGATAGAACCATCAGGATTAGGAAGACATCTGTTGTTGCGAGTTGTCCAAAAAGCAAATTGGAGGTCTTCATCTGGACCTGTGGTAACTTGTCTGATCTTCTGTTGCCAGTAGGGTATGTTGCCAAAGAGCAGAAGAAATTTCAAAAGAAATCTTCTGGACGTTGAACTTGATTGAACGCCGCATGAGCCAGATAGAACAAGACTGCTGATTTATTAAAACAGACACTTATAGTATATACATCGACTAAATACCATAATAGGAGATATGCTTTTTTTTAAAATAAAAGACATTATGGTAAGACACTTGAAACTGGGTGAGAAATGGATAAACAGGATAGAAGGGTAGACCTTTTATGGGACCTTCATCAAGACCATATTTGAAAATACAGAGATGTTGAAGGTTTTGACACATTTGAACACACCTAGAAAGAAGGGTTAACTCTAAAATATGACACTGAAGGTGGACAGGAAAATTGACTGGATGGAAACAGGAAATTATGGGAAAACAACCAGGAACAAGGGAATGTGGTTTTGTTTTGGAAAACTGGTTGATTTCTTTTTTGAGTCTTGATAAAAAATCAGGAATGACATTTGTTTTTCCTTTTATGTGAACAACATCAAAACTCTAATTGGAAAACCAATTTGCCCATCTGAGTAACTGTGCTTTTGGGAGGTGCTTCTGTTTGAACTTGAGCATGCTGGGAAAACTCATCATATCAGTCTCAATTAGGAAATGATGACCGATTAGATGAAATTCAAACTTTTCAATGCTCCTTTTGATTGCCAGAATTTCTTTGTAGGTAGAGTGGTAATGAAGCTCTGCTGGAGAGAATGCACCACTCTTATATCCACAAATTTTGCGCTTTTGATCTGTGTTTTCTTCCAAAAGAACTGCTCCCCAATATAGATCAGAGGCATCTGTCTGAAGGACTCTTTTTCCCTCTGAAGGTATGGCTAGTGGAGGAAGAGTTTTGGCTATGGTTTTGAGGTCTTTTACAGCTTTGGTACAAAGGGCTGACCAAGGATGAGGGGTTTTCTTGAGTAGAGCTGAGAGAGGAGTTCGGTATTGGGCCAGGTTGGGAATAAAATCAGCCATATAGTTAACAATTCCAAGGAACTGTTGAACTTGTTTGACTATGAGATTTTCATCTGAAAAATGGTCAAGTTGAGAAGCTATATGAGGCTGGAGGGTATATTGACCTTTAGAGATATGCATCCCTAAAAAATCAATTTCTGGTTGAGCAAGAAACATTTTTTTCTCTGAAAGCATGATACCATGGGTTTGGACTAAGGAATGAAAAATTTGTAGTAGGACAACATGAGACTCAATATCTGGGGAAAAAAGTAGGATATCATTTATATAGACAAGGGCTGAGGATAGAATTGGAGCAAATACCCGAATCATGGCCTTTTGAAATAAGGATGGGGCTGTTTTCAATCCAAAAGGCATGATTGACCATTGAAAGTGGTGATCTGGAATGCAAAAACCAGTTTTAGGACGATCATCTGGATGGATGCCCAGCTGCCAAAAATCTGCTTTCAAGTCAAAATTTGAAAAAATTTGAGCTTTAAGCAAGTTTGCAAAAAGAACATTTCTCCGAGGAAGAGGGAATTTGTTATCCTGCAAAAAATGATTAAGAGGCTGGTAGTTGATAATCAGGCGAAACTTTCTTCTTATCTGTTCTGTTCTTTTGTTGACATAAAATACTTCACATGTCCACTGAGAGGTTGTGGGCTCAATCAATCCTTCTGATTGAAGTTGCTGGAGTTCTTGAAGAGTAAGCTGGTAGTGTTCTGGGTTCATTCCATGATGGGTAGCTTTTGTGGGGTTGATGTCTTCATTTTTCTTAAAGGGAAGAGAAATGAAGAAATCTGGATTTTTCCAAAGTGGGTTGGAGCATTTGGTGAGAAATTGGGAATGAGATTCGGCACAGGAAGTTTGGATTATAGCTTCTTTGATAGTGGAGAAAGTTTCTATGGGAAAGAGATTTGGTTGGGTGGTTCAGGGTAACAAGTAGTTTTTGTATTTCAAACCTTTTTTGAGCCAAGAAATTTTGCTGAGATTTTGGAGAATATCAAAACCTAACAATAAATCTTTTCCTAGGAGATCAGAACCATAGACTTGGTGCTTCATGGTGTATCCTGGAAAAAGTTGAATAGAAACAGGCTTACTTATCAGAGTGATGACAAATGTTTCTCCATTAGCTGCTGTAAAGGGTCTGAAACAAGACTGCCAGTAAGACCTGGGAAGGATTGCTGGGTTGAGAATGGAGGCTGCTGCACCAGTATCAAAGAAAGCAATGACTGGTATGGGTTTCTCATATTTTCCAAGCAAGATTTTGACATTGGCTAAAGGTTGAGCTAGCATGATGTTGGAAAACCCAATTGTTTGGACTTCATAAGGAAATGAGTCAGGATCATCAGAAAAGTCATCTGATTCTGATGAAGAGTCGTCAAATATGAAAGCAAGAACTGCTTCATCTGTTGCTTCATCATCGATGGAAAATAGAGATTCGACATCAGCATCTTCAAAATCATCATTAATGAGAGCCAAAGAGTTCACCGTTTTGTCTCTTGCTGCTTTATTTGGACACTGTTTTGCATAGTGCCCCTTCTTACCCCATATGTAGGAGCGATCAGATTTTCGCTGCCCTCTGAATTTTTTCTTCTTGAAAAATTTCCATTTTTTCCGGCGTGAGAACCTGCCAGATTTTGGAAATTTTGAAAACTTGGCAGGAGATTGGAACTTCCATTTCTGAAAGTGTTTGGACTTCCGGTGTGAAGGACGGCAAGTGCACTTCTTGTCTTTGCACTTATAGATAGGTCAGGACGATCACATGCTTTGCCAAGAAGTTTTCCCTGTTCTTCAAGAGTTTTGAGGAATTTCTGGTGATTGCACAATTTTTTCAAGGCAATCAAAGAGTGCTGATAAATACCACCAAGAGATATTGCATTCAACATCAATCCTTTTGTCTGAAGTAATCTTGTTGTCTCATTTCCCAATGGTTCAGGAAGGGAATTGAGAAAGGCTTGCTTGAGGTTGACATCATCCATGCCGTTGAGAAGATAAAATCTCTGAGACATACGATCATAATGAATCTCGAGATCTTTCCTTTTGAATGAACAGCACTTCATGCTGAGATATTCTTCTCGAACAAACTCTTTTGTGTTGTTGTGGTCACCAAGAAACTCAGTATGCAGGACTGAGATGAATTGATTAAGGGTTGGCAATTGTTTTAGTTGTAGCTGTCGGTACTCACCCAGAGTTAAGTACCATTGACGTAATCGGCCAAGAAATTTTGTTGTACACTTAGTAATGATATCACTGAGTGTAGCATTAGGAGAGAGCATAGCAGCTGTGCACCAAACATGAATTTCATAAAGTTTATCCAACCATTTTGATGGGGGAATGTTATCAAAGGAGAAGCCTTGGGTATGAATATTGGAATGTGAGAAGGAATCAAAGGTTGGGATTTCTGGAGGTGGAGGTGTATCAAACTCAGGACCCTCTTCAATGATGGGATCTTCAACATGTTCTTTTGTGTTTTCAGGGTTCATCATGAAAACATGAGGAATTGACATAGAGTTTATGGATTCAGTATCTGAATCAAACTCAATGGTTGGTTCAGAAGATGGAGTTTCAGGTATAGTGGCTAAGGTATGTAGGAGGGTGGAGATTGGATTTTTAGAAGGATTAGAAGTTGGCTGAACCATTAACTGGGGTGACTTTGAGTTTGAGTCAGATAGTTTGGAAGGAGTGGAGGTAGTTGGAGTAGAGGTCGAAGTAGATGGTGGAGATGGAATTGTTGAAGGCTGGATAGGTTTTATCTAGGGCTTTGGGAAAGGAAGTTTTGGTGGAGATGGTCTTTTTGGTGGAGGAAGAAAAGCTGATGAGCTCCCAAAGATGTTGGACTCACCAAATCCTGAAGTAGAATTTATAGGTAAGGGTTGAGACATTTGAGGATACCCAAATAAACTTTATTGAGAAGAAGATGTGAACATGTCAAACGGGTTTTTTTGTTGAGAATTCTGCTGAGTTTGGAGAGAATGAAGCTGGTTCTTGAGATGCTTCATTTCAGCATCCTTGTGGTAAAAGACTGCTGAAAATGCTTGGTTGGCATAGGCCATCTGGAGAAGTTCCTGGTGAACATTCTGGATTTTTTGCTGCAAATCTCTGATAAGAAGTTCTAAGGTTAATAACTTCTTATGAACAGCATTTTCCATATTTTGTTGGGAGTTAGCAATTCTCTGAAGGATTTTGTTCTGAGCCAGAGAATTTACTGACTGCCAATTTATTGCTGCTTCTGCTGCTGATACTGCTTTGGTACTACCGTTAGGGAGAATGGTAGTAAAGCCTAGAATTTTATGCCGATGGGTCGTCCTTTCTTGGGAATCATGAAATTCCAAAGGAGGAAAATCTGCTTCAGTCCAGGAAGAAGTTGAGGTGAACATAAAACATCCACTCGGTTGAGCAGAAGAACCATCATCAGAGGGAGGTTGAGGAGGTGGTGGAGATTTACACGGAGTGGGAGGTGATGGAGGACATATGGAACATGGACATGGATTTTCAAAATCCTCGTCATCTTCTATGAGACTGTCTTCTAGACACTCATCACAGTCACAGGCATCAAAATAACAATGACCTGTTTCTGAATTTTTGAAATAGAAGACTGGAAGGCCATTGGGATCAAAATATTTAATTAGAGGGCCAGACCTAGAACCATCCACAAACATGTTAATTCTTGAGGGAAAAATGACAGGATGAGTGGAGGTTGAAGAAGAGGTTTCTTTTGGGAAAGAAATCTCCACTGTACCATCAGGTTTTGAAATGAAAGTTGGATTTGAGAACTGGACAGGTATGGGCTTGTTTTGGTTTTTCTCATAAGCTGTAACCCAAGATTCTGGGAGAAGCTTGAGAAGTTCAGGACGAGAAATTTGTCGTGGAACATGGACACAAGAGGCTTGGTGAGGTGCGTTAACAGTTAGGAAAAAGGCTTCATCTGTGGAGGAAAGTAAGGACATGTCAAAGGCATGGTTTTGAAGACGATAGGCCATTTGGTAGTGAAGGGTTGCGGCATATGTGGAGGAGATTTGGGAGGCACCACCAATTTGAACTTGGACCTTCAAGGCGGATAGCAGATAAGGATCTGCTAATGGCATGTTGAAATTGGGATAGAAGGTAAAAATTACAGTTCCAGCATTTAGGGTAGTTTGAACTGTAGCGATACACGCATGCTGATACTGTAAAAACCTGGTATCAACCAGAGAAAGTCTGGAAGTCACAAGCAAACCTTTTCTACCATGAAAAGTAACGGCAAGTCGGATTGCACCAAAATGTAGATGGGTAAATCCTTATTATTGCCAAAGGCGAGACAAATCAACCGGAATTTCCAAAGGTAAAAGTTGTTCAGCTTCTGTAGCTGCTATGAAGCACTGATCAAATTTAAAGGCTTGAACATACTCTTTTACGGACGTTGGGCGTTTTGTGGAGAAAAGTTGGGTGACGGTCTTTTTTACAGAAGTTTGTGGTCTGACAAAGGCATTATAGGGATTTAGGAAAGGGAGATCAGTAAGAGAGACCTTATTGTCATCAGGTAGATATTCAAACTCATACAAATATTTAAGATTAGAAGAAGAAGATGAGGAATTTCTACTGGTTGAAGAACATGAAGGGACCAAAGATGATGTAGCAGAGGAGTGAGTAGTAAACAGATGATTCATTTTTCAAAAGTAATCTGGGTTTCTCCTTTTCCCTTCGTACAGCAAATCTTTTCCTTTTGCAACAAACGACCTTCAACCAATTTTTTGATTAATAAAATTTTGTATACCAGGGTAGATAAACCGAGACACACCGCTCAACAGCCAAAAGTCTCAAGGTACTTTAACCCACTGATACAAAATTCTTTTAGCCAAAATAGTTGATGAAGTTTCTGATGTGGAGGATCCTTAAAAGGCAACCACAGAGCATACGCTTCAAGTTTTTCTTTTAGAAAAGATTTGAAGTAGTTTTGGAAAAGAAGTTCCCAGAAGAAGGTTTAAACTAGAATGGAAGACATGGCTCTGATACCAAATTTACAGACATAAGTGGGTACAAACACAAAGTAGGTTAGGATCGCAATAGAGAAAACAAGAGGGTAAATATTATAGAACACTGGCCGTGATTTTTCTTCAACTGACTTGATTTACAACGGGGAGAGTACCCTTTTTATAGGCATAAAGGGTTCTCCGGTTACATCACGAAGCCTTCCGCTTACATCATAGTACAGTGCCACCATTATTATAGGTTACTATTACGTAGGACTTTAATTTACAACTTCTGACTACTAGTACAAGTTCACAGACTACTTTATTTACATTTATTACTCTCCTGACTTTTACTTTACAAACTTTAGACTTTCACTCCTCTCTGGAAAGGAGAAAATGCCACGACACTTTATATTACAGTACACACCAATAATATGATACAACAACAAACCAAAACTAACCAGAGACCACCCCAAAAACAGGACACTCACTCCCACACAACCCAAAGCCACACCCTAAGCCAACACCCATCCCAATTACACTTTGATATATTCTCCTGATACCATCCAAATTCCTCTTGAACTCATGAATGTTGAATTTAACCTTTACCCACAAAGCCACTCTTGTCTTCATCAAATCAGAAATTTCTTCCACGTTCCAAACTTTGTTATCGAAAACTACCTCATTCCTATTGATCCACAAAGTCCACAACCTAACAAACTAAGACCACAACCTAGCAAACTTAACAGAGAACAAGGCGCAGTTGATGAGAAACTGACTTATTTAAGCCGGAAGATGAGCTTACTGGACTTGTGCCTTAGTTGAAAAAAGTTTTCACTTCATTAGACACTTTCTCATCAGACTCATCATTACCTTCTGCCGCCTTCCGAATGTGCTCAGCTTGTCGTTCATTTTTCGCTATGATGTGCAAACCACCCCTCCATTTTTTGCTTTGTGCAAACTCCCTGGCAGTCTTTGCCTCGTCCACGGTGGTTACCGTGAGGTAAGTAGGGTTCACATTCGATATCTCATTCATCAAGCTCTCGGCATTCAGATTCTCTGCATCAAACTCGTTCTGTGCTTGGGAGGTCCTCTCCGCAGCAGTTAGGTAGTCCTTCAGTTCCCCTCCCACGGACACCGTGGAGCTACTGCTACACTGACCTTTGGACTTGTTTCCCTTGTCTTGGGAGCTTCTTTTGGGGGCCATTGGAGAGAGAGAGAGAGAGAGAGAGAGAGAGAGAGAGGAGTTAATGAGTGAGATGAGCTGGAGTTAATGAGTGAGATGAGCTGGTGGTTCTATCTGGGAGCTATTTATAGGGACAACATGTATGCAATGGACGAGTAATTCTGGTTTGGACGACGGGAAGGCTACCGGGGTTTGTTCCTCTGTTTTCTCTGTTGTTGTGATAATTTCATACGAGTAGTAAGATGTTATGTTTTTCATTTCCGAAATGAGTTTCAGAATATTTTAAAATACAAAATTCGGAGGTGCATTTATAAAAAAGTGGAATGCAAAAATTATTTGCCTCTCTCTTTTTCCAGTTTCTTTTTTTTTTATAACTAGATATCTGAATCGGGGCTCTAAGTTGATCCTTGCTTTTTCTAAAATTATTAGTCCCTGTTCAAGTTAGTGTCATTTTGCGGGGAAAAAAAATTAAAAACTATAAGTTTTAAATTATTTTGACCAATTTTAAAATCTCCATTAATTTGACATTGTAGCGTGAGAAAAATTCAGGAAAAATCAAATATGAAAGTGCTTTATTTCTTGATTGGAATATGACATGTTTTTCGAAAAGGACAGCAATTTGAGACAGGGTTTGTTTCACTGGCATTAAATTCGAATGGAATGAGATGGTCATTTTCTATCAAATACTCATTGTGACGGGAAAGACTACAATATACACCTGGGTTCGGCTCCCCTCCAGTCTTCCAATGTCCAGTATGGGCCAGTGTGTGGTCGGGATGCATTATGCCAAATCCAAGCAAGGCTCCACGTTATTTCTGCTTTCAAATGGACGAAAAGCTTGATAATTGTGTTAACGGAAACATAAAACGGTCATTTCTCTTACAATAAAAAATATGGTTAAAAAATTTAAGTGCTCCAATTTTCAATCCGTTTGAATCAGTGCGAAAATTTTATTTTTCTGATCATTTTATCCTAGTTGGTCATAATAAATTTTTTGCTCTAAGGTTTTCAATAAACACCCTAAGAGGGCCCTAAATGAAAATAAGGAGCATATACTCTCATATAAGAGTTTAAAGCCAAAAATTCAGTATGACTATTTAGGATAAAATGATAAAAAAATAAAATCTTCGCACTAGTTAAGACAGATTAATATTGAAGCACTTAATTTTTTAACCATATTTCTTAATATATAAACGGTGTAAAAAATTAAGTCCTCCAATTTTAAATCCATTTGAATTAGTACGAAGATCTTATTTTTTTGATTTTTTTTATCCTAAATGGTCATACTGAATTTTTGTCTCTAGGGCTCTTATATGAGAGTACATGTTTTTTATTTTATTCTAGGACTCTCTTAGGGTGCTCATTAAAAGTTCTAGAGCAAAAAATTCATTATTACTATTTAGGATAAAATAATTAAAAAAAATAAAATTTTCGCACCAGTTCAAACGGATTAAAAATTTGAGTGCTTGATTTTTGAACCATATTTTTTACCGGACCGTTTATGTTTTTCCGTTCTGTATCCGTTAACTCCATAACCAAGCTTTTTGTCCATCTGAGAGCAGAAATAACGTGGAGCCTTGGATTTGGCAGATTACATCCCAGCCACACACTGGCCCATACTGGACAGTGGAAGACTGGAGGGGAGCCGAACCCTATACACCTCTTATTTGGGTGTGTATATGATACACACGCCAAGATGTTATGAATTGTAGAGAAAATATTACAAATTATATTGCTAAAAAGTTACAAATCGTATAAAGGTTACGAAATACACCAAAATGATATGAATCATAATGAAAATGTTACGAATCGTACTACTTAAAGGTTATTAATTCTAGAATAAAAGTTACGAAACACACTAAAATATTACAATAGAAATAAATCATAAAATAGGTGCATATAGTACACCATTTTAAGAGGTGTGCATTGTAGACTTTTCCCATTGTGACATTTGATTAATTAAATGATGACATAATGTACATTTGAAATAGATTCATCGTTCTACATTATTAACGGCAGCAACCGAGCATTCATCATTTCGTTACTTTATTTTTTCGTTGCAAACCCGCATGTAAGAACAAGCTTAGAGAATTGAATGAGATGAGATTACAGATCCAGTATCCTCTGAGAATTATTTATTGCTTTATTACAAGGTAGTACAGCAATTACTATCAAGGGTGAGGTAGGAGGTCCCAAGTTTGAGTTGTGTCAATCGCGCCCCTCTCGGATTTGGATCTTCTCCTCGATCTGTCCGGCTTTGGCTCGCTAGCTCTTGGTGGGGTGGCCATTGCTATGGCTCTTTGGTCCCTTCCTGGATTCGCTGCAAGTCTGGAGTTCTATGGCCATGCTTAAGGAAGGGTTGCTATGTTTGGTTGCCCCCTCGTCCACTCCTTTTTAGCTTAGCCAAAAAAAAGGTAGTACGGCAATGAAATGAAAAAATAAACAAAAATGCATAGAACACATACCAATTTTTACCATTAAGTCATGCAAAGGTTGCCTCTGTGGGGAGGGGACCTAATAACTCTACTTCATCACCAGCTGTCTCGAAACATTGGAATTTTTCTTGGCAGAATTTTTCTTAAGTACAAAGGACTACTTCACATGCAGATCATAGTTTTCACCAAAACCCATGTGTATGGTTCTGTCTTGCTTTTTCACAATTTTGACGATACTTGGTCAGGGATGGATGTTGATGACGGAGGTCCTTACTCTCAGTTCAAAGGACTACTTCGTATTTTTTTGGTTTTTGGCAGCTAATAATTCACCAACAGATGTGGTGTTTCTTTAATTTAGATTGTTTTCTCACAATTTTAAAGATACTTGGTCAGGGATGGATGTTAATCATGAAGGAAGTTCTGACTCTACAAAAGACTACTTCATATTTTTTTTGGTTTTCGGCAGCTAATAATTCACCAACATCAGATGTGGTGTTCTTTCATTTAGGCTGGAGCTTCTGGGAAGTTTCTCCTTAGCCTTTGGTGGAAACCCAAGATGAAGTCTTTACTGCTTTTTCTATTTCGGATAGGAATCTGCATTTTCTATTTTGAAGTGAATTCATTGTTTCAGCTTATGTAGACTTGCTCGGAATTCGTAATCCTTCTTCTTTTCCTTTGTTTTGTAACTTTTTCCTTCTTTGGCATCTTTTCTTCGAGTGATGCTAATCGGACAGGAAAATTTTCCGATCTTAAATGGGAATAGCGAACTGATAGGAACACTTACAGAAATCATAGGTCTTTATGCCGTTCGTTAATTCTAATCTAGTCTATCCTAGGGGATAGAGGGAGGGAGATGATTGCTTATGGGAATCGAACTCTGCCCATGTGTATGAGAGTATAAGGATAGAGAGATGTTAGAAGCACATCAATTTGTCACACTACATACATGTGGGTCTCTAGCGGGTCCTAGCAGTTATTATAGAATTCTTACACATGCATGTGAGAGAGATGTAATTGGGGTAAAACACATTGATAGGTCCCTAGTATTTTCCATAAGGAAGACACCAACTACACTCCACTCGCTTCGAGTTTAAAGTACTAATATACTCATTTGAAAAAAAACAACTCACACAAATGGAAAGCTAGTACCAGATTTTCCATCCTATAAATGGAAAACAAACAAAAAAAAAAAAAAAAGCAAAGCAGAAAATCTCGTTCAGCGCCCATGTGGCCACTGCAGACACGTCGTGGGTGTACTCTATGTACAGTACATGGCCCCCTCAGCCGTACGGCAGAATTATTTCGTGCTTTTGAAGAAAAATGAGAGAGAGAGAGAGAGAGAGAGAGAGAGAGTGGTGGTCGGATAGGAGAGGTGAGAGAATTTTAATCTGAGGCGGGTACCACGTGAGATATAGTCACCCAGCATTGAAAAATTTCTCCAACCGTTGGATTAAAATCAATCTCAGTCATTCCAACAACTTGTCTTTTGGTAAGCCCTACACCCTTGGGTTTTGTGCTATAAATTTCTCCAACCCTTGAATCAAATTAACCTCATTCATTCCAACAACTTGTCTTTTGAATTGCCCAAACCCGACTTCAAGTTTCGTCGCCCACTTAATTTTAAGTCATAATAAAACAAACAAAAAAGTAAAATTAATTGTGCTTTTAGCTTAAATTACATGAAAATTTCAAAGTACAAATTTTTGTTCTCTTGCATTACATATGTAGGCTAGAAATCGAGCTCACTAGTGATTTTTCTATTGCATATTTCTGTTGCTTGATTTGTCTATTACTCATAGATCTAGAATTTTATTTTCAAAACCTAACTCGGTTCTTATCATTATCATTCGATGTCAAATTACCTAGCTACAATACATATCATAATTCATTCTATGTTTAATTAATGCCTAACACAAAGCATATCAATACATTTACAAATCCTTTTTTCCAGAGCCGGTACAAAGGACTACTTCATAAGATCAGTGGGCACAGGATAGTTACAATACCATTACAAAGAAGGTACAAAGGACTACTTCACATGCAGATCATAGTTTGTGTTATATGTAGACAAGGCTTTTTGATCTATCCGTGTAAGGATGATCCCACGTATCCTTTTGTTGTTTCATTCAATCTTTTGTTTTTTTTTTTTTTTTCATTTCTTTTTGGCCATTTCTATGCTCCAAGTTCTTTCTTGTATCTAGAGATTTGGCCTCTTCGATGTACCCTTTGTCGAGTTGAATAAAATTTTGTTGCCTAATAAATAAAAAATCGGGCCTTTTGACAACCTAAATCATGTTAATGTCCTTTATCAAAAGCCAAAACTCCCAAGTGAAGTCTAAAACATTTACTTCCAAAGAGTTTTATAATTTCAGTATGTGCAAATGGTTCTATGTAATTTTTGAGGTGGAGTACGTTAATGACTGCTAGGCTTGTATGCGCCAAGCTGTTTCCCTTCAATCAATTTTCTCGAGAGTACTCGTTTATATTTTTAGCAAATAAAAAGCTATTACTATCACTTAATGCAATTAATAGAAATGACGCACACTTCTAATTTTTAAGCAATTAGAGTAATAACTCCATCTAAGGATAAACATAGAAATTTCTTCTATAAGAGGAAGTTCTATAACAAAAGTAATAATAACCCAAGCCTGAGCCAAATCGTGTAGCCCGAATATGTTAGGGTCATGAACTGAGCCAAATAATAGATTTTTTGATCAACTAAGCCCGATGTTATTGATCAACCCAGTGGCGTAGCCAGGAATGAAGACCTCTGGGGGCATAACAGAACTCTCATCTTGTTTTTGGTCTCGATCATTTAGATTTCAATCCATAATCGAAGGACATAGCCCTGGATCCGCGGGAAGTTCTGTCAAATTAAAATCCACACGACTTCGTTTGGAAAGAGAACTCTCATCTTGTTTTTGAAAATCATGGATTTCATCAGTTTTTGGCTTTGTTTTATAGTATCTCTCCATATCTGTATACAAAAAATAGTTTATAACACATCCGGAAAAAAACAGAGGGGTCATTTTGATGGTAGTGGGCATTATTGATTATTTTGTTTGCTAAAGTAGTGTAGACTTATTTTATTCCCCTTGTTTTATATTATTCTATAGGTATATGTATACTATCATTTGTCAGATTCATCTCCCTAGGTCCCCAGTCCCCTTGTTTTCTCCCCCACAAGACCTCGAATCAATCAAACAAATGAATCATCATCAAAATATGATTCATAAAAACACAGATTCACAGAAAAGGAATGAGAAACAACCCTAGTTTTTCTTGTAAAGGGAGGAGAAACAAAATGAGGAAAAAAAAATACCCAACCGTCCGACGATCTCCGGTGATCGGTGTTGGAGCTGGTCCGACGAGCTTCGATGTCGACGATCGGCTCTTTGCCTCTCTGGTTCCCTGCCCTCGCTGGCGATTTCGGTCGGTTTTGGAAAGAGAGAGAGAGACATGGGTCGGTGGAAATTGTAAAAAGGACAAAAAGGTAGGACTAAGGAGCAAATATTTTTTTAAAGTCAAAATTAAAAAAAAAAGTTCCGGAATTTTGCAGCAGTGAGGGCAGGTGCCCCCACTCGTCCCTTCTTAAATCCGCCGCTGGATCAACCTACGGTCTCGATCGTACTCACCCAAGCTGGAAGCTTAGCTAATGAACTGAAAGATTGCTATCTCGACTTCTATGTTCCACCAATAAACACCATCATACACATTGTAAGCTACTCCGTTAAAGTTAAAGGATCACTAACTTGACTCTAAGTTGATGCAAAAATGGAATGCAAAAATTATTTGCCTACTCTTTTTTCAATTTCTTTTTTTTATAACTCGATATCTAAGTCGGGGCTCTAAGTTGATCCTTGCTTTTTCTAAAATTATTAGTCCCTGTTCAAGTTAGTATCATTTTGCGGGAAAAAAAAAATTAAAAACTATAAGTTTTAAATTATTTTGACCAATTTCAAAATCTCCATTAATTTGATATTGTAGCGTGAGAAAAATTCAAGAAAAATCAAATATGAAAGTGCTTTATTTCTTGATTGGAATCTGACATGTTTTTTGAAAAGGACACCAATTTGAGACATGGTTTGTTTCACTGGCATTAAATTCGAATGGAATGAAATGGTCATTTTCTATCAAATACTCATTGGTGACAGGAAATATTACAATACACACTTCTTATTTGGGTATGTATCATATACACCCCTAAGATGTTATGAATTGTAGAGAAAATATTACGAATCTTATTGCTACACAGTTACGAAATACACCAAAATGTTATGAATCATAATGAAAATGTTATAAATTGTACGACTGAAAGGTTATGAATTTAAAATAAAAGTTACGAAACACACTAAAATGTTATAAATAAACTATAAAATAGGTGTATATGGTACATCCTTTAAAGAGGTGTGCATTATAGACTTTTCCTATTATGATATTTGATTGATTAAAGAATGACATAATGTACATTTGAAATAGATTCATCGTTCTACATTATTAACGGCGGCAACCGAGCATTCATCATTTCGTTACCCTATTTTTTCGTTGCATACCCGCGTGTAAGAACAAGCTTAGGGCATTGAATGAGATGAGATTACAGATCCACTATATATCCTCCGAGAATTATTTATTGTTTTATTACAAGGTAGTACAACAATTACTATCACGGGTGAGGTAGGAGGTCTCAAGTTCGAGTTGTGTCAATCGCGTCTCTCTCAAATTTGGATCTTCTCTTTTGTCCGGCTTTGACTCGCTAGCTCTTGGTGGGGTGGCCAATGCTATGGCTCTTTGGTCCCTTCCTGGATTCACTGCAGGTTTGAAATCCTTATGGCCATGCTGAGGGAAGGGTTGCTATGTTTGGTTGCCCCCTCCTCCACCATGGCCATGCTGAGGGAAGGGTTGCGGGAAGGGTTGCTATGTTTGGTTGCCCCCTCCTCCACCATGGCCATGCTGAGGGAAGGGTTGCTATGTTTGGTTGCCCCCTCCTCCACCCTTTTTAGCATAGCCAAAAAAAGGTAGTACAGCAATGAAAAGAAAAAATAAACAAAAATGCATAGAACATATACCAATTTTTACCATTAAGTCATGCAAAGGTTGCCTCTGTGGGGTGGGGACCTAATAACTCTACTTCATCACCAGCTGTCTCCAAACATTGGAATTTTTCTTGGCAGAATTTTTCTTAAGTACAAAGGACTACTTCACATGCCGATCATAGTTTTCACCAGAACCCATGTTCATGGTTCTGTCTTGCTTTTTCACAATTTTAAAGATACTTGGTTAGGGATGGATGTTGATGAAGGAGGAGGTCCTGACTCTAAGTACAAAGGACGACTTCATATTTTTTTGGTTTTCGGCAGCTAATAATTCACGGACAGATGTGGTGTTTCTCCTTGGCATTTGGTGGAAACCCAAGATGAAGTCTTTACTGCTTTTTCTATTTCGGGAAAGAATCTGCTTTTTCTATTTTGAAGTGAATTTCATTGTTTCAGCTTATGTAGATTTGCTTGGGATTCGTAATCCTTCTTCTTTTCCTTTGTTTTGTACAGTAACTTTTTCCTTCTTTGACATCTTTTCTTCAAGAGATGCTAATTGGATAGGAAAATTTTGGAAATAAAATGTCAAAACTGTTTTTGTTCTAGTGCACAAAAGACTCGTACACTACAAATTTTCCTATCTTAAGGGGAATTGTGAACTGATAGGAACACTTACAGAAAGCATAGGTCTTTCTGTCATTCGTTAATTCTAATATACTCTGTCCTAGGGGACTTAAAGAGGGAGATGAGTACTTACGGAAATCGAACCATACACATGTGCATGAGAGTACAAGGATAAAGAGATACTAGAGGCACATCAATTTGTCACACAACATATATGTGAGTCCCTAACGGGTCCTAACATTTATTGTAGAATTCTCACACATGCATGTGAGAGAGGTGTGGTTGGGGTGTAATACATTGATGTGTTCCTAGCATTTCTCATAAGGAAGACACCAATTACACTCCACTCGCTTCGAGTTTTAAAGTACTAATATACTCATATGAAAAAAACAACTCACACAAATGGAAAGCTAGTACCAGATTTTCCATCCTATAAATAGAAAACAAACAAAAAAAAAGGCAAAGCAGAAAATCACGTTTACCGCCCATGTGGCTGCAGACACGTTGTGGGTGTACTCTCTGTACAGTATATGGCCCCCTCAGCTAGAATTATTTGGTGCTTTTGAAGAAAAATGAGAGCAGAAAGTCACTTGCACAGCAAATGTGTGCATAGATTGTGCACAGATTTCTATGTAAGGTCTATTAAGGGTCCCATACAAGTAGTTTGAGCCGTTCCTTATATTTAAAATAATTTTTCAAGGGCTTCCGCAAAAAATCATCTCAATCCGATACCTATAAGTACTTGATCTAATCGTCTAACTTTTTATTCTCTAAAAACTTGAATAAAAAGTTAGATGATTAAATCAAGTACTTATAGGTATCGGATTGAGCTAATTTTTTGCGAAGGTCCTTTTAAAAAATGTTTTAAACATAATAAACGGCTCAGATCACTTGTGTGAAACTCGTAGTGAGCCCTATATAGAAATTTGTCCACAATCTATGCACAGATTTGCTGTGCCAGTAGACTGAGTGAGAGAGAGAGAGAGAGAGAGAGAGAGAGAGGAAAGAAGAGAGGATTTTGATATGAAGTGGGCACCACATGAAATATAGCCATCCGGCATTGAAAAACTTCTCCAACCGTTGGATCAAAATCATTCTCAATGATTCCAACAACTTATCTTTTAATGGGTCATACACCCTTAGGTTTTGTGCTATAGATTTCTCTAACCCTTGGATCAAATCAACCTAAGTCATTCCAACAACTTGTCTTTTGATGGGCCCTACAGTCTTGTGTGTTGTACAGTGCCGGCCTCGACACTTGGTTTGCCCAAACGCGACCTCAAGTTTGGTCACCCACTTAATTTTAAGTCATAATAAATAAAAAAAGTAAAAAAACAAAAAACAAAAAGTAAAATTAATTGTGCTTTTAGCTTAAATTACATGAAAATTCAAAGTAAAAATTTTTGTTCTCTTGCATTACATATGTAGGCTAGAAATCGAGATCACTAGTGATTTTTCTATTGCATATTTCAAAACCTAACTCGGTTCTTGTCATTATCATTCGTTGTCACAGTACCTAGATACAATACATATCATAATTCATTCTATGTTTAATTAATGCCTAATACAAAGCACATCAATACATGTACAAATCCATTTTTCCAGGGCCGGTACAAAGGACTACTTCATAAGACCAGTAGGCACGTGGGCACAGGATAGTTACAATACCATTACAAAGAAGGTACAAAGGACTACTTCACATGCAGATCATAGTTTGTGTTACATTTAGACAAGGCTTTTTGATCTATCGGTATAAGGATGATCCCACATATCCTTTGGTGGTTTCGTTCAATATCTTGTTGGATGTTTTTTTTTTTTTTTTGATTTCTTTTTGGCCATTTCTATGCTCCAATTTCTTTATTGTATCTAGAGATTTGGCTTCCTCGATGTACCCTTTGCCGAGTTGAATAAAATTTTGTTGCCTATAAAAAAAAAAATTCTGATCTTTTGACAACCTAAATCATGTTATCAAAAGCCAAAACTCCCAAGTGAATTCTAAAACATTTACTTCTTCCAAAGAGTTTTATAATTTCAGTATGTGCAAATGGTTCTATGTAATTTTTGAGGTGGAGTACGCTAATGACTGCTAGGCTTGTATGCGCCAAGCTGTTTCCCTTCAATCAATTTTCTCCACAGTAATCGTTTTAATTTTTATTTAGCAAATAAAAAGCTATTATCACTTCACGCAATTAATAGAAACGACGTACACTTCTAGTAATTTTTAAGCAATTGGAGAAATAACTCCATCTAAGGATAAACATAGAAATTTCTTTTATAAGAGGAAGTTCAATAACAAAAGTAGTAATAACCCAAGCCTGAGCCAAATCCAGTAGCCCGAATATGTTAGGAGTCATGAACTGAGCCGAATAGTGGATTTTTTTATCAACCAAACCCGATGTTATTGATTAACCTACAGTCTCGATCGTACTCACCCAAGCTGGAAGCTTAGCTAATGAACTATCTCGACTTCTATCTTCCACCAATAAACAACATCATGCACATTGTAAGCTACTCCGTTAAAGTTGAAGGATCACTAACTTGACTCCCTCGGGTACTATTCTATCAAGTTGCTGCTTGGCACGACTTCTAGCAGCTCGTTACCTTGAGAAAGCATTATCGGGAAGAAATGGTGATTCATTGCGAGGATTAATAATCATCTTCTCAAGTGCCACGGCATTCTCTAAAAAAAAGATTGCAACTTCAAGATCACTTTTACGACCATAATACCCTCCCAATCTCACCTCCCTGAGGCATCGATGGTGAAAATGTCGACTACACCTTTGAACCTTTCTCTTACTAACAGAAAGGTTAGATTCCCAGGATGCCTGCAAGAGAGACACGGGCAGCTACAATTATTTTGGATTGCTAAGCACGACGAGAAAGATAATTGACATTGTAGGCATAACGGAAAAAGGAAAGCAGAATTAAACACGAAATGGTAGTTCTCTAAAGCTGATGGTTGACCTCTGATTGGAATCCAATCTGTCAAACTAAGATTTCAATTGCAATGTGATGCAGTTATACAATCAAATTCACATGGAAAACAAAAAGTCACTTTTATCCTCCTCAATTTTCCAGCATCCTTACACAACCAATTCTACATAATCGGGAAAAAAATTAAACTTCTAGCTTCTAACTGATATTCAAGATTGTAAGTAGTTAACGAACCTTCCTCTCACAAAACAAATAGAGGATTTTCAAGAACTTGCTAAAGATATATTTGCAATTTTCTAATCCTTTCCTCTTGTCCCTTCCAAGACAAAACCAGTTTGGAATTCACTTTTTCCAGGAATTAAACTAAAATGCACCGATTTGCAGTTAGTTGATTCTCAGTTACAGCAAGCTACTGCTTATTGAGAATTTTGCAAACCAAGTGGACCTCAAGACACAAACTGGTAATGAAATAACTAACGATTGTATAAAAATATGAGTGGTGCTATTTGCACCGACCATTTCCATACCGACGGCCGCGCGATTTCCCTACATAGCGGTCGGTACATATATCTTTTCCGTAAAAATACGAAAAGTATGAGAGAACTACAACAAAAACTGCCATGTCCAATCTGAAGGAGGTGAAGCTTCTTCTCTGATATAACAATATTTATTAAAATTGAATCAAAATAAATACGATCTCCATTGATCACAACCCTATCTTGCCCGCAAAAAAACTCTCTACTACATCAATTATAACGTCAAAACAAAGTACAGGCACTAGGCAGGTAAGTTAACTACTATGAAGAAAAACACCTTTTTCTCAGATTCAATGATATAAAATGGCATTGAACTCTCAGTTACATGACCAATATCTAACATAACATAAAATAACCGTGCGTGTAGCAAGAACATTCACCTGAAATGCAAACTTCTGCAAGTGAGGCGCCACCTCTATGAAGGTAGCATAATTAAGGAAAGAAGTATAACGGCTTGCTGTTATTTCCATGATCAATTCTTCAAGAGCATTTAACTTAGGCAGCAAATCAGGAAGTACAAAACCCTGGAAAAAAAATGAAAAAAGAGTAAGGCTAGATGTGTAAATTGAGCAAGGCACGCACAGGCCCGACACTCTCAGAAACAGTTACAGACACGGCCTCGGCCTGGGCATGGGCATGCCTTTTTTGCTATTGTCATATTGTGCCTAAATGAGATGGACTCAATACGTAATAAATATGTGACTGTGTGATTGATTTGTTAGCCCGTTTTCTTACTTCGCAACAGTTAGATTAGTATTTATTAACATCAATTGTTGCCCATTTTGCTTGTTTTGTAACATTAAGCATGAGATTGATTCTATGATCAGACCAAGGACATCAATTGTATAGACAAATTCAATTATTCATCATATGTGTTTCAAAGTTTTCAAGCTGATTGTATTATTTCAGTTATAACTATTTGACAATCCTTCATTCTACTCCTGAAAGGATAACATTTCTAATTTTTTTGAGATTTTTTTCTGGCCTTACAAGGTTTGATGGAGCAGAATTGATAGAGTGGTTGTTAATGACAAGTGGTTGGATGTATTCCCAGAGTCTGAAGCTGTGGCACATGCTCCGGGTATTTCTGACCACTGTTCTCTGTTAGTTTCTGTGTGCAAAGAAGTTCGATGTTGGAAGCCTTTTTGTTTTTTTAATTTTTGGATGAAGCATCACAAGTTTAAGGAGCCGGTTTCTACTTCTTGGGCTGTACCTATGAATGGATCTACTATGCTTAGGCTATCCTTAAAGCTTGAGCGTTTGAAGCCTGTTCTTAGGGACTTGAATTCTCAATGTTACTCTAATATTTCAGGGAGAGAGGTGGAGGCTAGACAGCAGATGAAGTCTCTTCAAGGGCTTTGTTCTCTGAATGTTGGTGATGATAATCTTCGGAATCAGGAAAAGGAAGCTATTAGCGTCTTTATGGAGCTTAGTGCTGCAGAAGAGGCTTTTAAAAAGCAGAAATCCAGGGTTAATTGGCTAGCTCTTGGTGATCAAAATACTAAATTTTTCCATCATAAGGTTTGTAGCAACAGATTGCGGAATAAGATCCTTAGCTTGACGACTGTAGATGGGGTTAGACTGGATAAGTCTGATGAGATTAAAGAGGAGATTCTTCGGTTTTACAAAGGCTTGTTGGGTACAAAGTTTATGCAGAGGCAAGATGCCAAAACTTGTTTGTCCCACATTACTGGATAAGTCTGATGAGATTAAAGAGGAGATTCTTCAGTTTTACGAAGGCTTGTTGGGTACAAAGTTTATGCAGAGGCAAGATGCCAAAACTTGTTTGTCCCACATTATTAAGAAGAAAGTCCCAATTGATATGCATCCAGCTATGGTTAGGACAGTAAGTGTGGAAGAAGGTGATAAGGTGCCTGGCCCTGATGGGTTCTGTTCTAGTTTCTTCCAGCAAAATTGGGAGGTTGTGGGGCAGGATTTGGTGGATGCTGCTCTGCACTTCTTTGATAAAGGTTTCATTCTCAAGCAATGGAATGCTACTGCTCTCACCCTCATTCCTAAGGTATCTAGCCCTTCATCTGTTAGAGATTATAGACCCATTGCCTGCTGCAATGTGGTCTATAAAGTGATCACTAAGATCCTGACTAACAGAATGCAAGGTACGCTCTCACATATAGTTAGTCATGCTCAGTCGGCTTTTATCGAAGGTAGAAGCATTGTTGATAATGTGTTACTTGTGCATGAGCTAATTAGGAATTATCATAGAGATGATGGTCCTCCTAGATGTGCTATTAAGGTAGATCTTATGAAAGCATATGACTCTGTGGATTGGGAGTTCTTAATTGATACAATGACTGCTATGGAGTTCCCTGTTATGTTTGTGAAATGGGTGAAGGCTTGCATTACCACCCCCATGTACTCTGTTATGATTAATGGTGGGTTGGAAGGTTACTTTCCTGGTGCTAGAGGTCTTCAACATGGGGATCCCATATCCCCATATCTATTCTTATTGGTCATGGAAGCCTTTTCTTCTCTTTTGGCTCAGAATATTGAATCTGGGGGTTTTCATTATCACCCGAAATGCCAGCCTTTGGGGATATCACATGTTGTGTTTGCTGTTGATCTCTTTATTCTTAGTAGTGCCCATTTAGATTCTCTTCAACTTATCATGCAAACTTTGAAGGATTTTCATGGTTTCTCTGGTCTTCAGCCCAATCTTTTAAAGAGTGCTATTTTCTTTGCTGGGGTTCTAATTCTGATAAACAAGTTTTCACCACGATGATGAGTATATCTGAAGGAACCTTGCCTGTCAAATACTTAGGGGTTCATTTGATCAGTTCTAGACTTACTAAGGCTGACTGCTCAGTTCTTAAGAATAAGGTATTGAGCAGAATCCATAGTTGGACTCAAAAATTCTTGTCTTATTGGGGAAGGGCTCAACTGATCCAATTAGTATTATTCAGCATCCAAACCTATTGGAGTTCTATATTTACTTTGCCTCAAAAAGTGATTCAAGAGATTGAAGGGGTCTTAAGTGCCTTTCTATGGTCAGGAACTGAACTGAAGCACTCTGGAGCTAAAATCAGATGGAATAAGGCTATTAATATGAAACATCTTTGGGCTCTTAGTCAAAAGGCAGATACTTTGGGTTAAGTGGGTTCATATGTACATTCTCAAATGGTACAGCTTGTGGGGGATCCAGATTCCTAGTGATGTTTCTTGGGTAATGAGAAAGCTTTTGAAGCTGTGAGGGTTATGCCAAGACTGGATTCAATATATCATTGGAAATGGTGAAGAGACCTTCCTTTGGACTGATAATTGGCATCCTTTGGGGGCGTTGTATCAAAAATTTGGTGAAGTTTTTGTTGTAATTAGAGGGCAGATTTTGAAGACTAAAGTTGCTGCTATCATTGATCAAGATTCTTGGAGATGGCCAAATCAGAGAAACAGGGTTGTGTCGTATATCATGAGGCATACTCCTGATTTTTTTCCCTTCCCCTTCTTCCTGTGATAAAGCTATATGGACCTTGACCGGTAATGGGGTGTTTTCAGTTAAGTCTGCTTGGGAAGCTTGCAGGCACAGAAACCCTATTCAGCCTTGGCATCATTTAGTCTGGTTCTCTCAAGGAGTGCCTAGATGGAGTTTCATTGAATGGTTGGCTATTTGGGGCAGGCTTTCCACAAAAGACAGGTTGGGCAGTTGAGGTTTGGCATTTAGCCCCCAATGTGTGCTGTGTACATGTGGTATAGAGACTCGTCTTCATCTTTTCTTTGAGTGCCACTATTCTGCGACTGTGTAGAGAAAAGTTTTGGCCAGAAATGGTATATTAGGGAGGGGGGTGGGGGGGTGTGGTTGGGGGAGGTGTGGTTGTCTCAGGAGGTCGAATGGGCTGTCCAGAACCATAAAGGTAAAAACTTTAGGAGTGCTATTTTCAAATTGTCCCTTGCTGCTTCTATCTACTTCCTTTGGGGTGAACGGAATCTAAGGGTATTCCAAGGGAAAGCTAGAGATGTGACTGCTTGTACTGATGTGATCCTGGATGCTATTAGAGCTAAATTGAGCTCATGGACCTCTGTGAACTTTACGGCACAAAATAGAGATCTTTGTGACATGTGGCTTCTTGATTCTAGAATTTTTTCTGTTAATAGTGGTAGATAGAATACTGTAGTTAGGGAGGGTTGGTCTTTTTTTCTAACCTTTCTCTTGCATTCGGTGGACTGAGGAATGCCTCTATGGTGAAATAAACTTTACTTACCAAAAAAAAAAGGTTTGATGGAGCACAGGCACGGCACATATTGTGGAGTGTCCGTGGGCCACACTGGACTAGAGTACCCTAAAATGACAAGGCACGACACAATCAATAAATGGTCCGGACGAGGCTTGGCACAAAGCGCCCTAGACACGAAAATAATTGGGTTGGTTTGGCACTAGACATCACATTTCACACCACCGAGTAAGGCACCACAACGAAATAAAGAACATAACATGAAGACAAGTATAAACCAAACTAACCACGATATCCGGTTTCAATGTGAGGGTCTCGAGGCAGCATGAAAGCAGAGAAAATGAATCATTCATCAAACCACCAAAATAGGAGGTAACCATGCCATTACCAATACAGACATCAACAAGTGACAGAACATTCTCAAGAAGTAAGTTTGTCTTTACTCCAACGTAACTGAAGGAAACAAGATTTAAAGCAGAGATCTGGATGGATTTGATGGAGGGACAACCCAGTACCTCCAAGTATTTCAACGCACAAACGGGGCCTCCCACTTTAAGTTAATCAATGAAAAAGACCCGTGGATAGATAAATGTTCAAGATATGGACAATTTAACAGAATGAACTCAACAACTTCATCGCCTACATGTAGATGCTTGCTTTAACGATACTTCTTTAAGGGACTTGACGTCAGCTAACATAACATTGCCCATGATGCCAAACCTTGAACTCAAACAAATCTCTTCAATTTCAGCAAATAGCTCCAACGAAAAAGTGTAACCTTTTCTTGCTTCTACATATCCAGTTATCCACTATTGGACAGGAGGTTCAACTCCAGTCTTTGAACTTTCCTCGACAATGCAAACTTGATCCACCCATCAATATCAAACTTGAAGCGTTTATCTAAGCGAAAACTCACTTTAAACTCTTCTATAGTACTAGAATCATGCGCTTCCAAAACATGATTAACCCATGTGACAAACTTACTTGTTTCAGACTTAAGTAACTCTGGCTTGTACCTTTATCTTTCAAATGTTTTATCGGAATCAAAGTTGAGAGAGGTACTACGTTTCCATAGGTGTCTCCATTGACTTGAGAGGATGCTGGTGCGTATTGCTTCCTCCAATGGCAATCGAGACAATATAGAGGCAAGAGTATCATCTGACAATTGGCTAATCTGACCCTATGAAACAAACTTGCCCTTGTTACACAAACATAAACAATATGCTTATCAAAAGCACAGTATTAATCAATTCAGATACTTAAATGTATAAGTAATTGAAAATGAGTTTGTAAGTGACCACTTGCTAAAAGGCAGAAAAATCCATCTCATGATTTCAGTTACTCTAGTTGATAAAAGGCATACACTTTCCTGGCATTTAGTTAGAAACTAAATGTTCTCGCAACTATAGCAATGTTTTCTAAGTTTACTGAATCATACATAATTACATATTAACTACTTTGCATACTACTTAAAATAATCATCCGCTATTTGTAAATCGGACCAAAGAATTAGTTGCTATGAGTAATTTGCCAGTGTGCCTCGATATAGCAATACAAAACCACCACAAACTAACATCCACAAGTGACAATGGCGTGATAATAAATCTATGGGAGAATACAGTTAGTCGTAGTTAACAATTTTACTTTGATACTCTGCAAGAAAAGCCACGATATCCATTCCGAAAAGTGTCGGATAGTTCAAAAGCCAAGAAAGTTAACTTTACTTTGTGGATACTGGAATACGTAGTTGGGAGTATAAATGAAGTAGTGGTATCATATGCAGATCGATTCCCATCTAAAATATTCAACCAATTAGTATATAGCAAAAGATAATTTTTTAAGCAAAGACAGTTCAAAAGAAGGGGTTTGATTGACGGTATGTTTCATAACTCAGTGGATAATTGAGATTAAACAATCGACCTCAAAGAAACAATTTTTCCTCCAAAAAGAGAGAAAAGATGAAAACTTTTGAGCCAACAACAGACTTATGAGGAATCACAAGCAGTATCAGAGATGATTGGCAGGTCACATAGGATAGAGAAATCAGATCTGTGACCGGGAGTGGTAAGACCTGTACCTGAGAGAGAGAGAGAGAGAGAGAGAGAGAGAGAGAGAGAGAGAGAGAGAGAGTAATACCATGATCAACCCCTTCTGTTGATAGAGGAGCTGAGGAGGCCAGCAAACAGCCTGATGTACGGTTACTTCGGGAGGAGGAGGAGGAGGAGGAGGCTGCTGCGGGAAAGCCGGTGCTTATTAGTTTGGTTAGCCAGTCGTTACCCGGTGGGAGGAAACTCTGTTTGGTAAGTGACAGAAACTCTGAGAAAAGAAAAGGAAAGAAAAGAGAAGGAAATACTCCTCATCTCCGGTCTATCTTTAGTGCCGGAGCAGACTCTCTTGATCGGGATCTTTCATTTACTGTGCTGTAATCAAAATTTTTACCGGTAAGAGTAAATGAGAAAAATATGAATTATTGAATCCACCAATTGACGGTTTAGATCAGGACTGTCTCCATCAGTCCAAACACATGGACCGGAGAGGGTACAAATCCGAAAAAAAATGAGGAGAAAATGGAAGGAAATCTTTTTCCATTCCCAAAACTTGAATTTGTTATTTTCTCTCTCCTCTCTCCAAACTAAACAATAGGTGAGAAATTTTTTGAATTTTTCTTTTCTTTTCTTTTCCATAAGTCTATGTTAATGACCAAAATCTTTTGATTAGGTATAGGAAGATGATCACTGGGAATCGAATCTTTAAGAATTTTCTTGAATAGAAATAGGAATATTATTACTAAAAAATTAAATTCCTATGAATATTATTACTAAAAATTAAATTCCTATTAATTTAATACGTTGAATAATTGCATTCCGGTGTTTAAATTAATTCAATAATCATGTCTAGGAAGTAATTATTTTGAAAATTCAAAGTCAACATTTTCTTTTGAGTGATTGAGCTAGTAATCTCGAATTACCATGAGGTAAGGGATAGATTAGATTTCCGCATAATCTGGAATGTAATTCCTGATTAAATGTGTCATCATGAACTAAATTCATATTCTTGTCTCTTCCAAACATATGAATAATGAAAATATCTCATCACATTTTCGTTTATTTATCTTCCAAACTTTGAAACCATAGAAATTTGGTATCACGCATCCATTTTTCCTCAAGATTCCCGCCAAACTATGCCTAAGTTCTAAACATAACCTTATACTTTGTTTTGAAACTTGTGGAAGATAAGGGGGAAAAATCCCCTCTTGTTTTAGATTCCAATCGAAAAAAGGGGGGAAATAACAAAATGAATTCCAATTTCCTCCTATTTTCTTTATAACATTTTCTCTACTTTCTCTCAAAATTATTTTCTCTTCTTTTATTTTCCTTTCCACAAGTTTCAAATTGAGCATTAAAAAAATATGTACATACTCCATATATTGTAATTGACTTGTTTAAAATTAAAATTGTGTCTATTTTTAATAGAGGTGTTTAAATAGGTTTAGAATTTTATCTATCCTTATTATGATTTTGCAATCTAACTTTTAATAATCATGGATGGTTAATTAATATTTTTTTATAGAACGGAGCATGAAGTATTAAGGAAATAAATGGACTAGTTGGATAGGTTTGTAATATTTTTCTACAATAAATGGACTATTTTGTAACGATCTGAATTTTTGACGAATTTTTTTCAAATAAAATTAAACATTTTCTTGGATTGTTTTTATTAATTACATTGTTTTGTTAATAAAATAAACTAAACCTAGACTTTCTAACCTAGAAAACCCGAACCCTGTCCTAGATTTTGAATTCTAAAATCTAAAGTAGATTTGGAAAGAGTAAGGGAGGAGATATATGGTTTAAATATGGGATTTCCTACACCAAAAACCAACATCCTATTCTAACCTGTATCTAGCAGTCATTTTCCTTAGAGTTGCGAGCAAGGAATAGAGAAAGATAGAGAAAAGAGGGGTGGAATTCTTGCCCTATAAATACCCATGCACTCCTATCCATTTCACACACCTCTCTTACATTACCCACATTCTACTCCTATTCCGAAGTTTTTAGAAAAAGAGAGATCTAGAGGGAGAGGGGGTTCGGCCGGAGAGAGGGAGAGAGGTTCCACCACCTTTCCATCATAATTTCACCACATCACCACCATTGAATACCACCCTCCAATCTATTTTGGTCTTGAGTCCATAAGGTTCCTGTAGAGATTCAAGTTTAATTTTATTTAATTAATAGATTAGGATCCTTACACCTGTTTGGATGCGGGAGAAGCTCCCGGATTTATGAGGCCCCCTGATTACAACTCCTCTTCCTCGCCATATCCGGTGTTTGGAAGAGAAAAGGGATGCCTAATTTGGAAAGGGAATTTGTTACTGTTAGCATTACAAATCAGGGGGAAGGGGGATTTGCCAAGAACTGGGTTCCCCTTGTCGTTGCTATATCCGAGTTTCCATTTGATTGTTCTGCCCACCCATTTTCCCTTTTGTTATGTGTTGCATGTTGTTCTTGTTCGTGTACAAACGATTGAGAAGAGAGATAGAGAGAGACAGAGAAGGAGGTTACCGAATCTAGATCAGGTGACTCCATCGCCATGCTCTCCGGTCTGTATTCTACTCATTTTCCTCGTTTGTACTAAGGTATGCATATGGGCTCCTCGTCTTCTTCCTTTTTGCTGCGTGTATCTCCATTGTTGTACCTACATTGATGAAAAAAATTATGGTTTGCGATCTGAGTTGCCTTGTTAATTCTCCAATTTCCCTGCCATGATTCAAACAGGTTTTTATCTGAAGAACAAGCGATCTGAGTTGCCCTATTTATCGCATTTTCTGATCTGAGTTGCCCTAATTTATTATTTTACCCCATAGTCAATTTTTGTCCTAATTCTTGGGTATGCGAACTGTGTTTTTGGGGCTATTTTTTTCCAGTATGAGATATACCATAATTTTTTATTTTACCCCATAGTCAGTTTTTGCCCTAATTCGTGGGTATGCGATCTGTGTTTTTGTGGCTATTTTTTTTCCAGTATGAGATATGACCTAATTTTTTATTTTACCCCATAGTGAATTTTTGCCCTAATTCATGGGTATGCGATTTGTGTTTTTGTGGCTATTTTTTTCCGGTATGAGATATGCCCTAATTCGTTGGTGGGAGGTGCTCTAGGTTGTGTCTGCATTAGGAATACGCAAAGAGATTTATGAAAAAGAAATGACATAGCAAGGAAGGATAATGAACTGAAAAAGCTATTTGTTTTATGGTCTTCATCGTTTTTCCTTACTTTGGTAAATTCCTTCACAAATTCTTGATCAAACATAGCTTTGATAATTACATAAAGACAGCATGCCAAAAACAAAACCAAGACTTGTAAACATGTTACTATGTACTAGAAGAACATAACTAGCCTACCATGGGTCTAATACTCTTTAATTTTTTTTTTAATTTCATTACCAAACAGATGGCAAGACTAACAAACAATGAACGAAGAAAGAAGACAAACCGTAAGGCGTTGTTAGCAGTGTTATGTATGATGAGAGTAGTCAATAGTATTCGTCAACTTTACTTGTTAATTACGGACTTGATTGCCGAAAGGCATCAACAAAGGCTTCGACGAAAGCTTCATCTTCGTGCCAATCCTAATGCTTACCAACACCAAATAGACACACTTAATAGGTTGGTACGTGGGAATGACAAATCTCATCATGACCAATTAAGGGTACGCATGCATGCATTCATGAGATTGTGCCATTTACTTATTCAAAATGGGCTAGAGCCGTCTGAAATGTTACTATTGTAGAGAAGGTTGCGATCTTTTTGTGGATCCTCTCGCACCATACGAAGAATAGGCGTACCATTTTACAATTTTGGAGATCAAGGGAAACAATCAATAGGATTTCAATGCAGTTTTGATCGCGGTACTGCATCTTCACAATTCTTGTGGTATCATCCTCAGCCTATTCATGCCAATGAGCCGAATGCTTGGTAGAAGTGGTTTGAGGTATATAAAATGTTATATGTTAAGTTATAGTAATGCATTTATTGATTATAAATGAACTATGGTAATAAAAATTCTCTTGTCTCTCATAGAATTTTCTAGGGGTTTTAGATGGAACTTTAGCACATGTCCTCCCCCCAGCTGAACACAAGGCACGCCATAGATCAAGGAAGGGTGACTACGCGACAAATGTGTTAAGAGTTTGTAGTCGTAACCTACAATTTGTATACGCATTGTCTAGTTCGGAAGGATCTGCAGCAGACTCAAGAGTGCTCGAAAACGCCTTAGTAAGGCCTCACAAGTTGAAAATTTCACATGGTATGTGACAATGAAAACCTTTCCATTAGTTAACGTTCTTCCCCATTTGTGTAAACATGCTCATGTAAGGCAACTATTCTCATTTGTAGGTTGTTACTACCTCACCGATGCCGATTACACTAATGGGCTGGGATTATTAGCACCTTACAGAGGTCAACGATACCACATTAATATTTGGAGGCAAGGACACATGCCTAGAGTCAAGAGGAGTTCGTCAACATGAAGCACTCCAAGGCACGAAATGTTGTGGAGAGATGCTTTGGGGTATTGAAGATGAGATGGAGAATTTTAAGATCTTACTCTCTCTGTCACGCCCCGCCCCGCAAACGGCACCCAAAGTGGACCCGAGTCGATGCAGCCACGTGGCATTCCACACAGAAGACCAAATCACACCTCACAACCTGTCAGAATAAACACCCAGCGAAAGACTTATCACATTAACATAAAAATAAGTCAACGTATTGACCAACCAACTACAACATCGATTATACCTAAGCAACAACATCTGCATTATAGTACTTTAAAATTTCTATACTTCAACATATCCACCGACGACTTACTTACAACTTGAATAAACCAACTTCTTCATCAACCACGTACAATAAACTCGACCATCCACAAAGTCCAAGGCAAATATCAAACAGAACACCAGCCATCGACCAAACTTAATTACAACCTATACAATTTAAAAGTTTTAACTATCCTTAGCTACAACTCTTTACAAATTAAGTTCTGCACCAGCTAAGGCTCTCCACAACATCATAACCAAAACCTCATCTGGCGCTAGCAAAACGCCTCAACACGATGACCGGTAGTAGACCCACTCTAAACAACCTGCTACCTGGCAAACCAAAAAGGAAAGTCAGAGTGTGTGAAATATAGAAATGCTCAACATAATACCACAATACCCGAAGGAATATCAACATGAATACACATCACCAATGTAACTGAAATACTAGAATGTATATAACAGTTATAACCAACATATCCACCCAACTGAGCAATAATAATCAATGCACAATAATATGAAGGTAATCACATCACATGCAGTGGCACGTCTGCCATATCCCATGAACCCAAGATAAGGTGTCCCACATACCATACTCCAATCCACCAACAATTAGCCGGCATGGCATACGACATGGTATGCCTCACACGTTAACTTTCGGCAGTTCAATCAACACACATCAGTATGTATTTTCATCAAACACGCATAGCACAACCAAATCTCATGTCCCTCACACCATGCTCCTAACCATCGTTCATTGAACGATATGGCTTACAACATAGTGTGACTCACACGCACACATTTACAACATGTCAAAGCTAAACAACAGTAGCATGATATACACTCACTACTACAGCAATATCTCAGTAAGGATAACCATATCAAAAGCTAACTACGATTGGCAAGATATACACCCACCACCACAATAGTATTATATGGAGAAAAATCATGTCAAATACGGTCACCTTTGTATCAACCGAGATACACCAAACTTACAGTTTCGACACCTCCCATTTGACCAGCTCGTTACCTAATCACAAGCTAACTCCTATTAGCATATGAATCCCTTCGAATGTTTAAGTAAATATATGATACACCCCATAATATATTTACCAAGCTAACAAGTGTTAAAAAGGTTAACAAGACCACCAACACCTCCTAAACCATTTAACAACCATTTGATACCAAATTATAAAACTACTAAGGTATTAGACGATACCCAATGAATACAAATATGTCCATCTTAAGGCCTAGAAGTGCCCGCAATCAAACGTAAGAGTATAAATATGACATAACTCTTAAAATCGGTTTGAAAATCATAACCATGCTATCGTATTCTGACCATAACTTCCTACTGGTTTAAAATTAAGTCATGATACTACTACCATTAGAAAGTACACCTTCGGTACATGAATTTTGATATAAAATTTGTTAAAAACGGAGTCCGGACAATAAAGTTATGCTCGTCCAAAGTTACACAAAAATCTGTCCGAAATCACAGATTCTGCACGTCTATCAACTTCAAATCAAAACTAATTTAACCTGGTACAAATTAAGTCACGACCTTCACATATTCCGAAAGACATACGGGTCTAGTTTCAGAATCAATAACCCGTGCGCTAATCCGATACCCGAGCTAAAAGATATGACCATTTTTCCAAAATGTGTCAATGCAGCAAATACAAAACTTAGCAAGGACAGATCAACTTGTAAAATCCGCCAAACTTAGAATATACATCTAATAAATCTTAAATTTGGTACACACCATTACCACACACCAACATTCATCCTTGATTTTTTCCAAATTTTTCACAATAAAGAAATCTAGTCAAAATCACCTCCAAACTCAGAAATTCTGTGCAGCGAAGCACGATTTCCAGCAAAACGGTCGGTGTTCGAAAATTCATTAAAAATTGAATATTTAATACTTTTTAATAATTCCAACGCCAAAACATCACCAACATATCAATTTTTCTGACTCATAAGGGCCCATAATCAGGAGGATCGCTTAACTATAAAAAAATTCATAAAAGACGTAGCTCTGTAAGCTGTCTCCTAAAAAATAGGATCCTGACCATAGTTAGGTTTATGATTTTTATCTTTTTCTACACCTCTCAAAAAATTATGAAAATTTAACACCATATATCAGTCACACTAATGAACCTTCAATAAAAATATCAAAAATTTACAAGCTTTCTAAGTACCTTGAATAATTTTGTGAAGAACAGCACTGCACCTTAGTTTTTTCCTTCTACTCCTTCCCCCTGCCACCTCTCTCTACGTAGAAATAAGATACGTATAGAGAAAGATAAATATCCCTAGGATATTTTGCTATATAAGAGCACAAAGGAATTTTTCACATACAAGCGAAACCACATTCTAACTTATACTCCAATAACAAATCATATACAGGACCCTCGCAAGTTCTATTGTTTATAATTTAAATTCCTAAAACATTTAGTTCAATTAAAAGTAATTGAAATATTTGGGGTGGGTATTACACTTTCTATCCTATTAGGACTCAATGTCGCATCATTACTGCATGTTGCCTTCTCCACAATTTCATTAAGCATACAATGGAGGTGGATCCCGTTGAGGCTGAATACATGGCGTGGGAGCAAGCGAACCTACATAATGTACCACATAATGTGTACATTAGAAGCTTTGAAAGTACAAACCAGTGGACCCAAATGAGGGATAACTTGGCAACCCAAATGTATAACGATTGGCTAGTTAATCCTGGGGGTGGCAAATAAGATGTGTGTAACTGTTTTATTTATTTATTTTTATCATATTTGCTTGTAGACTTGTTAAACCAGTCAAACAATGGTTATTTTTAGTATTTCAATGTAATATTTAGGTATTTCATGACTACAATACCATACCTATGTCATATTGTGATCGTCATTAAAATCAGGTTACCATACATAATAGAAAGTAAAGAAACTGTGCAATCCCAAACAACAAGTGGTAAGGAAAAACAAGCTCGTAGGCTATGAACCCATAAGGAAGAGGAGTGCCTACTTGCTGCCATGATGAAGTGTATCTCTGATAAGTATAGAGCTCATAATGGTTTCAAACCGGGATTCTTCAATAAAGTTGAGAAGGAGTTGAAAAAGAGATTGCCCGGAACGGCACTTAAAGCTCAACCCAACATCGCGTCCAAGGTGAAAAATTGGAAGGAAAAGTATTGTATAATTCTCGACATCACACGTATTAGTGGGTTCGGTTGGAACTATGCCACTAATTCCATTCAAATGGATTCCGAAGAGGTGTAAAAAGAATATGAGAAGGTAACTTCTCTCCTCTTCCATTTCACTTACGAAAATTGTTGTTGCCTCCCACTTAATGTTTTCCATTGAATATGTGTAGTCTCATCCGAAGGCAAAAGAGATGAATGGGAAGGCTTTCCCCATGTACGAGAGTTGGCAAATATTATTTGGGAAGAATAGGGCCACCGGTGAACTTGCTGAGGATGCGGTGGAACTTGACAATGTTCAGGTCGACTCCTTTGAAACCCTTAACCTTGATGATTTGTTCAATAATTGCTATACTCCATCGTTTGAAAATGGTGACCTGGCATTTGTTGACATATCAATTTCTTCCGAGACTCCAACAAGCAATGTCATTCCCGCCACTCCAAGAACCAATGTGAACACTCCGGCGACCAATGTCGTGCCGGAAAGGCCAAAGAAAAAGGCAAAGGTGGATGCAAAAGAGACGTCCATTCATGACGTAATAGGAAATTTTATGGCTAAAAGCAGTACGGCGTTTCTTAAGATCGCCGATTCGGTTGGATATGAGGATCGACTCTCTGCCAAAAAAGAGAGAGTGTTTGCTGAGCTTGAGAAGCTTGACCTTGAGTTGCTTGATATGTTTGCTGCACATGCCATTATTGTGTTGACAGAAGAAAATGTAGACACGTTTTACGGCATACTAGAAAACTACAGACAAACTTAGGTCGAGGCCGTATTAAGGGGGCAAATCAAATTGAATACCATATAGGGATGTCTTCAAACTTATGCGTACAACGTTCAATATGGCGAAGGATGTGATTCCTTATTTTTGTAATTAACTATATACTACTTATGGCTCGTTCGTGGAGGATATGATTCCTTCTTTTTGTAATGATGCATCGTACTACTTTAAACTTTTCATCATGTATATTTGGTACTTGTTAGGGCAACGATCATGATCATATTGGTAAGGCAAATGTTAGGGCAACGATGATGATCAAATGTTTGCTAGGGCAATGACGATGCACTTTAAATTGATTACAATGTGTATTAGTTGGTACTTGTATTGGCAACTATGAAGGCCTTAATGACAACTTAGTTGCTTGCTAGTGCTTCTTTGATTACGTTGAATACATTTGAGCCTAACATTATGTATGTGTGTGTGAAATTGAGAAGACGGGATACTAGTGTGTGTGTAGTCCAATGTGTAAAGTGTAGTCCCATTTCTGGGTTTTGCTGGTCACTGGACAGTGCAGGTTTCTAGGGTGTTTTGAGGATGGTCATTGGACAGTGCAGTTTTGTGTGTGTGTAGACTTATAGTTGTTTATGTGACTATTTTGAGGCTGTTATCTGACTGCTACCAGGGTATAATAGTTGTTGTTTTTAGGCTATTAGTTTGTTGTTTACTGGGTATAATACTTGTATCAAGCTTGGGTTGTGGGCTATTTTTTGCACGTTTCTGGGTTTCTTTTTTGCTGATTCTAGATTGTATTTTTATTGATTTCTGGGCTTTTTTTATATTTTTGGGCTGCTTTTTGGCTGATTTTTATGCTATTTTTTTGCTGGTTTTTAGGCTATATTTTTGCTAGTTTATAGGCTATTTTTTGCTGGTTTTTAGGCGAATTTTTTATAGTTTCTATGATGTTTTTTTGCTAGTTTTTAAGTTTTTTTTTTGCTGATTTCTGAGCTGTATTTTTGCTAGTTTATGGGCTGTTTTTTTGGTTGGTTTTTGTGATATTTTTTTCTGGTTTCTAGGCTACTTGTTGGCTGGTTTTCTACAGGTTTATAGGCTATTTTTTGCAGGTTTATGGACTATTATCTAACCTATTTTGTGGGTAGTTTTGTTGCTGTTTCTGGTCATTTTTTTAGTCTTATTTTTGGTTGTTTTGTTGCTGGATTCTTGGCTGTTTTGTGGTTGTTATCTGTGTAGTTTTGCTGGTAGTTGTATTGCTATTTCTTGGGTAGTGTTGGAGCCTATTAATTGGACTTAGTTATGCCATGTTTTGGCATGTTTTGAACCTACAATTATTTCAGTTCTGGCATGTTATTATGTCTAATTTTCTGGCTGAAATTAAACTTTTCTAGGCTACGATGATATGAAAGCAAAATTTCAAGGCAAGGCCTCATATTGGCAGGACAACTTATCAGAGTCAATGGTTTAATCACCGTTTGGCAACATAATATGTAGCCAAGTGGTGCACTATGTGCCGATTAAAAATATATCTGAGCCGCCGTACATATATGTAATACCCCTGATTCTTTAATTATATTTAGAGTTTAATTATGTGATATGTTTAGGGTTAATTATGTGAGCTAGGAACATGCTTTACTCGTTAAATGAATTAGGAGTACAAGATAGGCCATGCACCCATACACACATGATAATTTTTCCTTATAAAACAAAATAAAGAAGTTCTACGTAAGTCCCTTCTTGTTCTTATCACCACCGTTTAGAGAGAGAGAGAGAGACACGACTGGAAGAAGAAGAAGAAAAGGGGAAAAAAAAAGAGAATTAGGAATTTGACTTGCTTAGCTTGAATTGGATTTCTTAACTTGGTAATTAATGTCTCTTCTACTTGAATATCATGTTTCTTGACTTAAATACCATGCTTTGATTGTAGAATCCATGCTCTAGATGCTGATTTAGGTTGAACTTGGGTTTTGGGTTGAAATTTTAAAGAAGCTCAAGAACCCTAATTGAACCTCTTGAATTTCATGTTTAGAACTGGTTTTGATGCATGGATTTGATGTTTTTGAAGTAGCTCTTTAATATATCTGAGTTTTTGAACCTCTTGAATTTTAAAGAAGCTCAAGAACCCTAATTGAACCTCTTGAATTTGATGTTTTTGAACTTGGGTTTTGGGTTGAATTTCATGTTTAGAACTGATTTTGATGCATGGATTTGATGTTTTTGAAGTTTTGGTGTGAGTTTGAAGTGTATTGAAAGCTTTTGGAGTCGGAAATCGAAAAAGGAACAAGCTGCATTTTTCTGGAAAATCTACAGAATTGAAAACTCTAAATCTGACCTGATTTTGGAGAATTTTGTTAAGGTAGTTCAAAATCTCCAAAAATTATGAAATTTTTATTGAGAGTTCCTCTATGAGTCATTTGTCTATGGTAAAAATTTCGGAATCAAATTCAAAGTATTAAATTCTGTAAAAATTTGTGACCTTGTAGCGCATAGTTTCAGACTGTGTTGACTTCACAGACACGTGTTAGGGAAACGGCCATAATTTTTAGGTTGAGCGATAAAATTGCAATCCGATTCTGATTTTGAAAGTAGACTCAGAGACCATAAAAAATGCATAAAGATTGTGTCTTAGTTATTCTTGTGCAAAGTCAGTTTTTGGCGTTAAAGTGGATGAAGCTGCAGATTCTATGATTATCTTCTTGGGCTAGCTATCTAACTTCATATGTTTACCTTAGGACCTTATGTGCATAAAGATAGGCTTGTTTAGCATCTTCTAATCATGTTTTTATTGCCTAATTGTTTTAGAAAGTTTGGGTGGTTCGTAGAGCAGAGATGAGTAATTTAATATCTAAACACATGGTTTTGAACTTATTTTCCTAAATGATCGAGCTTATTTGAACAAGTTTTATAAATTGTGTACTCCATGGAACAACAATGAAAGGTGGACTTATTTGTGAAATATTTGCGAATCTATTTAATGGCATTCCCAACGTCCAGTCTTGCTAGGGGACGGCTTAATGGCTAGCAAGGGTGTTTGAGGTTGGTGTGTGTTTTGGGATAATGCGTAGACGTCTGGCTTATCCACTACCGGTGACGCCTGATAGCTTTTGAATTTTGAATAGCGGAATGTGCATAATGTTTGGCTTATGAATTTGAGTTCTTTGTTTTGAGATGCTATCAAATTATTTTGCATTGTCCATGGAAGACATGTGAGTTAAGTATTAATCATTCACAGAAGCTTTGGCTTAGTATTTTCTTTTCCACCATTCAAGAAGCGATGTGTAGTGTGGCGTAGTGTTTACTTTTGATATGTGTTGTATACTCCCTCCGTTCCAAATGAGTGACCTTTTTGGAAAAGCGTGTCATTTTCAATTGCTTATATCTTTCAATGTAAATGTCAAAAAATATGCAATATACATCTTGTTTGATAGATTATAATTAGTTCTATTAAACAAAGTTTTCAAAATTATATAAAACTTCGTAAATCGAAAGATATAAGCATTTGAAAATAACACGGAGTCCCAAAAAGATCAGTCATTTTGGAACGGAGGGAGTAGTTGGAAAAGGAAATTATGCTTCATGGTCACTTAGCTTTGTATATGGTTTGTTTAGTTTGTAAATTTATAGTTAAACACATCTCTAAGAGGTTTGCCTTTTGGTTTGTAAAACATGTGTAAGACTTTGGTTTGTTATCAATAAAAAGTTGGCTTTTGCTTCCGCTGTTATGATTTAGTCCCTTTCGATTATTACTTGTTTAGGTGATATTTGATGTGAGATTTGGCTGAGAAATCACTGGCATTTGTCATGATTAAGATCTCAAGGGGCGGGTCAGGGTCGTGACAATATATACACAATGTTAGTATTCGTTAACTGTAATGTGATAATCGGTATTTTCAAATAGATTTTTCAATGACAAGGCAAGATGAAGAATACTATTAGGTGGTTTTCGTCGGCCGTAATCCGGGAATCTATACAAGTTGAGAGACTGCGGAACTGCAGGTTAATGGGTACTCCGGGAACTTGAAAAAAAGATACAAAACGTTGGACGAAGTGGAAGGAGCATTGTTACAGTTCCACGAGGAAAGATACCGGCTCTTTCAAATGCAGTTAGTCCGAAGCGAACATCAATCTAGTCAAAGTGGTTCCACATCCACAAGTGGTTTAGAAGTTCAATATCGAACTAGTCTAAGCACATACTTTGTTGTAGGTTTTTTCTTAGGTTTCTTATGTTGTATAATCTTAGCACATCTATTTGATTTTGAATGAACTTGTACGTTTTTTTCAAAGATTATGGAAATTAGGACTGTAATATAAAGACAAAGTAATCATCTCAAATAAATTTAAATATTTAGTTGAGGTACACTACGAAGGGTACAAATTTATTATCCAACATATGTCTTAAGCTTCCAACTTCTCCACATCAGTACTTACATCCAAAACAATGGCACCATCTATTGTACTTCGGAAATTGCATTTCCCTCATGTGCCTAACTCATCAATTGACCTACACAAATAGTAGGAAAATGTTTAAAGTTTGCCGTAAACAAGAGTTTATATATATTTGATGCATATTGATTACTTATTTGGACAAACTGATTTCAAACTTCATTTTCTACCAACAGTCTATTTTCATTTGCATTCCAACCAAACCCAGGTTTTTGAAGCATGTCTTGTAGTGTAAAACAAGTTTACTTCCAATTCTTAATCTTTGCCTCAATATTGATTTTGGCAATACCCCCTTGGGGAAAGAAGCTCTCATCTGATTTTCCAAGACTCCTAAGTAGGCGGGACAAAACGCACCGTGCTCACCTTGCCAAACCCCTTAATCTACAAGAGTCGTAAATTTTTCTAGTAACGACTCCTCCTCCTCATCGCTCCAAGCTCGGGATGCGGCGCGTGCCATTATGAGACAAAAGACCAAAATATTAAAAATTACTTTTAACGGACTTGAGATACAGGATGGGATGAAGAAAAGTGTACAAATGTGTGCCTTTTATAGAAAAATTTACCAAAAAAGTTTGTTGAATATGTGATTTGAATTGCCACATACCCAACTTATTTGTTGAACATGTGCTTTCAACTACCCAACTAATTTTTAAAATTAACCAATTTTTTTCATATATTTTGGTTTTTAATTTTTTTTTCCAAAAATCAATATTTTATTACAAAAAGGGTTTTCAACATTTTAAAGATTTCTAATTTTATTTTTTTTTTAAATTTTTTCCCAAAAAAAAAAGTTTAACTAATAGGGAGTGACAAAATATTGTAAAGATTCAATGAATTTATTTTATCCCACTTTTAATAAATAAATATGTATTTATTCTACTTCTAATAAAACTAACATTGTTTCGTCCATTAAATAACTAAGGGGGGCAATTAAGTCATTTGACACCTTATCCCATCATATCCACCTTCCAAATCCCCCATCTCAAAAAAATTATTCAAACCCTCATTAATAAATCCATCATTCTTAAAAGGTGGGGCCATCCTTCTTAACATGTCATCCCTCATTACATATCCACCCTCATTACAAATCCACCAAAAACAAATTTTCCATCGAAACGGGCCGTTAATGTAATGAGTTATAAGATGCTAGGAAGAAGAGTTATAAGTAGATATTTATAATTTTATTTTAGTCTTCAATTCAGAGAACAAGACGTTCTCCTTTTTTTCTGTGCTTCTTTCTCGCGCCTCTCTCTCTCTCAATCAACAAACCCTTATTACATGCCCCTCTCTCTCTCCCTCTCAATCAACAGACCTTTATTACTACTTCTTCCAAATTGAAAGCCCAAACATGGAAATTTTGAAATAGCGCAAGAAGAAAGGTTGATCTACGCGAGGGCTACATTTTGATCCAAAGAAAGTGTCACCTTGTTTGACTTTGGGATTCCTAGCAAATTAGAGGTTTTCTTCTCTCTCTCCTTTCACCCAATCACCCTCTCTTATTTCTTCTCCGGCAAACCATCCCCTAACGACCCATTTGGTTTTGCCTCCACCTCCAACAACCCTCTCTTCCCTCTCCTATCTTCTCCTTCGTCACTCCCCTTCCCCTTATTCTCCTCTCTTTCTTCCACAACCCAAAAACGACTGGCAATTAATCACTATTAACTTTTCTTTCCAAACTGGAGAATTCTTGCAATTGGCATTGATATTGATCTCGCCTACTCTCTCTCTCTCTGTCTCTCTCTCTCTCTCTCTGTATATACATGTGTATGTATAGGCAATTGAAGTACAAAACAATTGGATGGAACGTGGGTGAAGTTCATTTTTTTTCCCGACATGTTCGGATATCCAATCCTGAAAACAGTAGTAGGAAATTTGGGAAATTAGCTTCCGATCAAATAACACCACATAATTCGAAATTTAACTTCCTGTTTTGGCCTTGTAATTTGGAATTTAATCGGAACTCAACTTTTGAATTCTATTGTTTAACTCGGAAGTTAACTTCTGATTTTAGGTGGCGATTTTCGAGACTCAAAATCCAATTGTGGTTCTTCGTTTTGTTTTTGAAAAGAACAAAGAAGTTAGATGTAGCGCTGAAGATTTATAAGTTGTTGTACTAGTTTTTTTCCTTAGCAAAAAAAAATTATTAATCTTTATAAAGAATTACAAAGGAGAAAATTTATGTTATATCCCTTTGACTTTAAGCAAAAATTCATTTTGGTCCTTCACGTTTTAATTTGGACAAACATATCCTTCCACTTTCAAATTGGTTTCAATGTCAATCCTGTGTTGAATGGTATTAGTTTTTTGGACGGAAAATTGTCATGTGCTTAGCATGTGACCATTTTTCAGGAGTAGATTTGCCATTCCTCTCCTCACTCCAACCCCAGTCTCTCTCTCCCACCCATTAACAAATAGTACATTACTTTGCTTCCCCTCCTCCCCTTCCCAACCAAACCCAAAACACTCAGACCAGCATAGACCAGCACCAACTACGTACCCCCACCTCCCAACACACAACCACCCATCGAAAAATCCAAACAAAAAAGTACCCCCGGCCATCCAATTCAAAAAAAAAAAGCACCTTCATCCCTCTTCCTCAACCGCCCCCAATTGCCGTCCAGTTACCCATATACAGATATGTGTCGGTGTGCAACACCTCATCGGCAACCACTATGTAAGATTCACAACTCTTAACTTAGCTACAAAGATAGTTTCTCACTTTAAGAGAGAGAGAGAGAGAGAGAGAGAGAGAGAGAGAGAGAGAATGTAATCTCTAATGGAGGAAGAGGAGTACAACTGGAGAGAAATGAAGCTACTGTCGCTGTTTACCAGCCGTGGTGGCGGACCCGGACCCGGAGCTGGAGAGAGAATCAGAGAAACCTGCTAGAGTCATCGCTGCCGCGATATCCTCAAAGCTGTGGATCACAAGCACAATAGCAAGCACGCCTTTGATTGGGCCCTGGTTCACCTCACTAGCTTGCAGACAGCATTCATTTGATCCACGCCATCTCCAGCAAGTGCAACTGGCTTCATTTGAATTTGTTCATGTATAGGTAGGGCTGTAAACAAACCGAATCGAGCCGAACCCTGTTAAGTTCGGCTCGGGTTCGTTAAGGTATGAGTTCGGCTCGGGTTCGATTCGAGCTTGAACAACTTGGCTCGAGTTCGGCTCGTTAAAATTTTTCAAGGCTCGGGTTCAGCTTGGTTGGGTTCGTTAAGATATTAGTCTGGCTCAAGTTCGGCTCGAATTCGGCTCGGGTTCGATTTGAACTTGAACATCTTGGCTCGAGTTTGGCTCGTTAAACTCAAATGAATCGAGCCGAGTCGAATCTAAGCTTGAATTGAGCTCGTCAAGACTCAGGTTTGATTCGGCTCAGCTCATTAAACTCAAGCGAACCCAAACTCTCTCATTGATCGTATAGAATTTGGGATAAACTACAGTTAACCCCCTCTAACTAAGCCTCGCGTGCACTTTGCCCCCTCTAACTTCTTTTTTTGGCACTCAACCCTCTCTAACTAACTGAAATTCAAACGGTCATAATTTCAAACAGCCATAACTTCTTCGTCCAAAATCAAAAACATGCAAATTATATATCAATTTCGAGGTCTTGAAGTCAGCTTTCTAATGACACCAAAATCATATCACGATTCAAAGCACACAGAAAGTTATGATCAAAATAATCTTTCTGTCTACCAGCCCTTACTCTTTTGATCATAACTTTTTGTGTGCTTTGAATTGTGATATGATTTTGGTGTCATTAGAAAGCTGACTTCAAGACCTCAAAATCGATATATAATTTGCATGTTTTTGATTTTGGACGAAGAAGTTATGGCCGTTTGAAGTTATGACCGTTTGAATTTCAGTTAGTTAGAGGGGGTTGAGTACCAAAAAAAGAAGTTAGAGGGGGCAAAGTGCACACGAGGCTTAGTTAGAGGGGGTTAACTATAGTTTACCCTAGAATTTGGGAGAAAAATAAGTATTGAATTATATATACAACCTTAAAATTTTTTACATTTACAAATAGATCCCTATTGAATTATTAATTAAATTTCAGTATAGGTTCGCGAACCTAACCGAGCCGAATACCGTTAGGCTCAAGTTCGGCTCATTTACGGAACGAGCCTAGAATTGAGGTTCAGGTTCAGCTCGTTTAGCAGACGAATCGAACTTGAACGAGCTCTTACCGAACTGAGCCTCGAACAGTTCGCGAATGGCTCAGTTCATTTACAGCCCTATGTATAGGTTGGTATAGAAATCGTGGGAGAGCACTAAAAATTAATCTTTTTGCTTCTTTTTTGTGATTTTTGTTAATTGGAGTGGTAATTTACTGTTTGGGTGAAATGGGAGAGAGAAAGCGCTAAAATTATGTATTTGCACATAAAGGGAGGGGGGAAGGAAAATGGTCAAATCTACCCCACATACTCTCCAATTGTACTATTTTAATATCTAAGCAGATTATCACATTCTTTGTACACATGATTGGATTCTACTTTTCTTGCTTTTTAATTTACATGATGTTTTTGAATGGAAATTCTAATCGCAAGGAAGATTTGCATGGAACCACGCAAGGAAAAATACATTTGGGCCCATTCTGGGTCTCACGAAAATCTAGAAAAAAATATCCATAAATTTTTAAATATTATTTTATAGGCTCTGTAAAAAATCAGCTCCAACGAATACCGGTAAATATTAGTACTTTTGGATTCATAGGGGCAAAACTACTCAATTCGCCTCTACGAATCCAAAAGTAATACTTACTGATATCTGTTGGAGCTGATTTTTTACAAGGCTCCATAAAATAATATTTAAAAATTTATGAATATTTTTCTAGATTTTTGTGGGACACGGAATGAGCCCAAACGCATTTTTCCTTGCGTGGTTCCCTGCAAATCTTCCTTGCGAATAGCATGGCTCGTTTTTTAATACTCATCCGATAAGCAAAAGATAGCCCACCACTATGAAAATAGTGTTCAATTTTCGGATAAAAATAAGATTACTGTCGTGCATGATTTTTCAATTTTCTTTACACCACAATAAAGATTTTAATTGGTTTTTTAATTTGATGCAAAGAAATCTAAAACACTAAGCACACAAGTACTTTATTTTTCATCCCGCAAACTGTACGTCTTTTCATAGTAGACTCTTTTTTTGTAAAAATTTTATACATTAGTAAGGTGTTAACGAAAAATTAGTAAGTTAACAACCAAAGGAAGTGACTCGAACCCGAGACTTTTCTCTTTAAAAGTCAATGAGTACAGCCAAATAGGCTAAGTGCCACATCTTCATAGTAGAGCTTTGGGAATCCTGAGTCAATGCTCCAATAGTTAACTGATAAATTAGCAATAAACAAAACAAAAAGGTTAACTGATAGGGTTCGCAATGGTAGTTCAGAAAATATGAGAGGTGATAATTGTAATTTCAATAGTATCCAGGGACGTCAGCGTAGTTTATAAGACTCCAATCAAACCAGCAGGTAGGCTCTCTTCTTCCGCAAAACACATACAAGCCCCTCCAAAACCCTAAACCGTACCCTCTCTCTCTGCACTCTCTCTCTCCAAGTCTGAGCAGCAATGGCGGCCGCTTCCTTGGACCAAGAAACATCAAAGAAAGTCATTCGTCAGGTTAAATAGCGAATCTTTTTAACATCCTTAGTTGGTTTTTAGATTCTTTATATACTCTGAAACAGTTGCGGGGGGGGGGGGGGGGGGGGGGGGGGGGGGGTTTGTGTGGGGGGTGTTGGGAATCCAACCTTCTTCTTTTTTTTTAATTTTTGTTTTGTTATTTGTTGTTTGATCGCAGGTTGAGTTCTACTTCAGTGATAGTAATCTTCCTAGAGATAAATTCCTCTCCAAAACCGTCAGTGAAAGTGAAGATGGCAGTATCCTTCTCTTCTCTGTGTGTGGTGTGTGTGTACTGCGTTAATGGCCGAGGAGGGCCGCCTAGCGCCTAGGGGCTGACTAGTCGGCTGGCTAGGAAGGTTTTAATCTAGGCGTTGGACCCACCGTGCCTAGGCACCGACTAGTCGGCTGCCTAGACCGACTTTTGGAATGCGTGGTATTATTGGAAAGGAAAGAGAAAAATATTTAATTGAGATTAATTCCTAATGTTGAGATGTGAAAGTAGAAAAGAGAGGGGAGAAGAGAATTAGGGTGGCATTTTTTTCTTTCTTCATAGCGGTTTCTTTAGGCAGTCTTTGGGGTAGTTTAGGTAACTTCATGTGAGCCGGCCTTAAAATTGACGGTCACTGCAAACGGGTGTTCCTTTATAATAGTAATAAATTTATTAAACGTACTTTTGTCCTGTATGTGTCACAGTTTTTACTTTTTCTGCACATATGCCTCCATTGTTAGTATGGAATATGGATGTAACATGAAGAAATCTTATGGGTTATGGCCTTGTAGAATCTAATATCATCCGCTAGCACAAAGGGTGTTCATGTATTTTGCAAATTTTTATGCGTGGATCCTTTGTGGGACCAATTATTACCGTGAAAGAAATGTCAAAATATCATGGTTTATTTCCTTGTGTGCCTGTATCAAGCAATGCCGTTCTATCTTGGGCAGCCCGGTAGAAGATTTTTCCAGAATAATATGGGACAGGAAATCTAATCCCTTGTTCGGTTGTGGGTTTAGAAAAAAATTTCCAAACCCAAATCCACTCATTACCTATATTTTCAATCATTACTTTCATTTCTTTCTTCACTTATTACCTCTATATCCAATTATTAATCTCATTTCTCTCTCTATCTCTCCCCACTCATTATCCCTATCCCCAATTATTACCTTATTTTTTCTTCTCACTCATTACCCAAAAACCAAACCCAAAATTTTTCCAAACCCACAACTGAACAAGGCATAAATGATTTGAATAGATTCATTACTAATACTACTTATTACCACTATAGAAAAGGAGTTTCTTTGAAACTTTGAGTTGACAGTTGCTCCCTCTAGCCCCACATTGGGTTGATCCCTGAATATTATGACTTCATTTTCCTTTAATGATTTGTTTTGGGGGTTGTGAAAGTATTTAAAAATAATACTAATTGAACTGTGAAATGTAATGCCCAGAGTTTTGATTTGGGATTTGAGATCTGTCATTTTTAAGAGTTCTGTAAGCACTTAAAGTGAGGGTTTTTTTTTTTTGTAAATTTTCCTTGGTTTTATGCTCTACTCTGCTTTTCTTTGACTCACACTTCAGTGGTCAGTCTGGCCCTTATATGTTCATTCTCTCGTATGAGGGGCCATCTTAGTTTGGGAGAAGTGAAGGCAGAAGAGGTTTCAGATGATACAGTGGAAGCTGTGGCTAAGACTTTGAGGAATTCTACTTTCCTTAAGATTTCTGAAGATGGTGAGCGTTCAACATCTTTGTATATCATGGTTATCACGCAGTTTGAGTCCTAAGAAAATGTGGAAAAGAAAAGGAAAACGTGTCGCTTACTATTTCAGGAAATTGTGTAGCCTCTTGCTGAATTTGTATTCCCTTTGACAATGACGTGGTTGACACATTATATGTCCAACTTAGGGACGAAGGTTGGTAGGACTACTGAGCTTTTGAAGTCAGAGGAAGTCATAGAGCAATTAGACAATAGGACAATTGCTGCATCACCCCTGGAGTATGATGTCAAGCTTGAAGATGTGGAGTCTTTCTTTGGTCAAATTGCCAAGGTATTTTTTTCTCCGTTTTTTTGGTAATCAATACTGAGAATACTTTCCTCATTTTTTGTTTTCAAGTCAGTCTTGTTTTCTGTTTTTGATTGGTTTCTAATGGTTTTGAATTTTAATTCATGCAAAAGGATCGGAAAAGATTTGTTCAAGTATTGACGTACTAGTTATTATTGTTGGATCACTACTGCTTGCAGCATAACACTTGGATTCCTCAGGCTTTTTTCAGTAGAAGTTTTTGAGAGCTTTGTTATTTAGGTTTTGGTCATTATATTGTGTTTTTAAATGAGTGGATTAGCATGTTGGGATGACTACTGTTATACCATTCATAGTTGTCTTTTGCGATGTCCAATTGGGCAGAACTTCTCAGTTTGTGGCTTATGCGGTTAACGGCTTTTCCCTATCCACGTATGCTGACCTGTTTTGACATTTGAGTTATTCTACTTACAACAGGTTAACAGTGTGAGGCTGCCTCGCCATGTCGCAGACAAAAGGTTGTTTTGTGGTACTGCTTTGGTTGAATTTTCATGTGAGGAAGATGCTGAAAAAATACTGAAGCAAAGCTTAGCTTATGCTGGTGCAGAGTTAGAATTAAAACCGAAGTAAGTCATGCTTTTCACTTTCTATACGATTGGTGCTGATGTTGGTCAAAGTTCAATTTAAGCTTTTTTATTTGCTTTAACATTTGTAAGTAATGTTGGTGTCATTTGCTTAGCTGTTCATTCGTTATAGTTAGGGAAAGGGAAAGGATAAAAGGAATTATGAGGGCAAAGAGATTCCTCTACATAGACTAAGAGTTCTTTTGTGCTCCTTTTTTATTTTTATACCTCAGATATACTTAACCTCTTCATTGCGGGTAACTTTTCTTGGTGGCTTAGTTTGGGTGATTAAGAGGTAGGCTTTTTAGCCCGTGAGGGACCATTAATTAGTTTTGCTAGGTGAAGACACGAGTGGGCACAACTACATTGAAGACTTGCATAGGTAAACATTACTAGCTTTGTAACTTTTAAAAGTTCTTCATTGTATGCTAAGAAGCACAAATATGGACAAAGGACAAAAATATGACTCTACTCGGACACACGGATATGTTATTTCTCGAAAAAGAAGGACAAGGACCTTAGTTGTAGGTAACTTCCAAAGTGGGCGCGCTCCCATCTCGCTCTCGTCGAGATCGAGAGCACCCTCATAGGATGGGAGCTTCGACACTTAACGCAAGGAAGAAATTTGGACTTCTCTTCGCAAATATATGCAAGGAAGAAGAAAGAAGAGAAAAGAAGTAAGAGAGATGTAGGACTCTCATCTTGTACATGACTTAACTATGTGTTTTGTCCATAAATACGATATAAAAGCTATACTGGGCCTTCTTATCTTACTCATCTTTGCATAAAATAAATGTTCATATACACGCTCCTTTTGGCACTCCCAACTTAGGATCTTCTACATAGCCCCGCTCCCGCTCCCGCTCCCCTTCCCGTTCCCGCTCCGTCTAACTATGACAAGGACATGTTGGGAAACCGTTGAATCATATATTGTTATACTTGTGGTTTTCCCAATATACTCCCTCCGTCCCAATTTGTTTGACCACTTTTTGCTTTAAGTGTCCCAAAATGTTTGTTCATTTGACTTCTAGTTAAATCATTTTTCCCTTTTTGCCCTTTCTTTAGTAGAATAAAGTAACTTTTTTTGAAAAAGTTGATGGTAAATGTGGAAAGTTGTATCTTTTTAGGTGTAATCATTATGTTCCCTAAAAAAGTTAGATTTTCGAGGTTGGACAAACAAAATGGGACAGAGGGAGTAACCCAGTCAAAAAATGCAAAAGATACCTAAGTTACTAGATAATCAGCAAAGAAAAGAAAAATGGGTCAACATCATGTGTATTTGAGAGATTGTCCTCGGGACTCCAGAAATTCTTAAAATGGATGCTTCTAGGAAATGCTACTAATGACCGTGTTTTGATTTTTAAACAATGAGATTCCAACTTTTATAATTGGATAATCAAACATTTGTAAGTTTCTAAGAATTGTTGGGGGCGTTGCAAAAGGAGTGTCGGACACTTATTCACAATAAGATTTTTGTTTGTTAATTATCACATGTGAAAAAGATTGTAGAACATATGTTTGACAGTTTGAGAGTGTCAGTCTTGTCACACGTCACCTTTGAAGTGTTTGTGCTTCTTAGAGGGTAAGGATTAACCTCCCGTATGGCCAACTATATAGAAGATTCACATGATAAATAAACATCCGTTTTATCCTGCATAGTGGATCCTTAACATCTTTAGAGTACTTGCTATTTCTCCATCAATACTAATGACCAAGCAAGTAGTCAATAAACAAGCAAAAAAGCAAGGAGGGACGTAAAAGACAAATAGTTTGCCATATGAGCTTACCATAGATTTGCTCGTGATGCACCATCACATGAGGGCAACGAACCGCATCTAGCAGCTTATCATTGTGATCCACTTCTATTCTTAGCTAATTTCCCCTCCGCCATTCAAGTTTCAAGAAATGCTTCAATCGAGGGTCACACCTGCGCAATACGTCTGTGTCGTCTTCAGCTTGATTCGAGGATGCAGACTTCTCAGTCTTTCTTTCTTTGCATGCATTTCGCCTAGCAAAAGCAGGACCAAGCTGCCTTAAATGCCTGTTTAGCCCCTTGGTCAGATATATAGACCATTTATTGTCAGAAATTCTCAACATCCGTTCCAAACAAAACAAAGAATATAAGTGGAGATCTGATAACTCTTACTAATAACAAGCCAAATACTATGCCATGTAAATTGCCATGGTCGTATTGTGCGGGTGTGACCCTTGATTGAAGCATTTCTTGAAACTTGAAGGGTGGAGGGGAAATTTGCTGAGAATAGAAGTGGATCACATTGATAAGTTGCTCAATGTGGTTTGATGCTCTCATGTGATGCATCACGAGCAAATCTATGGTAAGCTCATATGGCAAGCTGTATGTCTTTTATGTTCTAGAGAATTTGGCTGCGGTTTCAGGGGTTCTAGTCTCTTCGTTGTCATTTGTTTGCGTTTTGCTTCTCTACATTTATTAATGTTTGTGTCTCCAGGTGGAAGATGGAATTGCACCTTAGGGAGGGTGTTGGAAAACATATAATACGTTATCCAGACTCGTTCCCTAACAGCTTAAGATTTTGAGACTTCTGCTGACCTAACAATAATGAGCGTGAAAGTGTTAGCAACAAATTTATTGTTTCAGGATCTTTCAATTCTTTCCTCCTGTACTGTCGTATTAACACGTTAGAATGATTGCTCTCACGTCTTTAGATCCTCGTGTTCCTCTTTATGTGAGAATTGTGGACTTCAATCAAAACTTAACTTGCAAATGTTGAATCGTACTTTTCAAGAGGAGAATTTATCTGATATTTTTTGTTAGAGAAATTCCACCCGAACGTCACCACTGACTACAAGTATTTTACAAGGATTGTTCAGTAATGGTAATCTGATGCAAATGATGGGAGTAATGATTCTTGATTGTATATAAGCTTCTGATATATACATTTTTCAACTCAGGAAGGATTTTGACGCAGATAGAGCAAAGCTAGCTGAAGAAGTTGAAAATTCTTCTTACCAAGCAGGTGCTAATCGTAAAGACAATTCAAGTCCAAAAGATACGTAAGTGTTTTGAGAGAACTATCGGAGTTTACATTTGACTTATCAGCTGATCTGATTAGACTTTCCCATCATTACAGCTACCCCAAAGGCTTGATTATTGCATTCACATTGAAGAGCATGTCTGCTGGAAGTTCTGCAGAGCAAAAGGATGGTCACGAAGCAATCAAGCAAAATATGGATGTTTGTGAAGCAGATGGAGAGAGGGATTCCACATTGCATGCCACTGAAGAGGCTGAAGAGAAGGTGTCGGGATGTGTAAATGGAGATGACGAAGTTCCTGGGGAGAATGTTGAGAAGGTGAGCGAAGAAAAGGTTGATGAGAAAACTATTTTGGAGAGCGAAGGAAAGGAAACTGGTGACGGGGAGAATCCGGACAGTTCCATTGAGAAGGAGAAGAACGATAAAAAAGCGGCAGAGGAAGGAAAACCAACTGCAGTTTTATACAGGGACAACAAAGATGTTGTTTTACGTGAAGATCTGAAGGCTGTTTTCCAAAAGTATGGAAATGTAAAGGTACTCTTCTTGTTCCTGTTGGTTTTTTGTTTCCTTTTTCTTTTTCTCTCTCTATCTGTTTCTCTAGTGGTCTGAGGGTTTGACGGGGGATTGCCGTATGCAGTGCTGATGGCCACCATATTCCTGGGTTTTCTTCATATTTAGTTTAAATTTAACTCATTTTTTCAGTCATCGAGAGTCCTTTCCAAGAATAGCAACTAAGTTTTGTGGGTTACTCCATTTACTAATTCTTCTGCTGGTTTTACACTTGCCTGTCGTACATCTTTTCTCCCTTCAAAAATTATCACAATTAAAAAGGTTCAACATTGTGGTTTTGCCATCTCTTTTAAGTCGGATTTTGAAAACTGTAATCGTGTTTTGTGGGGGTCTACTCTAAGGTTGCTGTGATTTGTTTTTCCCCTGTGCAGTTCATTGACTTTAAGTTTGGAGAAGATTCAGGATACATTCGGTTTGAAGAACCAGAGGCTGCCCAGAAAGCCCGTGCTGCTGCTGCACTTGCAGAGGAAGGTGGTCTAGTTGTGAAAAATTTCGTTGCTACTTTAGATCCTGTCACTGGTAGGCAACACCATATTACTCTATATTTCATTGAGGGTCTTCTTGATAAATTTTGGCTTTCTTTCATGACTAGTTGTAAGATATACGTATCCATTTGAAATGTCCAACACTCCTCATTTTGGAATTCATTTGTAGGAAAAATTTCCTTGAGAGTAATCTTCAAACAAAAATGTTTTTACCAAAATGCTTTTCCTTCTTAGTGTTTCGGTAATACTTAATTAAAATTTTGACAGCTTTTCAGTCTGTTTGTAATTTGATCTTCTTAACTTAATTACACTTCAGGGAAGATTGGGACATGGTATACGGTTCCATAAGTGCGTTAAAATTCCATATATTATATCGTCGTAGTTTGGCATGTGTTTGCTCCAGCAAAAGGTGATATGGAAAATGTTTTATAGAACTCAAGAGCCGTTAAGCGAACAGCGTTTTGGTGTTAGCTGATCAGCTTCTCTTTTGCCCAAGTACTATTTCTTAATGTAAACCTCGTACGTCTCTCATTCGACTATTTACACTGTCAGGCGAGGCAGAAAGGGAGTACTGGAGTCTACTCCGAGGGAATCAAGAAAGACACCGTGAAAGTGTGGGCAACAGGGGAAGGTGGGTAAAATATACTTTCTGTTTCAGAGTGAAGTTTTCTACTGCCTCTCTTCTGCAAAAAGTGCTTATGAACTATTGCTCATAGCTTTAAGACCATCATCTAATGCACAGCATTGTTGCTCATTTGTTTATAGTATTTCTTAAAATCTTGAAGGCGTTTTCCATTTTTGCATAGCAGGGGTGGAAGACACAATCGAGGCAGGAGACAGTTCCATGGGAAGCACTCCAGATCTAGAGATGATGATTCTGCAAATCGCCCGGGTAAAGTTCAGAAAGTTGGAGCTGCTTGATTTGCACTACATTCTCCAAAATTTGTGACTTAGGCACTGTTCTTCCTTTCCCCCTCCCCCTTAAACCTAAGCTTGGTGCTTCCCTGTGATACAGTAATTATGCCATCGGTATTATTCAGCTTTCATGAATGTCGAAGTGTTTAATGAAGTTATATTTTTGTTCCTTTCACTATTTTGTGAGTTCGCTTGTTTGAATATATCAATTCTTTCTCTTCTCGAACCGTGATCTGCTTGTCTGACGCCACTGAGAGGGTTTGAGTCATTTGGGCATGAAGGTTAGGGTATGAAAATGTACATACAACGTGGTGTCTTTCGTGCTTGTTTTCCAGGGTCTACAAGATCCTTTCATTGACTTCTCCATGCAGTTCTTCTGAATTTCAAATAGTGTGGAAGATCCTTCGTTTTTTATTATCTACTTTGTTCACTGACTTATTACATTTTAATATTTCTTAAATATATATTTATTTATATATGATGGGTCCCGTTTGGTTTGATTCTCTTTAAGATGAGAAATGACCTACTTAACTTAGTGGTTAGAGTATTGCTTTCATATGACGGGAGTTATTGGTTCAAAAGGGACCATCACATTATCCGAACTGTTTATTAATTTTAAAATAAATTTTCAAGTGGACTGACAAAAAATCAACTCAATTGATTATGTGTAAGTTGTTGCTTCAATCTTTCAAGTTTCATTCAAAATTCAGTATTCTAAAATTTTAAATGAAATTTGGAATATTGGATAATCACTTATACATATTCAATTGAACTGATTTTTTGTCAGGCCACTCGAAAAATTATTTTAAAATTAATGAATGGTTCGAATTATTCGTCTGATACCCAAAAACGGGCCTTGCATGCTGTTGTACATTTTCGATACCCATGGCATTTTCGGTCGCAAAAACTATTTTTACCGACAGATCATGTGACACCTTGTGTTATGGTGGGATTTCAAATACAGCACTCCTACAAGTTTTGACCATGAACCACACGATGGGGCCTCAGAAAGCCTGCGGTCCGGATTTCCATTATTACGCGTGCCCGGTTTTGATTGGGCTCTGGGGTTCCAATATTACCCGTGCCCGTTTTTGATCGGGTCATTCGCCAGTGAACAGGTGTGATTGATTCCTAAAATTATTCATCCATAGATATTGATATCGTAGCTGCTTTAATTTTGCTCCTTGCATTTTTGTAGTGGTGAAATAGTATGAAGTGGTGTGTAGTGAATGCTATGATGTATGTGGTAGAATAAGAAAAGTAAAGTGTTATGATGTATGTGATATAAATAATGATGTAAGCAAGTTCCTCCTTACGTCTATAAAATGAGGGCTCCTCCCCATTATAAAACCAAGTCAGTGTGTTCTCAGTAATATCTCTCACTATTGCGTTGTAAATAGAAGCGCAACAAAACGGGTAAACTTAAACGACATTTGGTTGCTTATTTGCTGGTGTGTCAAGGTTGTTTGATATGGGGGTACAGAATCTAGTCTTTAGACTGTTTTTCCACCATCGTGGTTTTTTGTTTTCATTATTCCATTTTGGGACGAGTCTCATCCATGATGTAAGTAGTTTTTTATGGTAATTTATAATATCAACTGTTATCATTGTGACAAAAAAAAAAAATACATCTGGGCCGACAAAAAGGTACTGTAAACAATTAAAGAGTCTCAGGGTTGGTTTGGCTTGTATTATAGGATTAGTTTTCCGTCTTTATTCAAAATTAATTAGTTTTACGTCAATTTATTATTCGTCTCGGTGAGAAATTGACGCAATAGATCAATTGAAAAGACAAATAATCCAAATAATCTGTTTATTTTAAATAATTTTTTGCTTTAGTTGAACTTTATTTGAAGTTTTGATCATAATTTTTTACGTTTTATATTCCTTTTGTTTAGACGAACCAATAATCTAGAAAAAATGATCGCAAACGTAACAAAGGTGGAAATTTTTAAGTAATGACAAAAACATATGGGAGTGATTTTTGCACCCTCTTTTACTATCCACGCTCTCTTTTTTGTTTTTAGTGTTAGAAATTACTACCAAAATATCCTTAAACTTTGTACAAAATCATTTCATTTGGACAACAACAAAAGCCAAATATTGAAAAATGGAAAGGTGTTTTTGATAACTTCACACACTAAAAAACAAAAGGGTAGCGTGGTTAGCAAAAAGGGAGTGCGGAAATCACTCCCCAAAACATAATCCAAAAAGATTCTTAAGGCAAACAACACCTGAGAACTTCATCAATGCACCTCACAAACTGGCCTAAGATAATGAAGTGAAGGCCTACAAAACCCAGATCTCCTACCCTCACAAATCAAACTACCATGAGTGGTGGAGATGATTTGCCCAAGCATCGAAAGGACAATGTACCGACAGAAAAAAAAGCTACTAAAGCTACTAACCTAACACAACTAAAGATGATCCCTCATGTGAACTAATTTTCAAAAAGACCGGCTAAAAAAGATAAATCCGAGCCAAAAACTCAAAAAGGAAATGAAATAACTGGAGATGGCAACGTGTCGGATTGGAGCCAGATTTTGCTTCCCTGGGACCCAATCCCCGAAATGGGTATACATCTCCAAAACTGCTCTGATCCCTGATGGGGAATTTTTCAGGCTTGCTGAACCCGCCCCAAACGGATATCGGGTTCCCCAACCAGCCCCAAAACCCTGAAAATACTCTACAACCTCATATCCATAGGGGAAAAACCAAAGAGGAGCAATGTTAAAAAAAATCATGGCACCAGGCCCACCACAATAGCATGTACACCAGTAAACAAAGTTGAGGAACAAAAGCTAGAGTAGCTCTATTCATATGAACTGATTATCAATACATTTGAACGAAGACTTGGCTAAAACAATTCTCCTTGCAAAATAAAAACCAAGCCCAGAAAATCGTAAACATATACTATGATAAGATCTGAATATTAAAACAGTATTTCCTTAGCCCTTGCATCGGGTAGAGAACTACAACCTATGTAGCCCCGTGTCTAACATGGGAACATGGCTAGATACGTGTCCGACATGCCACGTGGCGTGTCCAATTATTTAAGTTAATTCTTTTAGGGGATACTTCTGAGACACGGCCGGGGTGTAAGTTTTTTATTTTTAAATTTTTTTAGGGTAACTGTTATTACTAAATGTTTTGGGTTGAAGTGTAAGTGAACCTATAAAACAAGTCCTAAAGAGAAGAAACCCTAACATCAAATTCCTCTCATCCATTTCGTTTTGTTTACATTTTGCAATTTAAAATTGGGAAAATATATACATACACAATATATACACGTGGCGTGTCCCCGCCGTGTCCATATCCTCATTTTTTAGATTTTTCGTGTCCGTATCTATATCCGTGTCTGTGCTACATAGGCTACCACCAATTAGTCTCTTAATAACAAAAATAATAGTGCCATGTCCCTATCTTCCAAGAAGCATAAGCTGTTCTCACCAAGAAAATAAAATAACTATGGAAGCAATAATAGCATGAGTTAAGCATCCTTGTCAAGCACCCAAAAAATCCTTTCCATGTCTTCTCACAATCTGCAATGAAAAATATGAACTAGAATGATACCTATGAAAATATAAGAAAGGGATGAAGCATGTAAAATGAACACTTACCTATCGGTCATCAACATTTCTTGCCGAGGACGCGCAATCATCATCCACATCATAATTGATTGTTCCAAAAAGTTGCGTTGGCATTGTGGGCTTGCCTGAAAATGAGAAAGAAAAAATGTAGCTCATATAACAGTCAAAGACAAAATAAATTCAACGAATTCTTATAATTACCTTACCTTCACGTTCCAGAGCGGTCAACCAACTTTGTCCACACATCAATACTTCCAGAGTCTTTGGATGAAGCCTATTGCGATTTGGATTCACTATTCTACCGCTAGTACTAAAGGCAGCCTCCGATGCAAGTAGATACCGGTATGGCCAATACATCCTTGGCTATGGCTTGCAAAGTGGGGTACCTCGAACCAATAGAATTCCACCACGCCAATATCAAAATCTGGACTTTTTGGTAACATTTCCACTTCCACTTCCAAATATTGATCTAATTCAGATTTCACGGGTGAAGTTTTAGTTCTCTTTCTATTGGACACCCATTTGTAATAATCAGAAAGAGCACCTCCAACTCCAAAACTAGAGACCACCTTGCTTGAAGATTCACCACCACCTTTGCTCAATTTGCCTTCGTACTCCGTAAGCAAGTCATAACAAAGTTTTCGGATTGCCTCAATCTTCTGATTTGAATCAATCACAAAAATTCTTGGGAAATAGAACTCTATCAGAGTCATCTTGTAATGTGGATCCAAAACCGTTGCAACACCCAAAATCCCATGAACGCTTGTCCAATACTTGTCATATCTCTCTACCATTTTCGATGTCATATTTCGCACCAAAACATTTTCACTCAAGACCCATCCAGATAATGCAATTTTAATCTCACAAATCTCTGCAAAAAACTCATTGGCAGTTGGATACTTAGTCCCACCAAAGAACTCCGTGACGTTGTAAAAGACCTTCAATATCCCACATATCTCGGTAGCTAATTTCCAATCATTTTCTGTTGGTACAGTTTTGTATTGGGTGTCACGTTGTTTCAAATGAGAGAAAGCATCCTTGTATTCTATGGCAGTTTGAAGCATAAAAAAGGTAGATTTCCACCTTGTGGCACAATCAAGAGACAACTTTTTTGAAAAGGGAATGTTCAATTGGCAGATAGTTTCTTCAAATATTTCCTCCCTCTTTGGTGTTGCAGTCCAAAACATAGCACTGTCTCTAATTTTCTCAATGACTTCCTTAATTACCACCAACCCATCTTCCACAATCAAGTTCAAAATATGTACAGCACAACGCACATGGAACAAACTTCCACTCCAGGACATAGTATTGGGATCGACTTTTTCCAAGAGAAGGGGAATCATTGAATCATTAGTAAAACAATTTTCGACCGTGATAGCAGAAATCTTCCTATCGATATTCCAATCTAAAAAGGTATCCATCAAAGCATCACACAACCCCTGTGCCATGTGTGGACTTGGCATGTAAACTAACCTATATAGAAGAATATGACAATTAGCAATGTAGCAACTAACAAGCAATTTCTTTCCAATAATAATTTAGTAAAAAACGACAAACATAATAACCTTTAAAAGTTACCTGAGGATGCGGCTTTGCAATATCCAAGAATCATCAATAAAGTGCGCCGTGACAACCATCCACCCCTTTTTGATTGCCAAAAGTCCACATACCGTCGTCACGGCAACTCTGCCCCGATTTCTCCCAATAGCTTCCATGGTCTTCGCCCTCTCAACATCATATATTTCCAAAATGTCGCTTTTGATGGTCTTCCGACAAACCATAGTAAACAAAGGTTGAAGGGCTTGTACAAATCTCCTAAACCCAATCTGCTCAACTATGTAAGAAGGGTATTCGTGCATTATCATCATACAAGCTAGCGCTCTCCTAGCAACATCTTGGTCGAAATCGCAAGATTCAGGTTTCTTTTTCCCCTCTTTCCTTCCGGGGCAAATATGCGAAGTTCCATTCTTATGAATCATAACTGGGAAATCAATACAGGGGCCAAATAGGAGCTAAAGCTAACTAGGTTTCTCGAAAACAAACACTTGAAAATACTACCGAACAAGAAATGGTTAGAGTTTACCAAAGGAGGCAATGAAGTAGCTTGACATGTGGTGGGATTTCGCCATTACTTTGAACAGGCAGACGAGCGGATTCACTATCGGAGCTGTGAAAGTCGGAAAGAGAAATAGAAAGAGAGAAGGGTTTGCCGCCTCGCCTCCCCCCTGTCATTTTAACCTTCTTCGGCTAGTCCCACTGCCTTTTGGAATTTAATTTTGTGCCTCGAGAACAAATACTAAATTAAATACTGTGTGTATGGGTGTGCACATTTTTAGGAGAATTTTGGCTTTCGAGCGCAGAGGTGAGGTCTAAATGATCTCAATCGAAGTATTTTTATTGGTTCCAAATTTGTTTTTAATTTATTATCGTTAATAAAAGATTTTTACATAATAGATTCAACAAATCTGAACCATTGATTGTTAATATGAACGGTTCAATTGAACCGCACATTCTTCTTATAGTTGATTACAGAAAAGCCGGTTCTTTTTAGGATGAGTGGAGATAATAGAGGGATGGTTCCATACCTATGCTATGTGATTTTAAATTGATTATTATTTTGCTAATTACAATTATTTAATGGCAAGTTAAAAGTACTTCATTTTTAGAGAGGCAATTTTGGAAATATTTTTTTTAATGGGGCTTAAAAAATGATACACAACAAACTGGTGTTCTCCCTTTATACAGTAAAATAGATAATCTGGTGAGCATCTTCAGTTTTTATCATTTTTCTTATCAAACTCAAATTTTTTTGGAAGATGTGAAAAAGAAAGGAAAATTAAGAAGATTTACCTCCTCTTGTTTGGTTTGAAAAGAAAATAGGAAAACAAAGTTTTAAGCACAGAACATTTTCCTCACGCTTTTTTTTTTCCTTTCCTTTTTACAAGTTCCAAACAGACCATATAAAAGCACCAAAATTCATCTCCAATGGCATAGCTTTTTGCCTACCTTCTTTGTGTTTGACAATTTTTTTTCCATTTTTCTTACCCAAGTGAGGGGAAACCTACATCCAAATCATTTTTCTCATACCCCTTTTCACTTGTTTAATATTTAAAAATGTGTCATTGTAAACCCAAATAAAATAAATGGAGGGAAAGAATAAAAACTACTCCTATAATGGATTTGGGTAAAATGATTAACTTAATGATTGAAGGTGCGATACTTCAAGTTAATTATTTGGTATTAAAAGACCATAACAAAGAATCACACTAATTTAGCAATTGTTAACTTAAGTGTGAGTTTTATGGTGCTAATTGCAATTTCTTCTTAATCTTGAGAATGTTAATGAACCAAAGTTTCCATCCTTTGTCGCTTTGAGTTATGTCTTGCTTAATTAACACCTCGATCAGTTGAGGATGTATGTTAGGACTGTGAGAAGTGAGAATATTAGTTTCAACATGAAATTCACTCCCTATTTATGACTTAAATTTACAGGAAACAACCCCATCCCCCCTCCTCCAAGTTGAGTTTTGTTCACCCTCCACTTAAGATGGTGAGTATTACATTCCTTCCTAATGATTGAAAGACGAAAGTGTGTGAATCCAACCATAAAGTAATGTCATACTTACCAAAAAGTATATTGCATTAGTGTGACATACACTATTTTAACCAATAAGAGTGAAGGTAATGTTCACCCTCTTTTAAGGAGGATGAACAAAATGCCTCCTCCTCTCTCTCTCTCTCTCTCTCTCTCTCTCTCTCTCTCTCTCTCTCTCACACACACACACACACACACACACACACACGCACACACCCCACCCCCTCCTCTTGCCCCTCAAGACACAAGTGAGAGACGATTCCACTTAAATGAAAAGAACAATGCTCCGATAAGTTACAATAGTGACAATAGCAAACTCTCACAAAAAACAAACTCGCAAAACCCCAAAACTCAAGTTCTCTTACCAAAATCCCATTAGAATCTCTCCATCAAAACTCTCTCTCATCGTGTCTCATGAAACTTGGATTTCAACCAAGAGACAACAAAATCTTGATGAGATCGCGAAAGGATGAAAGTTCTACCAAATGACCGAAACAAAGATTTTCCAATGGCCAGTGCATACCAAGCCCACTAATGAGGGGCAACGAAAAAAACTAATCAAGATCTAACAAAGAGCCCAGGTTCTACGAAGAACCCCTCATATTGGCTCATAAGGGGTCTCCAAAGGACCTAAGTCTAACCCTAAATTAGTTTGGTGTTTGTTACCTCTAGTGAAGATGATCTTAAGATTTGTTTTTGAGATTTCTTTATTGGTTTAGTACTCGGGGTGCAAGGAAGACAAAAAAAAAATTTTTTGATAGGCAAAGAAGATATATTAGAAGCTTGATAATGGGTACATCGAGAAGGATAGGGCACGCATCATTGAAAGGAAAAACCAATCCAATCATATGTTAGCCAACAATCCAAAAAGAGAACAAGAAAAGACCAACCAAGAGTTGGGAAAAAAACAAAAAAGAGAATTACAAAAGGACTCAGATTTTATGCTTTCTAATGCCATCCAAATGGCTTATGAAGTCTTCAATAGAATAGATTGTAAGATTGCATCTCCCTTTAATCCAAAAAGCCACTCTTAGTTTAATAAGGTCAACTACTTCCTCAACAGTAGGAATTGAATTGTTGAAGACAAAGTCGTTTCTTACTTTCCAAATAGACCAAAGACCGGCATAAAGTGTGGTGTAATAACTCCGATTTTTGGTAAATAAAAATCTCGTTTTTATATTTGAAAATTTCATATTCTTGAAATTCATTATAGTTTTCCTTTTAGTTTTGATAATCCGTCATAATTAGATTTGAAACTTTTAAAATTATATCTTTTCGCACCAGGCAATCTAGTCCTTTTTCAAAGACAAGTATACTTGTAGAAACACTTATATATTTACCTAGTGAGTTAAATGAAATCTTTAAATTATAATCTTGGCTAGAAATCCTACTTAGCAAGTAGAATTTGTTTACAACCAATTGGTTAGAGAAACGTAGTGACCAATCAACTTAGTTATCTTTCCCTAGCATTTAAGGACCATTGGACCAAAGATAGTCATCATGATACTATCAAAAGTAGTAATCATTATACTTGTCATGCATGCAACCCTAAGGATTATAGCCTTAAACTTAGTTACCCACCAAAGTTACTTTTCTAGATCTTTTCCTATACACACACACACACACACACATCATAGCCTACTAAAGTCAAGCCTATACATACATATATGCACTTTTTAGGAAAAATATTACCCAATGGACAATGTTCTTGTCATTGAAAGTCACCTTTAATCATTACCCTTTCCTCCTAGGCCTAATAGGACCAATTAGTACCTAAGTATACCTAGCTAAGTGTGTGTGTGTGTGTGTGTATAGTTGTGTATATACTTTCTAGGGGAAGTGTTGACCATTGGGTATTGTCTAGCACTTGGAAGCCTTGCCATACTCATTACTTTTCCCTAGACTTAGTAAGCTAGACTAGTTAGTACTTAAGTATACTTGTGTATATATATAGCTATATATATATGTATACATACATACATCATACAAGAGAGAGAGAGAGAGAGAGAGAGAAAGAGAGAGAGTGTGTGTGTGTGTGTGCGCGCGCGCCCACGTGCATGTGTTTGTCCACTCTAGCAAGCTACCTCTTTTACCAACTTCACACTCAAGCCTAGGATTACTTGACAACCCATTCCTAGACTGCTTCAAGCACACAGTCTAGCCCTTAATCATCCTAGTTTCTACTTACAAACTAGACCTAGGATTGACTAAACATGAGAAGACTACTCCTTAGCCTAGCTATCATTTCTTTCTTACTTGCAAGACTTACCAACCTCGGTTATAATTACCTAGGATTTGCCTTTAAACCTTGGAAAATCTTCATGATTACTTAGCCTTACGCCTAGGATGGATTGACAAGGTTTTGGCATGTTTAAAAGTGAGATTTGACAACACAATGGAACAAAAAAAATAAGAGAAAGAGAGAGAAGGGGGAGCCGGCCATGAGAGAGGAGAGGGAGCCAAGTTTTTGCTATAAATAGCATCCCCCCTTATGCCATTCAACTCACACCTTCCATCCTTTAACTTTTCTCTCTAGAAATTCTTGTGTTCTTACTTTGTTCTTACTTTGTTCTTGAGTTCTTCTTGAGTTCTTCAAGAAACTCATCCTAGGTCGCCACTAAACCACTACTAGACCACCCTTTCGATCTAAAAAGTTTAGTAGTTTAGCCAAGAACTAGTTTCGAGAGAAATATTTATCTTTCGAAACTACCAGAAGCTTACCGTAGGAAGTCACTCCGTTCGATAGTCGACTTACTTTTCCGTAGCCGCCCTACCGCCAAGAAGAACGGTAGAGTCCCTTGTCCACTATCCCAAAGTATAAGTATATCGTATGTTTGAAATGAAAGTAGATTCTTCTATACTTACTATCTATAAATATAGAAATATGCATATTGTTTGCATGTGGAAATGTATGATAACTTAAAAAGTGTTTTCCTAAGGGCTTGAAGAGAAATATGACTATGTTGAATATATCGACTTTATTTTCCGAAAAAACATATGTTGTTTTGAACTTCCATAAGAGGAAGAAGAACGGATTTTGAAAGTATGAACTTGAATAAAAGTATTCATATTTTGATCTTAAGGATGATTATGAGCACTTATATGTGATTACTTGAATTACTTGTTTGATGTGTGATAAAGCATAAGTGGTATCCACTCCAAAGGTGTCCGTCCATGAGACATTATGCTTTATATTGTGTGCTAAATGTTTGAGCATGACTACGTGATAATATGAGCATGATAAGGAATATAGAGTTGGATGATCTTACTAGTTTAGTTTCAAGACTACAATGAATTATTTATGATTTCTTATGTGAAATGTCATACCGTGGAGTCTTTGCATGAAAATAAGACACAGAAATCAAGAAAGTAGAAACATAACACCTATGGTGTGTTAAAGACAAGGTGTGGTTTTGAAACCGCAATGTGGCCGGACTTGCCCATTGTGTGGTATGTGTGTGCCAATGGAAACCCAGGACGACGAAACCATTGTGAGGATATTTGGGAGACCGGAACGGCAGAATCGAGGTTGGGTGTGTAGCTTGGTGATCTGCAGAGAGGAGCCAATGCAAAGTTTTGTGTGCCAATGGAAACCCGAGACAGCGGAACTATTGTGAGGATACTCGGGAGACCGGAATGGTGAAACCGAGGTTGGGTGTGTTAAAAATGATTTTGGAAATATTTTTTTGTTAAATGAAAAATGGAGATACGGTCTACGATAAGTCACATAGGAGAAATTCAGAAAATCATGGACACCAACGTTAGTTGAATAGTAAATGTGAGTATGTCATTGTTAACTGTTTTGTTATATATGCATGTACTATGTGGAAATCGTTAATATTATGATCTAATGTTTGTAAGTTAAGGATTAATGGGTATGGATTATTCTATTGAGCTCCTGTAGCTCATTGTGTTACCTTTGGTGACCTTAACATATTATACTGGGGGTGACGTTGGTATAATGTGTTAGACTTTGTAAATGATTAGGGTAAGCTATACACTTTGGAGGCCTTTGGAGCCAAAGAACTGGCAAGAATGAAGGAGCAGGCGGAGCTGTAGTTAGGGACTTTAGTTTTCCCTTCCTTAGTATAACAAGAGTACTCTCATGGGAGTTATGCTGTAATAATGAACTAGACTCTATTTAAGTTTTTAATGAAAATGTTTATTTAACGTTTCCAAAATTATGGGCATTACATGTGGTGTTCCAACAAATTTCCTCCAAGTTATGAAAAGAATTGGAGAACCAAAAATCGATCAGACCAGTGATAGATGATGGACAAATCCAAGAAATATTCCACCAAGAAAAGATATTGCACTAGATATTCCAAGCGAAGTTGCAAAGGAGGAGCAAGTGAGAAGGTGTCTCTGAAGAGGCAGAGCATATAGGACAGTTGCCAAGATTTGGAGGAATGATATTTCTCATAAGTAATACAGATCTGGTAGCAATTTTTTCTTGAACAGCCAGCCAATCAAAAGCATCGATTCTTGCTGGACCGAGATTTTTCCAAATGGAGTTGCGACTGATGTTACATTGAAAGGTTCTTATCTCCCAATTGGAATAAGCCAATTTTACAGAGAAGCATCCATTGGAACTCAAAAATTATCTTTGAGAATAAGCAAATTTGGACAAGAATTATCTTTGGGAAGGAGAAAATTTTAAGTTCTCTAGTAGAGCGTAGCAAACACCAAACTAATTTAACCCAACCTTCAAATCTATCTTCTCTCTATCTTTCGCAGATGTGTTATGTTTAGATCTGCGATTGCTGCTGTGACTTTATTCGCTTTTTCCAGAGACACTAATAAGTTACATCTTTAACAGGGTATATCTTGATGATGCAAAAGCTGCTCGATCTATTAAGAAAATTTTGGGCGAAGATTATTTGGGTGATGATGAGGAAGTCTTAAGTAATCTCATGATTGATCATTAGTCATCTTTGGGGCAGGTGGTTGGGTCTTGAGTATGTTTGTCTCTTTTTTGGTTTTTTGGGCCGGGTTGGCTTCTTGCCATCTATGGGTGGTTATTTTTCTTTCTGGCTCTTAGCAGCATGGCATATGATTGTCAGAGTTCTCTTTGCTCTGTTTTGATGCCTCGTGCTATGGATCCTTTTAATATTTGTAATCTATTTTCAAAGATTAATAAATTTGCTTTGCTGTTCAAAAAAAAAAAAAAATCTTCTCTCTATAAATTTGTAACATGGCAGCCAACTTTCAAACACTAAAATATAATATTCTATTAATTCTTTAATGATATATACAATCCATGTATAGTTATAAATAAACGTGTATATGAAAAATAAATAAACATTTATATGAATACTATACACAAATTTGTGCTCCAGAGTATTATTTATATATAAAACATAAATTACATATAAATACAAACAAATAGATGAATAATATATACAAACATAATATATAAATAATCTATACAAATATGTATATAAATATAAATGTTATATGAGTTATAATACTACTTTACAATAAAGTAATTAAAAAATATTCTATATATATAATTATAAACGTACATATGAACAATAGTACGTGAAAATACAGTATATTAGTAACATATAAAAATATGTATCCATATGCTATACGATTTATAATAATATATTTCTAAATATTATTAGAAAATATTTTATAGTATTTATTTTAAATGTAATATATGGACAAAAAGTCTAAAAATAACTACATGTTCTGGTAGATAAGTATATACTATTAATATATAAATTATATTTATAAAATAAACATGTATGAACTTTTTCTACTGAAGTCTTTTGAGTTTTTTATTGTTTTGTTCTTATTCAAAAAAATTTCTCGTTCGTTAATTTTGCACCTAACTTTTATGAATTATTGATTTTTCCAGTCAAGACGAATCGAAAAAGTAAAAAAATACTGCCCTCCATTCCAATTTGCTTAACCTTTTTGAAATGATGATTTTAAGAGGACAAGTAGTTATGACATTCAAATTTGAATTGAGATGTATCAATTACCAACATTACCCCTATTTCATTACTTTTGACCATAATCGACAATTGCTAATTAAGTAAGGCTAGTTTCAGAAAACTAAAATTTTTTACTTTTACTTTTCAAGAGGGACAAGTGTTTTGGGACATCCAAAAATGGAAAAGAAGAACTGACAATTTGTGACAGAGTAGTCAGATATTTTTTGAAAATATACAATATAAATCCCGAAAAACCGGCTTTTGGGAATTTTTCTTGGATATTTTTAAAAAAATTTGGGTAAAATTATTATTTTTTTACTATTCAAATTACTTTCTTTAAGACAAATCAATAATTTACAAAAATTAGGCACAAAAATATCAAACACAAAAAAAGATTTGAATAAAGACAACAAAAAAAAGCCTCAAAAAACTTAGCGGAACAAGGTCTAATTACCGTTCAATAGGCGTGGGTACAAATATAACCTACAAACAAGCTGCGTTCACTTACCAAAAAAAAAAGTTGTGTCCCGTACAATGCAAGGCAAAGTATGCGTATCTTCAAATTCTATTATGTTATCCCTAAACGAGGAGATTTTACCGAGAAAAATTTGAATGTAAGTAAAAGTTTCGAAGTTGTTATACATTTTTTGGGGGGACAAGAATGCTATCAATGTGGATTTTCGTAGATTTATTTTTTTGAAAGAGAGCACCGTGTATCATAGAAGACTCTAACACGTGGTTTAAATATCAACACATATTCGGAAATTTTCAAGCATTTTTACGGATATCAAATTCGCTTTACTCATCAACTGTTAATTACGGTATTTATTTTCTGATTAGAAAACATGAGAAATTATATACTTTTCATAGTATTTTTTTTTTCAGGTATTTGACTATCGAAAATATTGGCTCTGCTTCCCACCGACTCCCTGGGCCCTGTTGGAATTTCAAGAAGAACCAAATTACTCCAAAAGAGACAATTAGATATCCACGTGGACAAATCACCAGCGTCCATCTACCCGAACATGCTCGACTTTTAACCATAGGGTTTGAACTACGTTGTCCGCCCCTTTAGTATTTCAAATTTCAACTCCGACCGTTTGTAATTCCACTCTCTCTCTCTACTCTCTCTCTCTCTCTCTCTCTCTCTCCAATTCGAAGACCCTTCTCTGCTCGGATCTGCAATGCGCTTGGAATCCATCGAATGACTCTCTCTCCCATCGGATCACGCCGTTTCGAGCTTACTTGGGTGAGTCCTCTTCGCTTTATTTACTCTCCTAATCTTCAAATCGATTGATTTGCTTTCGATGTATTTAAATTTTTAGCTCGGAATTTCAAATTTTAAGGGCTACATTGGTATATCGAGTAGTACTCAAGTTACGTTGATGGATTTCAAATTTACTTTGAATTAGTTCTCCTCTTATTTGATCTCTCTTCGTTTTTTTTTTCCCCGTCTTTTTTTGCCCTTTGGTAGGGTTTGTGTTTGGAAAGGATAATTGATGACTTGTTTCGCTGGTTTGGATCTAATGTCCTGTTCGGTTGGGTTTTGTTTTGTTTTTTGTTTTAAATTCTCATTCGCAGCAAAAATTTGGTTCGCTCTCAATTACTGGAAAAAGATAGGGTAGTTTCTCAGATTCCGAAAAAGGTCTTGTTTCGAAAGTTTGTCTATGAAGGTTAGCTCTGTTACTCTGTATGGTTCTGTGTTCTAAATTTGGCCGCATAGGCCGACTAGTCCCCGCCTAGGTGCTAGTCGGTGGTCCAACGTTAGGCAACTGACTAGTTGACGCCTAGTCCCCACTTAGGCGCTAAGTGGCCAACTAGTTGGATTTCTTCTCCCAGTCCACACTCACCCCTTTTCTGCCTGACTAGCGCCTAGCCTAGCGATTTTTAGATCATTGGTACGGTTACTTTGGATGTTTTGGGTAATTAGGTAAACATGGTTTGATTTTTTAAATGATCTTTTTGCCCACAGTAGATTTAGATTTTTTGGCTTATAAATTCCATGTCAATCAAAATGATCAAGTCAATGTTCGATTGGGGCTAGATTTCTTGGTTTGATTTCTGTAGTAGGTAATAATGTCTGATGCTCACTTTTTAATTGAAGCTGTACATTCAGTAGTTGTAGAATGGAGAATTGTGTGCTTAGTTCACTGATTTAGGTTCCAATGTGCAATGTAAGCCTGATTCATTTCTGATTGAGAGGAAAAAACAAAACCTTGTGACGACATGATAGCAGTCGATGTTGGGCTATGTGTTGCGAGAAATTATAAGGGTAATTATGCTGGCATGAGCAAAAGTGAATCTTATTTTTTTGTTGAGTGAATATTGTTTTGGGGAAGGTTATCTGTCCAGATGCTTTTGTCTTACTGCAATGAAATAAATTTAGGTCTCATGCTTCCTTCAATACGTCAGAAAACATAAATAAGCTTATGCATATGAATAGACAGTATTTGATGTTATTTTTGCCCACTATTCATAGTTTCGTGTGTTGAATTCATCATAAAGGTTTTGCACACCAAAGGAAATTCTGATTAAGAAAAGATGAAAATAAAGCAAAGAAATATCCTGTTTTATTATGGATTTCTTCTCCTTCTAGTTTTATGGTTTTCCCTGCAATCAGGATTTTGGGAAAGACTGGTGCAGATCTTATAATTTTTCTCCACGACTTTCTTTGCGATTTTTTTTTCTTTTTGTGAATTAGTACATCAGGATATGTTATAATTTCTAATGCCCTTATTTCTTTTATGACTTAGATTTTGGTGCTCTTTTACCTTTATGAGAAGGTAACTCCTGCTAAGACAAAGGGAACTTGATAATGATTTGGGGAAGAGATTCAAGAGAAAATTGTCGTCGAGCAGGAATTGGAGTATGCATATTTGCTTTCCTGTCAACCGATGATGGAAAGTGATAGTACAAAAACTGCTTCAGAAGCTGTTAGCAATGGTTCCCAGAGAATGCGACCTTTGCATGGGTATTTTTCAGAAGAACAGTTTTTTGACTTTCAGAGTTTTCATCTTTCACTTTATTATCAAGATTCTTGAGATACATTTAGTTTACATTATTCCCGTCTCATATTCCTTTATACCCTTTAGTCATTGAAACTAAGGCTTCGATTGTACCATCAGGATCTTTATCCTGCTTATTCAACATTCACATATTCACGTAATTGAGAATGCCAAGGTAGTGTTAGTAGGTTTTTTAAATTGGTGGGATGCTGTACCAGCAACCCTTCAGTGTGATACTTTTATCCAGCTAGGGCAATTTTTTGTGGCTTCATGCTTAGCACTTGAACTCTTACCAGCTTGCTTGTGTAGTGGAACTGATGTCAGTTGGCCATTGAGAACTCATAACTCATTAGGGTGACTTGTACATCTGTTAGACTTCTGTTAAAAATAGATTTTGATAGTTCCTCTTTGTTTTTTGCCCTAAAGATCGACATAATACACCGTTTAAACATGGCCGAACCCTTTGTTTCTAATGCCCCAAAAGATGAGGAATTGAAAACCGAAGAAGACCATTACAATTGCTAGCACTAATGATCTATCTCTTTTTGTACTTCCTAAACTTTTTTTGGCATTTGATTTGGGAGAATGACTGTTAGGATGTTTACCATTTTTACTTACTTCTTGCTATGCACCATTTATAGGAGGACGAGTGGCCCCACAAGGCGTTCTACAAAGGGACAATGGACAACGGAAGAGGTAAATCTTTTTTTGCTTGATCTCTTTGACACGTCATCCTTATGTGTATTACGGATCCAGGTTAACATGGTGTTATTCTATAGCCAAATTCTTTCCATATTTAGGAGCTTGAGTTCAAGAATATTTATGTCATTTCGTCGCATGGAATCTCTTGCCTATTTTGCAAAGCACTCATAACCGTATTGTAAGAGAAGCCTTTATAATTCTTTTTTGGTAACTTGTGCCATTTTTGAAATAGGATAATTTGATTGAAGTATGAATATAGTGACTCTTTTATGTTTTCGTCTTTCTAAGTGCCATTGCTTTGGCACATTTTTATAGCATAGGATAATTGAAGTGTGTGGGTGTGTGTTGTTCCATTTAAAATTGAAAAAATTGTCTATCATGAAACTCTTCATCACAATTTGCTTTGACAATGTTATCTTTTTCTCAATGGATTTGGGTCAAAGCTAGTTTGTACCTTCTCAGTATGTGTTACACTGGCCCATCCCCAAGCGGGTTTCCACTGGGTTGTGTTGAGCTTGGGCCATGCGCGGGCTCCCCCCAAATTCCAGGCAGGGCTAGGCATGGCCAATTCGCAAGACCCTTGTCCTGGGTGCAGAATTACCTGGCTTGTGCGGGCTTCTTCTGGGCCTTTATTTTTTGTTCTTCCAACAAAAAGGGCCGGAGTCCAAGCCTTGGGCTGGGGCGAGCTTCACGAACTTGGGCCAAACCACAAGACCCAGGTCTACTTGAAGGATTTGTTTGCTGTGTTCGAGTGGGTGTATTTTGTTCATCTTATGAATTTATCCACTTCTTTTTCATTATATACAGTTCCCTAATTAGATGGTTTTTATTTTCTTTGCAGGATGAGATTTTGCGCAATGCGGTTGAACACTTTAATGGAAAAAACTGGAAAAAAATTGGTAATATATTTAAATTGACTATTTTACAGTTGCATTATCATGTCAAGCAGATAAAGATAGATTGGACTCATTGAGCGACTGCCCTCTTGTTTTCTTTTTATCTGAGCTACATAGTTCCTTCCTTCTTTTTCTTCTCTTAAGGATATCTAGTTTTCTCTTAAAACGAAAATAATTCATTTTATGATGTCATGTGTTCTCTGTCCATTGATTTCTTCCTGTAATTTTATCAGCTTTGTCAATTGTCAGACATGCATAAATCCTGAAATGTGGATCAAGTAAATCAGACAGCTATAGACATTTCCTTTCTCAAGAAATATCTGACTAATATGCCTCTTAACTTGGAAAGTCATTGGAAGCTTCCATTTTATATAGACAATACTATTCTTCAAGCTCTCTTCTTTTAACAATGGTGTTGAATCTAAATGCTTGATTTAGACATTTCCATCAGGGTCAACAAGTACTGTATTGCCTGAGAAGTGTTGGCTAGAAAATCCAATAATTGTAATGTAAGGAGAAGGCTTTATAAACTGGTAGGATTAACTGATTTCAGCAAACACATACTGATAATTGGCTAAACTAGAAACTTGAAACCATTGATTGCATCAAATCAAGACAAACTTGATGCTTGGATGTGTGTTAAATTGTGGTTCAATTTCAATCATGCTTTCCGTGGTTTGATGCCATATCTGTTAATTTAACAAACTACGGTTTTACTGATGAGTTAGGAGATAATCTCGCATGCCAAGTGCCAAAACAATGACTAGCTCCATTAAGAATTATGCTGAAGCCACCATTTCTTTAGTGTGCTTCCGTCGAAAGGTGTCTTCCTACAGGTGCCCAAGGTGCATTGCCCATTTACTAGTTAGGGGTGGCTCAGGTAGTCTTCGAACTAGACCTACCACCACTGGTTTTTGTGTCTACCTAAACTTGTCTTCCTTTTTTACTCTTTGTTGGTTTAACATGCAGGTCCTAGTTTCATGGAAATCTAATATGGAAAGTGGAGATTTTGTATGGGTGCTTGGATTTTGGGTCACTAGGTGGATTTAGTCCGTTTATTTCCTCAATACTTCGAAGTTTGAAGACATATGAAAATTGAACATTGCTTGTTATAATGTACTTTGTGCCAGGTCTTTTTGTGCTGCATTTTACTTTGCAACAGTGCCATAGTTTTTTCCTTTACATAGGAAAGTGCTTGAAGTTGCTTACTTCTGAATAAATCAGCTCAACATAAGGGCTATCAGATATTTTAGGCCAACTACGTGAATATCATTCTTTCCCAATTCCATTGTCAGCGCACCTCTTTGTCTATGACTGGAGTTACATTTATTGCTAGATTATCGCGTTATTCTTACTAAACATGCAGATTCTCCATAGTTTTTGTTTTTAATTGTCTTAAATGCCTTACACTTGTAACTTTTAAGGTTAATTTCAGCAAAATTTTCTCATTTTGTAGTGTAGTAGTTAGGTACTACTGTTGATCATCTCCCATGTATTTGGTTTACATTCTAGCCATCCAAATCATGATTTCTTTTTGTTAAAATTGTGCTTGCTGTAGCGGAATCTTTCAAAGACCGAACAGATGTGCAGTGCTTACACAGGTGGCAGAAAGTATTGAATCCGGAACTTGTCAAAGGTCCTTGGACTAAAGAGGTGAGGCATCTTAGTTGTTCCTCGATTGAAATTTTGCTGCTAATACTACTAATGTCAAATTCACCCTCCATAACATTTAAGTTATTGATTCTGTAGATACTAATATGTCCGTATTAATTACTCTCATATGTCAAGGAGGATGAAGTGATGATTGAATTGGTGAAAAAGTATGGGCCAAAAAAATGGTCTACCATTGCACAGCATTTACCTGGACGTATTGGAAAGCAATGTCGGGAAAGGTAAAGTTAGGGAGCTTCATTTTTTCATCAGAATGCTGAGGATTTTCTATGATTCCCCCTCTAATTTCATGCATATATAGGTTTGAAATGTTGAGGCACTTTTACAAGGGGAACTTATGGGATTTTTTTTGAACTTTCTCAATCTTGTATGCTGCATTCTCCCTCATGTACATGGCTTGACCTTGAATTGCTCAATCAGTACCAAATTTTGCTAATACTACTCATATGGGTGGGAAAATCTTTCGTAGTTAACTAATATTACTTTGTTACTTGATCTCTATTTTGAAACACTAGTTCAGCATCTTTGCACATAAAACATTGCCACTAGTGGCAACTGCTTTTGTTTTACTATATTGATCATTGAAGCCTGCTGCTTCTTTGCTATTGGAAGTTCTTTTGCGTTTCATGCATTCCCAAGGATTTGATGTTTTAAGGTGTTTCAAAGCTGTGTTTATGTTGGTTTGGAGATTCGAGTAGCTCACTAGAGCATATTTTCTCTCCTTGGCTGAACATTTTTTGACCATGTTTTTATCTGTTTAGGGGATGAATGGTTTACTTTAATGCTTTTCCAAATGATTGCCTTTTGAACTGGTGGATGCAGCTTGATTAATGGTTTAATTTGCTTTTGTGTCTTGGTTCTTCGGTTATTGTTGGCAACTATATGATGCATTGCCCCTAACATCAAACCATGCCTTTCCTAGGTGGCACAATCATCTTAATCCCAGTATCAACAAGGAGGCCTGGACTCAAGAAGAGGAAGTGGCTTTGATTTATGCCCATCGTCAATATGGGAACAAGTGGGCAGAGTTGACGAAATTCTTGCCTGGGAGGTATATCCATAAACAGAAGGAAACCCAACGAATTTTGATTATTTTTACCAAGTTGAAACATGCTCTTTCCATCATATTATACCTCTCTCCTTTCTTTTTGACTTCACATATACAATTTTCTGTTTTTTTTTTTTTCTCGTGTTAAAGCTTTATATCTTACTCTTTTTCTCAAATTTGTGAGCACGTCTGATCTTGGGTTAACATTAATCTTTAACATTTCGGTTGTTTTGAAATATCTTTCCCGTATGTCATCAGGACGGACAATGCAATAAAAAACCATTGGAACAGTTCCGTAAAAAAGAAACTAGACTCATACCTGGCCTCAGGCTTACTTTCACAGTTCCAAGGCCTGCCTCATGTTAGCCACCTCATCCAATCAATACCTTCATCTTCTTCAACGCCACAACAGTTCAGCGGAGATGACAGTGTTCCCAAAGAGGACACAGAAGCAGAGGAAATATCAGAATGTAGTCAAAGCTCAAATGTTGTTGGTTGTTCTCAATCTACAAGTGACATGTCCCATGCAGCGGCACAAACAAGAGAAGAATGCCTACTGGCAGAAGAATCTAGTCACGTAAATGATCCAAGCTCCAATCTGCCATCATATTCTGAAAGTTATAATATTGCTTTACAAGAAGCTACTTTTTCCATTCCAGAATTGGGACATAATTACCATCATGGTTGGGGAAGTTATGCAGGTAAAAATTGGCTGCTCAACTCGAATGAGTTACCAAACTTACCTTCATTGGATTTAGGGCAGGAATCATCAGAGTTCTTGATGCATTGTATGGGGGGCGATGAAAACCATGAAGTGATACCTCTCCCACTACAAAGTTCTATGGGTTTAAATGCTTCACCTTCTATGATCTTGGGATCCGATGAACCAGAGCAATTTTTGATATCTGATGATGGATATTGCAGGGTGATATACCCAGAGGCGGAGGTGGTTGGACACTTTTCCTCTGGAAATCTCACAATATGCCCAGATACTACTAATTTCAATGGATCTGAAAATTCGTTGGTTTGTCAACCATTAAACTATCAGATCTCTGATGCCCTGTATTCTGAGATGTTAGGAAGTTCATGCTCTCAACTTTTTGCTGTGCCTTCACAACTTCCTCCTGATGACGGTGGACTTGTCTTTGGTAGTGATTCCAATCAGTTTAATGACCTCTCACATGAAAATCGGGAAGAGGAGATTGCAAAGAGTCCAAGTGATGGTTTTATCTATACAGGCGACTCAGTGAATTCACCTTTGGATGATGAGGAAGATAATATGGGTTTGCAAGGTGAACCAGATCAGGCAAAGGAAACTTTAACACTAGTTCCAGTAGATGCTCCAGGACCGTCAAATAATATCCAAACTTGTTCTATGAATGAAAATTCAACTCTGTCAACTGCACAGAACGATACCGGAGCTTTATTTTATGAGCCTCCTCGTTTTCCAAGCTTAGAAATACCATTTTTCAGCTGTGATCTCATCCAATCTGGCAATGATACGCAGCAAGAGTACAGTCCTCTTGGTATCAGGCAACTGATGATGTCATCTGGAAACTGTTTTTCTCCATTTAGGTTATGGGACTCACCGTTGCGGGATGATAGTCCAGATGCTGTGCTGAAAAGTGCTGCAAAAACGTTCACATGCACACCATCAATATTAAAGAAACGAAACCGTGATTTGGTGTCACCAATGTCAGAAAAGAGAATCGAGAAAAAGCTTGAGAGCGGCATGAATCATGAATCGTTTTCCAGTTTGGCTAGAGATTTTTCTCGACTGGATGTTATGTTTGATGAGAATGGGAGCCATTATAGAGTACCGCTTCTGTCTCCTTCGTCAAACCAAGTTAGGAAGTCCGGAAAGTCCACTTATGACAAGGAAAATGCCGATTTTGCTCTAAAAGCAGAAAAAGAAGAGACCAGAGATGCTATCATTGTGGAAAACACAAATTCAGAGACACAGTCTGATCGCAATCATTTTGAAGATGAGATAGAGCAAGGAACTGTTAGTTTTGACACTAAAACTGAGGGTGACCATGAGGCTGCGACCCAAAGTGTGAGTTTTATTGTACTTTTCGTGAATATATCGGATAAATAATTAGATTTGAATATGTTGCTTATCTGTGTTCTACTCTCACCTCCTTGTCCACATTTTCTCCACTCGATTTAGTATCTTGAAATTCCTTCTGTCTCTGGTCAAGTTGCCAGACAACAAGTTGTACAAGAGTTACTGTTGCTAAGCAATAACCATGACCCATGGTCTAGATTTCTAGTAATACATGGGTAGCTGCAAAAACTCCATCTGTCCTATATTCTTGGTCCTTTTCTAGATGGATATCCCAACATCATTGCATATTCTAAAAAGTCTACAATATGTTCGTTTTTTCATTTCCTTTTTTCTTTTCATAAGAAGCTCTTTATATTAATTACTTATCTCAGGTGCAACAACCTTCTGGAGTCCTGCTTGAACATAACGTCAATGATCTGCTATTCGTTTCGCCGAACCACCTAAAAATCAAACCAGACAGAGCCCTTGGCGTAACTAGTAGAACTCCTGCAAATCAGTATTCTAGAATGTTGCAAACCACATCAAGCCAATGTGCTCTTTCAGAATCTTCATCAGGGAACCCATCATCTTTCCTTAGCCCTCCAATTGTCTCCAGGAAGAAGGATAAAAGTCGGCTAGTTACAGTTGTGTCTGCACAATCTGCTCCTGAATCAAACCCCCAGGAAATTACTGGTAGAAGTGCTGGTGTTGAAGGTTTGAGCATGTAAGATCTTGTTAGCTATCTTTTCTTTACTCATTATTTTATGATCGTTTTTACTCGTTACGTGATTTTTATAATGCTAGTCGGGAGCATCATCTATTGTGTGATCACTGGAGTTGCCATTCTTTTTCATGAACCTTTTCTTTTCTCTGGATGAGGGCAAGTTGTGGGTTGATTAGAATCTTTGTTTTTAGGAAATACCAAAAGCACTGCACCTGTCTCTTTTATCTTCCAAAGGCTTTTGGTGGGGGTCGGACTTGTCAGGCAGCAACCACACGCATGCGCACATGCACACACAATAGCACAAGAATAAAGATCAAACACAACTAGATCAACATGGTTCCAAGGATGCCTCATTGCCTCTTAGTTGACTCTCGTGATTTCCCTACTTTGTTGAATGGAAGAAAGTCACGATGACGGCCCTTATGTTATCTGCTGTATATATACTGCTACTGTAACTTCCTTAGTTGGATCAGGCAAGTCAAGGGCTTTGAGTTCATTACTCAGGTTTCACAACCCAATAGTACTAAAACCAAAATCATTTCACATGTATATGAGTCTGTCTGCCTTCTCAATTTGCATTATTTGTGGTATTTTCCTGTTTCTCTCTAGTCTGTTAAAAGTACAATTGCAGATTGAAAACTACGTATTTGTACTGTTTTTTGTTGGTATGCCTTTCTAACAAAGCTTCATTCCCAGATTCGGGGAAACTCCTTTCAAAAGAAGTATTGAATCCCCATCAGCATGGAAGTCTCCTTGGTTCATGAACTCTTTTCTGCCAGGCCCAAGGGTTGATACAGATATAACAATTGAGGTAGCTGAAGTCCTGATAGTTACTTCTGCTTTATTCATTATCTAAGATATATGAGGCCAGGGGACAGTTTCTTCATTTTCCTGTATCTTTATATTCTACTTTAATTTGTTGCAGGATATCGGGTACTTTTTGAGCCCTAGGGACAGAAGTTATGATGCCATCGGGCTAATGAAACAGTTAAGCGAGCATACTGCAGCTGCATTTGCTGATGCCCAAGAGGTTTTGGGAGACGAAACCCCTGAAACTATTCTAAAGGGAAGATGCTCCAAGAACCAGAATTTGGATCAATTGGTATGATTTTGCATTCCCGTTTCTCAAGAATTCTTTCCAGCATACGATCTACTATCTGAAAAATTCACTTGTGTCATTTGAGCCTTCCACAAAAAAAAATTGCTATATATAGGATAAGGAGTTATCCAATTCTTCGTAGAATTTGACAACTGCTACAAGTGGGGTAAGTGGTGAAAATTAGGAAGCCAAGACTTCATGTCTTTTAAAGGTTTCAATTCGTAAGTCTATTTCAGGTCCCAAGAGTTCTCTATCTCACTCCAAAGGTTACTGAAAAACTAGTTCCTGATGCAAAAAGAAGTGATTCTCCTCTCCTAAAACTGAAATCTAGTTTGAAAATGAAGTCTATGCATTGACTGGAGATGCATGTTTATTAATTCACTCAAGAAGCTCGTTAAGTCCAAAATAAAGTAGCATGTTCTTAGATAAAGAGAATTCGGTCAATAAAGCTGCAGAAAAGAAACCTGGTTTTGATGTATCTTTCTGGGACTTGTTTTTCCTATAAAGCTAAAAATATATCAGATACTTGTTAAAATTTGACTGAGCTGCATAATACATCTATTGTTATAACCCTTTTTCAAGTTTTTCTTTTCTCCTCTGGAATTTTCTACAGACCGAACGCCGCCTAGATTTCAGTGAATGTGAGACACCTCGGAAAGGAAAAGAAAAGGAAAAGGAAAACGCGAAAGAAAAAGAAAGTGGGAAATCTTCAACTGCCTTAAATTTCTCAAGTCCCTCTTCCTACTTGCTGAAGGGCTGCAGGTAGCAGATTCTTGTGACCATAGTAGCCTACTGCTGTAATATGTCAAAGTCCTTGTATACATATCTCTGTATTTACCTTTATCTGTATTCCATTCTTTGTTCTCCAGGAAAATTACAATATGGATTTCAATTAATTTAAATGAGAAAAGATGGTTTAATGAATTCTGATTTCATTCTAAATTTCACTTTTCTTGGGCTCATCATGGATAATGGTTTATGACGGAGACAAAATGCAAATCCTTTCCCCCTTTCTGTCTGTCTCCCTTCTAAATGGTAGACAAACAAATTGTGCTTGAACCCTTTTTTTTTTTCAAACCAACCTTGAAAATCCATTACCTTAAATGTTAACGGTTATATATTTTTTCTAAAAAAAACCAATTATGTGAACTCAGCTTGTGATTGTAAAAAATAACCACAAAGTAATGTCTCATGTAATTTTTATTGTACCCCATGTACGATTTGTGTGCTTTACGACATCGCCACCAATAGCAAATTGAAATTAGGTCTAGTCCCATCTAATTTTGAGCATTAAGTGTCCGTATCAAAGCTAAATGATTGGAACCGTCAACTTCGAAGAACTTGCCAATAAGATTACCAGAAATCGGTTTGATGGTAGGTCTTTGCGTGAAATTATACAATAATCCGGGAGTCCCGCTATGTAGTACTGCGGACCACTTTACAACTACAAATTCCTGTGGGGGTCTACTACTAAGCGTATGAATTGTACAGAAAGGAACGTGTAGTTGTAAAGTGATCCAGAGTATAACATGGTGATACTCCTGAACTATTGAATAATTACTCGTCTTTTGCAATCTGAAAGAAAAATGTATGCTCAAGAAAAAATGGACAGTTGAGCTTCAAACCAAATTTGGCTACCCAACTTTTCTCGCACAAATGCCATTTTGATCACATGGTTAACTGTGTCGCCCAAAACTGATTTTGGCACCATTGATCTCCATGTCGAGTTCTACAAAGTGAACGGTATTACAAAGTAAACAATAGGCAAGCAATTCCAGTTATTTTTCTTAGCCCAGAACAGACCCAAAAAAGCTCAATACTAGATGGAACAAAATCTAAAAGACATTGAACCTGAGCCCCGTCCCACGAATCGCAACCCCTCCGCGCTGACTTGAGGCAAGTATTAAGATAAAAATTTAACACAACTCAAAAAACATTCTGAGCTTGTTTATCAAGCCGAGCACTTTTTGAAGGAAAGATCCAATAATTATTACTCCTAGAGTGAGAACATGTGTGCTTATTAAATCAAGTTTGAGGCAAGAAATTAACAAGGTAATCTCACTGACGACTATGGTCGATAAAATAAAGTTCCACACCAGAGCTAGTGAAATTACAGAATTAGGTTCACCAAAAAAAAATAAAAAATAAATAAAGAATAAGAAATCTCAGGCCTTCAGATTTTTACTCATGTCCAAAAAAAAGGTTCCAAATATCGTCCCTTGGGTATCGTAACACTCAATGACATTTTGAAGGCCCAATACGACGATTTTTACTTATGTCCAAATGACCCGTAAACATGCACCCACAACCAAATGTCAATGCATTTTACTGCAGTTACACAAATGACGGGGACAAAATTAAAAGCAAACAAATATTCAACAAGAATGCCATTGATGAAATGTTCAAAACTCTTCCAATGTAAATCCGAAACTTCAGTACCCGAATCATACATTTCAATTCTGCCCCAATTAATTGCAATGGGGATTATTACTACAAAACTAATAGAAATTTTCCTGACACCAGCATTAATAAGGCTGGAAGAGGCTTACTATTATGAAATATTTAGGCAGCACCTGTGACGGCTGCATGCATGGCATCAGCAAGGTGTGGGACCCTCTTAGAGCTGAGCCCGGCCATGCTGATCCTCCTGCAGAATCCGAAAATGAGTTAGTTTGTTACAGAGAACATCCAAAGATGCACTTCGATACGAGACTGCATTCAGATGTTAAGCAATTGTTGAAAACACGAGATGAAGCAGATTTACTACGTGCTAGGCACCAGTCCAAAAGATGAGATCTGAATGTGCTTAGTAGGACTTCTAGAAAGTTGAAGACTTTGACACAACTATGTTTGGTGCATCTTATTCAACTAGAATACGGAAGAATAAATCTAGTTACCCATCAGATGTCATGTAAATATGGTACTCTCTGGTCATGAATGCAACTTGCTCTGAGTTCAGTCCTGTGAACGTGAACATTCCAATCTGCTTGATGATGTGACTCCAGTCGCCAGGTGTGCCTGCCAAGAAACAAAGGAGACTTGAATACTATAATATTTCAAGATTCTGGCCCCTTTGCATAGAACCAAATGCAAATATCTATTCATGTCAAAGAGTGATGACCAACAACCAGGAACTGGTGTGTTGTGTCGGTACAGAGGTACACTCATAGGACACTCTTAGATGCATATCAGAAACACGTCTAAAATGTGAAGAAACTCCTAAACTCTGATACGCTCCCACAATACAAGTTAATAAATCAATTGACAAAAGAAAAACAGTGCAAAGTCATTCAAGCTCTCCTCCTTTAGACTTCAATTGAGTGTTTCATTATATATATTGTTTTACTATGTTCTAATTGATATTCATCCACCGGGCATATAATATCTGAATGACATAACCAATATCTCTCTACAATTAAAAATTTTGTGCATGAACTACATGTTGTCGTCTTTTAAAAATTTCTGTGGCCAGTTATTGTTCTTCCTCTTCTTATCCCCGTCTTTGAATTTCATGCTCATGCGCTTAGCAGCAAAATGGGAAAAAGCAAGTTTCACTCTAGAGCGTGTCTTGTCACGTCTCTGTGCTTAGGTAGTAACTATCTATCTAGAAGATGGAGTTACTTGATGCCACACAAACTACAACAAGCGACTTGATTCCCAGATAACAACTTATTTGGTTGGGTGCACAAGCCAAATCAAACACTTACTTTCTAACTGGGGTGCTCTTCTCCCTCTCTAAATTTTTAATTTTTGTTTGCTGAATCTCTATATGAGACCCCTTTTCCCGCCCCAAGCCCGGAGTTTTAATATGACCGGTCCAACACTCTTAACTATAATGCCCTAGGGTCCCCGGCGGCTAAAAATTTACAGAAGTGAACTTCAATTGGATTACTACCTCTAGCACGTAAAGCTTCAAACAGCTGCTGGCGCATGCTGATTATACGGTCAGCCATTGCCTTCAACTCAACAGTCCATTCGTCGAACATATTCCTGCAGGTAAAGCAAACAGCTGATTATCAAACCTTCCATATGAGCCTTCATTCAGTTTTCAATAGACTAGAAAGTATCCCATCAGTTGTATTTTCTGCCACTGTTGACATCAGAGAAACCGTATCTCTACATAGAGGGATGTCTTCCTTCTTAATAAGGAAAAGGATATACAGCTTTAGAATAATAGATTACCTGTCCTTGAGAATGGTAGCCACAATAGAAGCACCATGAATGGGTGGGTTTGAATACATGGGCCTGATGACAAGTTTCAACTGGCTCTCAACTCTGATAGCAACATCAGCACTCTTGCAAACCTACAACAATGAAATGTTGCCGACATTAAAGGTCAGAAAATAAACAAGTCCAAGAATCCACGGTGTTATGTTTCCTCACAAGTTGACTACAAAGAAAGATTTTGGGATTGCTTTGAAGATCTTCCTGTCTATGATGAGTATCTTGAAGACGATAAGGAAGAAGAAAGGCTTGAAGATATTGAGAAAGTTGTACAAGAAGGCCATGGAAGTGATGGTGGTTTGGGTTTTATTTCCAAAGTATGAGGTTTTGGAAGATCCACGAATCCTTGAACACCTTGTAGAGCCAAAAGGTGAGGACTGCTTTCAAGTTCTGCCTTTTGTGTTGCCCCCAATGCATGATATACAAGTTTGTGGAGAATTGGTGACCAAACCAGGTTTCACAAGACAACTTGAAGATCCCTTGGGAATGGTCGTCACTCGAGAAAGTTTTGGGTATGGTAGGTTGCTTGTTTTTGGATCTTCAAACAGAGATTGGTCGAGTTACATTATGGGAGCATGTGTTTGAAAATACTTTGACGTAGTTTTGCCCCGCACAAGACATGCCAAGTGGACTGCTTACTCATACACAAGCATGGATGTGGTAGATGTGCAAAGAAACAAGCTCATATATTCAAGATTGGATGTGTTATAAGAGCTGTGTTGAGTCAATTAACTAGTCCCTAACTTGAGGACACATATTTTAGTGGGGGGACTCCTAATGTAGTCATTTTTAATCTGTCTTTAGCATTTTAATGTGTGTCCACGGTCTCTACGGTTTGCTTACCTTAGTTGTACCTAACTAGCCATATGCATTGTCTTAGGTTTCTTTCCTTAGTTTTTATCATTTCAAGAACATAATTAGCAAGAGTTATATATATATATATATATATATATATATATATATATATATATATATATATATATATATAGAGAGAGAGAGAGAGAGAGAGAGAGAGAGAGAGAGAATCAATGGAATATTTCGTTGCATAAATTGGGGTCTTGTATGTGCCATGTACGCAGCTTTCGATAAATGCACTTATGCATCCATATTTATTTTCTTACATAATAGTACTGCATTTTGCATTCCAACACAATAGTCTAATTTTAGTCATGTAAAAACCATATTAACATACATGTATCCTATAGTGCCCCTTTTATCATCTGGAGCCATGCCTCAAAACCTTTGACAAACTATTGATTTGACAGCTTAAGAAACATCTAATCAAAACAAATTACCAATTGCCTGATATTTTAAGCACGCCTTGGTTTCTTGGGCATATTAGTAAGGTATCTTTGGGAGAGACATCAACACTACCCAGACTCACTAGTTCATAATTTTAGCCGCGCTATCCACATGAAAGATAATTAACTATGAAAGTGTGATTTCATTTTAGCACTTTTTATTCTCTGAGAGTGTGTTTTGAGGTGATGCTTGTCCATTGGAGAAACAAAACTGGACTAAGTAACTTCGCCAGTTGGAACAGGGGGTGGGAAGGCTCTCAAGTTTTCTTAATTAATTGCACACACTCTTTTATATGTTCTATAAGGCAGCATGAATTGCAAAATCATAGAGCTTATTTGATGCCAGAAAGTATGTCTTACAATGCTAAGGGCACCAACACGTTCCCCATACAGCCCCATGTTCTTTGCATAGCTCTGAGCTACTAGGCACTCACCGCCATCAGCAACAAACATGCGGACAGATTGTGCATCTGCATCCAAACTTCCACTTGCAAAACCCTAGAATACCAGAATTCATCAAACAAAGTTTTGCAGTCTAAACAATACAGAACAGAAGATGATCATGATCCTCATTGATGCATCTTTTAGGCCCACTATATTATTCAACCGGTACCACTCTTCAAAAACTGACCTGATAAGCACTATCAAAGAAAGGTAACAACGCTTTTGATCTCATCAACTGTCTGATCTGCTCCCACTGCTCAAGGGTTGGATCAACACCAGTTGGGTTATGAGCACATGCATGAAGCAGCACAATTGCTCCAGATGGAGCAGAACTAAGGTCTTCTAACAAGCCTATTAGCCAATGAAAATAAGAAATATCATTACATGGCCAAGAAAAACTCACAACCTAACCAAAATTTCAAAATGTACGTGTGTGTACCAACACAAGTACCCCAAGAGGCAAAACTTAGGCTCAGGTACATCATCCAAATCATAATATACTCAAAAAAAATCTCTAACTGAAAAACACTTATCAATTGAGGAACATGGAGGAACTTGAATATGAATGCGACCTAGAAACTAATCCTGTTTCTGTCCCAAACCAATGAATGAGTAAACAAGGTCAAAGATGGACGTGCAATATGCAAGCTAATTCTACTTAGATTTCCATATAGAGATGAATAATATTCCTGACCTTGGAAATTAAGCCCACATGTCGGTGGATCGTAATAGCGATAGGTTTTCACACATAACCCTGCTAGAGGAAATATGAATGCGACCTAGAAAAAAGACTAGAAACTAATCCTGCTTCTGTCACAAACCAATGAATGAGTAAAGAAGGTCAAAGATGGACGTGCAATATGCAAGCTAGTTCTACATAGATTTCCATATAGAGATGGATAATATTCCTGACCTTGGAAATTGAGCCCACGTGTCGGTGGATCATAATAGCGATAGGTTTTCACAGATAACCCTGCTAAAGGAAACAATTTTGCGTGGTTTCCCCATGTTGGCTGGGGAATGTATATCATGCGCTACAAAATAGACCGAGTTCCAGTAGATTCAAATAGTAAGCCTCCGTACAAAAAAAATAAACGAGTAAATAAAAGAAGAGGAAAAAAGAGACGAAGCATTCACCTGGTGATAATTTCTTGCCAAAAATTCACCTCCAACTCTCAATGAGCCAGTACCAGACAAGCACTGAACAGTTGTAACCCTGTTCTCCTGAATAGCAGGGCTATTTTTGACAAACCACAATAAGTATATCATCAGAGGATACTAAAAATTATGCAGCAAGCACCAGAGAAGCAGACAAGAAGATTTTTATTTCTTGATAAGCACAACGGAATGAGATAAATCACCAAAAGAAAATACAGAGATATTTTTGAACCCTTCCAATAGCCAAAACATTGAACCCAAATTCCGAAGAAGGTCCAAAGTTGCTCAACTCTCGTCCATATTTCATTGATCAATATATGGGGGAAAGTAAGGGGTTGCCTATTATTATTATGCCCGTTTCCTTATGGCCCAGGCACATTTTTCTCTCTGATATCAAAGAGATCCATAAAGAAGAAAGCAATACCCTGAAATGGAGATAAAAACTCAACAACCAAATTAATCAAAATGGACAGTGAATTGCTTTCATGTTTGACACAGAGAGTTGGCAGAAAATCTTCTGAAGCAAGATCAGTACGGGCTTAAGCTCATGTGGTCATTGCCTTAGGTGCATGCCTCAACTTGAGCTATTTTCATTTGAAATTTTGCAATTTTTTTGAACAACAAAGAAAGTAATATCTCATTAATAATAACAAAATATTACAAGGGGACGGAAATATTTGGCATTTTGAAAATTTGCATACACCAGTGCCTTTACCATGACCAAAGAGAAGGATCTTGGTTACTCATGGAGAAAGTCAAACTCATAATGTAGTGTTTCATTTTAAAACAAAACATTGACGTTTAGGTTAGGAAAAAGATCGTGAAGTTAAAAGCTGATCTTGGATTAAAAATGTTTAGCTAGTGCGCGTGCACACACGTAACATAAACTCCTTACATTCCTTAAAAAGATAAAATTGTCAAATTTATCCCTTTGACTTGTCAAAATGTATTATGGGACATCTAAAAATGGAATAGTAGCCTAAAATTATGGGATGGAGGGAGTAAAAAGTTTCCGAAAAACTCTAGGGGAGTTCTTAAGACCAAGAGAAGAAATATCAGAAGAAGAAGAAGAAGATGAGGAGGGGATGTTCAATGCATCTTCCACTATGATGAACAAGGATAACTGGACAGAACAAGTACTCTATCACAATAAAAAAAAAAAAAAAGGCTAAAGTATTTCATATCTATTTTGAATAGCACAGAATGACAGTCAGTAACACTGTCAGAGGGCTTCAATAGGGGAAAGAGTTAGATAAAAAACAAAATCTTAGTTGTGTTGGCAGAGCCAAGCTTCTGGTTATGAAAGCTGAACAGAAGATAACACCATAAACTGATAATGATACCTCACTATAACAGAAAAGCCAATAATTGCCGAGGACATACTCATTATTCTATTATTTTATACAAATCTACAAAATGAAGCAAAAAATTGCAACATTGCAAATTCCTAATTACACAGTGCTACTGATTACTGAACAACACATGATGTCACATGGTTTGTCATCTATTCCTTCCCAATTGCGTTGGAAACCAATCCACCAAAGATATTTACTAGGCTGTTTCGTACTGTCGCCCCAAAACTTGATATGAGTATATGTGATGGAACCAAAGATACCCATAGATAATGTAGAGAGAGAAACTCCCAAATGGGATACAAAAGAGACTAACTCTTGATAATATTTGTTCAAAATGATAAAAAGTTACCAAAAGAAAGGACTCCAACACCTATATATAGACTCAATACAAAAGACATAAATACCCTTCCTACATACTACATCATACTCCCCTACTAAAAGAAACTTGTCCTCAAGTTACGGTCGTGTCCTCCGGCAAATAGGGCACCAAGTGTTGCACATTGAATGTGTTGGAGATGCTCAAGTGAGAGGGTAAGCGGACTTGATAAGCGTTGTCATTGATCTTCCGCAAGACTTCACAAGGACCCACTTTCCGATCGTTCAACTTCATGTAAGCACCGTGAGGATGCCTATCCTTGCTCAAGATAACCCAAACAAGATCCCCTTCTTTGAACAAAACCTCCCTTTTGTGTGCATCAACGGCCGCCTTATACTTCGCATTAGACTTTTCAATGTTGAGCTTAACTTGAGAGTGGATATTCTTCATAAACGTAGCCATATCTTCCGCCTTGGAGTGTCCCCTCTTAGGGGTTGGCAAAGGAACGAGGTCAACCACACTAGAAGGTTTCAATCCGTAAATCGCTTCAAATGGGGAAGTGTGGATGGTGCGGTTTAGAGAAGAATTGTAAGCAAACTCCGCCAAAGGAAGAATTCCATCCCAACTTTTTGGATGTTCACCAACTAAGCATCGCAACAAATTCCCAAGACTCCGGTTTACCACTTCCGTTTGACCATCTGTTTGAGGGTGAAAAGAAGTACTAAAGCATAAGTTAGTGCCAATCTTCCTCCACAAGGTCCTCCAAAAGTGGGCAAGAAACTTAGCATCTCTATCGGAGACAATAGAAGTAGGGACGCCATGCAACTTGTAGACCTCCTTGAAATAGAGATTGGCAATGTTAGTCGCATCCATAGTCTTCTTACAAGGAATGAAATGAGCCATTTTTGAAAACCGATCCACTACCACCATGATAGAATCACTCCGCCTTTGCGTAGGAGGAAGCCCCAAGACAAAATCCATACTCACGCATTTCCAAGGACTTTCCGGCACCGGTAAAGGCAAATACAATCCCGCATTAGTGGCTGTTCCCTTACTCCGTTGGCAAGTTTGGCACCTTTGCACATAGCCCCCCACATCTTTACTCATTCCCGGCCAATAGTATGCATCTTGAAGCAATGCTAGAGTCTTATCCTTGCCAAAATGACCCAACTTGTGATTTCCGGCCAACAATTGCTCCCTTAAAGAGCATGTAGGAACACACAATTTAAGTTCTTTGAAGAGAAATCCATCCTTCAACATGAAACATGGATCGACAACCTTATTACCCCTTTGCAAAGCATCGATTATCTTACTAAAATAAGGATCTTCGGCATAGAAAGTGCGAAATTCTTCAAACCCAACAACTTTGTTCTTCATTTCCACCAAGAGAGCCACTCTTCTACTCAAACCATCGGCCACTTTGTTGAGAATCCCCGATTTGTGCCTCAAAGAGAACGTGAATTGTTGTAGATAAGCCACCCACTTGGCATGCCGTTTATTGAGGTGTTGTTGGCTATTGATGTACTTAAGAGCTTCATGATCGGTGTTGAGGACAAATTCCTTGTAGGCAAGGTAGTAACTCCAATGCTTGATGGCTTGGACAATGGCATAGAATTCCAAGTCATAAGTAGAGTACTTGAGTTTAGCACCGTTCAACTTCTCGCTAAAGAAAGCAATAGGTTGACCACCTTGGCTTAAGACTCCACCAATTCCCACTCCCGAAGCATCACAATCAAGTTCAAAAGTTTTGTCAAAGTCGGGTAAGGCCAAGATAGGAGCTTCCATAAGCTTGGACTTCAACAATTTAAAACTCTCGGCGGCTTCTTGGGACCATATAAACACCCTTTGCTTGAGGCAATCGGTAAGAGGAGCCGCGATACTACTAAAGTTGGCAATGAACCTCCGGTAGAAGGTAGCTAACCCATGAAAACTCCTCACTTCATGAACACTTGTAGGCGTTGGCCATTCCACAATAGCCTTAATCTTGTCTTCATCCATGTGAACCCCCTTTGAAGACACAACATACCCCAAAAATACCACCTTATCAACAGCAAAACTACACTTCTTCAAATTCCCATAAAACTTCTCTTTTCTCAAGATTTCAAAGACTTGTTGGAGGTGGGATGTGTGATCTTCAAAACACCGACTATACACCAATATATCATCAAAGTACACAACTACACATATACCCAAAAGAGGTTGAAGCATTTGAGTCATTACCCGCATAAAAGTGCTTGGAGCATTGGTAAGACCAAAAGGCATCACAAGCCATTCAAAGAGGCCATGAGGGGTCTTGAAAGCCGTTTTCCATTCATCTCCCGGGCGAACTCGAATTTGATGATAACCACTTCTTAGATCAATCTTTGAGAAGACCTTTGAACCGGCAAGGCAATCCAACATATCATCTAGCCTTGGAATGGGAAAGCGGTACTTGATAGTGATCTTGTTGATAGCTCTACTATCCACACACATCCTCCACGAACCATCCTTCTTCGGAGTCAAAAGAGCCGGCACCGCACAAGGGCTAAGGCTTGCCCTTATGTAGTCCTTCTCTAGAAGATCCTTAACTTGCCTTTGAATCTCTTCCCTCTCCCTTGGAGACATTCTATATGCAGGCTTGTTCGGAAGGGGTGCCGCAGGTACCAAGTCGATACAATGTTGAATATCTCGCAAAGGAGGCAAGACGGGAGGCAACTCTTGAGGAAACACATCAACATACTCCTTCAAAAGTTTAGAAATTGCCTTGGGAACATCCGACACACCCATATCCGCCATAGGAACCAACACTAGAACATACCCGGTTTCATGACTTTCCTTGAGAAATCCTTTAGAAGCAAGCAACGTAGTGGGAGGAGGCTTCGTAGTCACCTTCTCCTTCATAGGTAACAAAGTGAATTGTCGCTTCTCCTTAAAGACGGTGTAGGTATTCTTCTTTCCATCATGGATGGAATGCCTATCATATTGCCACGGGCGACCAAGTAGTATATGACAAGCATCCATAGGTACAACATCGCACCAAACTTCATCAAAGTACTTTTGTCGAATGGAGAAAGACACCAAGCACCTTTTAGTCACCTTGATTTCATTACCCTTCTTGAACCAAGAAAGAATATAAGGATGGGGATGCTCCTCCACTTTGAGTTGTAATTTGTCCACCACCTCTTGAGAGACTACATTCTCACAACTTCCGCTATCAATAATCATGTTGCAAACTCTACCACCAACATTGCAAGTGGTGTAAAAGATATTGGTACGCAACCAATCTTCATTACCAACATCCTTAGGAGTAAGGAGAGTCTTTTTTTATCATCAACGCATAGCCTTCTTCTTCCTCATTATCACCTCCAATTTCTTCACATATTTCTTCGTCATAAACGGGAATATCATCCTCACAATCTTGTTCCGTAACCTCCTCAATGAAAAGTGCCTTGTTACGACCTCCGGAAGTCTTACGACAATCCGAAGACTTGTGACCCGGGTCCCCACACTTGAAGCACTTGAAACCCCCACTTTGGAATTGATTTCGAGCCCCCGAAGCACCGGATTGAGACTGATTTTGAGCGGGTGTTGAAACTTTATCCGCTCGGGTTTGAGTACCAACTCCGGAAGAAGCACCTTGGCCACCGCTAGAGGAAGAACCACCTTTAGCATAAGAGTAAAAGGGCTGCCCGGACTTGAAACCGCCTTGATATTGTTGCCCGGATCTCGAAAACTTCCGCTTTTCTTGCTTTTCGGCCACCAAGGCCCGATTGTAAGCTTCCGAAACCGTCCACAAAGTTTGCATAGCGAGGGCATCTTGGATTGTGATTGTCAACCCACTTATGTACCTTGCAACCATTTGATCTTCACTTTCATTCAAATCAACTCTAGCAACAAGTTGATGGAAAGCCTCCGTGTACTCATCAACACTTCCAACTTGTTTGAGATTATGCAAATTCTTGTAGAGATTTTGCATATAGTTGAAAGGCAAGAATTGTTCATTGAGTTTCTTCTTCATTTTCTCCCATTCTCTAATCTTTCCCTTTCCTCTTCGTAGCCTAGTTCCTTGCAATTGCTCCCACCAAGCGGAAGCTCTTCCTTTGAGGCGAATAGCCACTAACTTCACCTTCTTCTCCTCGGAGACGTCTCCATAATCAAACACTCTTTCGACCGTATTAATCCAATCAACAAACTCATCCGGGTTAAGACTTCCATTGAACTCGGGAAGTTCAATCTTAATGTTCTTCTCCCACCTATAAGGAGAGTGAGTGGAAGGTGGCTTACGCCAATTCGGATCACCAAAAGGATTGTCAAAGTGACTTTGAGAGTCCTCGGACCCTCCACTACCCGCACGCGACACTTGCAAGCCTTGCACCATCGCCGTTAGGGTAGCAACTTGTTGTCTCAACTCTTGAATCTCATGGTTTTGGTTGCCAAACTCATTCTCCTCACCATTGTTCACCACAAAGCCTCTACCTCTACCTCCTCTTCTACCTCTAGCCCGATAAGCCATTACAATACCCAAATTCAACTCCAAGTAAGTAAATCCACCCCAAATAATGAAAACCCAGTCAACTCAGCCACCAATTTCAACAGAACAACCCCAAAAACACGTAATCACCAATAATCATACTCGAATCGACAACTACGGAGCAATCTAGCAACAACTCAGCAAAGAAAATAAGGAATCGACACTTACCCACCTTAGATCTTGTCCAAAATCAGCAAAAATCAGTCCGAAAACTCTCAAAACCCACAGATCTGACTTGAAATCACTGTAGCAAGCTCCGAAATCACTGTAGCAGTCTCGAAATCACTGTAGCTGTGCTCGAAATCACTGTAGCAGTTCCGAAATCACTGTAGCAGACTCGGAATCACTGTAGCAGCTCCGAAATGGTCCGAAACAGGCAGATCTGGGCTTGAAACTTCGATTTGAGTTCCGAAATTGCAGATTTGAGCTCGAACAAGGCTGGGTCTTGTTCAAACAGGTCCGAACAGTTCCGAAAATCACTGTAGCAGACTCGGAATCACTGTAGCAGCTCCAAAACAGCTCCGAAATGGGTAGATCGAGCTTGAACAGTGCCGAAATGGCTGATTCAAGTTCGAACAGGTCAGATTCGAAGGGTTTTGGGTTCGATTCAGGGCTAAAAAGGATCGAAATCGAAGTATAGGGTGTTGGGTTGGATAGATCTGAGGATTTGGAATGATTTGAGGGCTCCGGCGAGATTTTCCGGCTCCGTTTTAGATTTCCGGCGAGATTTCCGGCGAGATTTAGATTTCCGGTGAAGTCTCCGGCGAGATGAACGGTGGGGATCGAGCCTAGAAGCTCTGATACCAAATGATGGAACCAAAGATACCCATAGATAATGTAGAGAGAGAAACTCCCAAATGGGATACAAAAGAGACTAACTCTTGATAATATTTGTTCAAAATGATAAAAAGTTACCAAAAGAAAGGACTCCAACACCTATATATAGACTCAATACAAAAGACATAAATACCCTTCCTACATACTACATCAATATGATATATTATGATTGATGAGTGTGATTAACGACACTAAGCAAGAGCATTGAACTTGTACCTGTCAGCTCCAAATATGACCTTAGCACTCAATTTATTGAAATCTGCCAGTCCAACGATAGGAAGATATTCCTTAACACGGGACTTGTCATTAACAAGGAGCTGCTCCGCTTTTCTCACCACATTCAGAACAAGAGGTTTTCCTTCCTGTAACGCCGGCATTAAAATAACTATAACATCAGAAAATTCAGTGTTTTATACACTACCTCTAATTCAGCCCTGCAGGAACTTCTTAGATAATAAAAACAATAAACCCTATTATTTAATAAGTTCACCCTGGGGAAACTGTATTTTGGCATAGCTGTCACCAGCTAACCAACTCAATCTACATTGTGATATACAACGATAGTAAGCAGGGTGCTATATATGCTTTGCGGTATCAGAGCTAGAGCTCAAAATAACCATAGCTCTTCCCAAATGAAAGTTCAACACACAGCTTCCGTCATTGTATAATAATAAACAAAAAGCTAGAAATCAAGTTAATCTGCAAAGAGTATCATGCATTTCATGTGGGGAAGAATCCCCGCCCTCAAACAAGTGCGCATGTGCGCATCTGGCTACGAGCACATTCTCAAAAGCATCACATGCAGATGTGTCCGGAGCCATTCGCTGCACTTGGCCTCACATGATGAATATGGGACCAACACACATCGGACGGCAACGGACACAGATGCATTCGGATCTATGACCACACATTTGAATCCAAAGCATTTTCCTTTCTCGAAACAATGCAACCGAGTCTATTAAAAATGGAACAAGATCAATACATGACGTGTTGCCTTCTTTTCTTTTTTGAATGGTTGTTGCCTCTTTTTCTCAAGCCTCCATGCAAAACATATATGATACAATCAAAAAACTCACCTCTGTTCTATAAGCACCAACACCCAAATTCAACTTTATTGGGCTGGGATCTTTATTAAATGCAACAGTGACCTGTTTATTTAAACATGAAGTTAGAAAGCTGTCCAGAGACCAGCCAAAAAAGAATCCTCGTCTTACAAAATAATTTAGAAAGAGCATACATGAGGAGCCAAGCGCCGATAAATAAGTACAAAAACACGCAAATACCAATTCACAACTCTAGTAATTGCTAACCAAACAAATTAGGAATCTGTGCAGACATTAGGTCTTTAAGCAGCCTTTTCATTACATGCATAATCACAGTGACGGCAAGAAATCACTTAATAAATAAATCCAGCATCAAGTATACTGTCATCCAATTCCTACTGAGCCACGTTTCCCTTATGGTCTGTTTAGCCGCTGTGAAAGCATAGAAATGTAAAAGGAACTCTAGTTTAATGAATCTTAAACTACTCTGCATTCGGACAGAAGCAAAATACAAGTGAAGTTCTCTTCATTTCAAGAATTCAACGAGCAAAGGTCTAAGACAAAGAACCAATTTTCACAATCCCAAGCTTTTATGGATAATAGTCGATCTCTAACCATCATGATCCATGAAACACAAAACTAAAAAAACGTTGCCATAATCTAATCTATTCTACCACAGAAAGGAAGAGCCCCTTTTTGGTGTGTCTCAATTGTGAAGCTGAGTAGATTTTTGTAAAGCTGCCCCATAAACTTTTGTTATTTGACTTCCCAAATGTCTTAGATCATATTAACTATCAAGGGCAAAGTATTATAACAACTACACGATACCTGACCTACCCACAATTAACCAATCATGTTTGGTTGCAAACTCACAAAACCGTCAAAACTTTTAACATCCCCATCACTGATGCCCATTCAAGAAACTCCTCCCACGGTTGATCTCTTAGAACTTTTTCATTTGGATAACTTCTTTTTCCAGGGAGGGGTGCCATTCTTCAACTCCTGATTTTGAACGGCACTCCGCTTTTACTGTTAATTTGTTTGTGGTTGATCTTCAAGAAATTTGCTTTGATCACCTCCTTTTTCTTTTTTTGCAGAGAGGGGCGCAAGTAAGAACTAGAAAATCAAAACTACAATCACTCTGACGCTGAATTAATTTGTTTATTCTCTACCTTTGATAGAACTTTCATATCTAAACAGGTGTTCATATATTTAATCTTTCTTTCGCATGATTCTGATTTCTTCGTCAAATCTCTACTACTCTTTCTTTTTTTGATCTGCAAAAACGCCTCAAAGGCATTTTCCGCCACTTACAACACGAGGCATTTATACATGTACACACACATAGAAATACATATTATATTTTTTTTGTGGGTAAGTTAACATTTTTATAACAAACCACAAGAAAACTTCTATCCCAGGGCCAAACCTTAGGAGAACACAAAACAGCAAAGCAACTAGATACACTCAAACTAGAAGCACAGCTCAACTCCTACTCCTACTCCTACATATTATATTATTAATTATAGATATGTAACGCCGGAATCTGGAGGCATATTAAGAATGATTGCGTAGGATATATTAACATAAAAGATTGTAAAATTTAACTGGTAATCGCGATCCAGAACCTTAAACAACACCGATAAATAATCATCAACGAAAGACGCGATCATAACTGATACAGCACAGCACAGCACAGCACAAACGTAGTAACCAAATCGAGAACGCTGATCCTCTGTACCGAGAATCCTCCGTACCTCTGAACTTAGAAATCCCGAACCGTTAGATCGCATACAAATTTTAAAAACCAAAAAATTCTCCCACAATCCAACGGTCCGAAATTCCTCGGCACAAAGATACGGAGGTTTCTCGGTACAAAGGATCTCATGTGTCGAAGAACATTGATCCTAGAATCCTCTATACCTATGAACTTAGGAATCTCGGACGTAAGATCGCATACAGATTTAAAAAAAAAAAAAATTCTCACACATTCCAACGGTCCGAAATTCCTCCGTACAGAGATACAGAGGTGGTTTCTCGGTACAAAGGATCTCCGATGTCAAATCAAATAGATTGATGATTCAACCGAGAGAGAGAGAGAGAGAGAGAGAGAGAGAGAGAGAGAGAGAGAGAGAGAGAGTGTACGCCGAGGATGGGATCCTCAGGAGCTTGAGCGAGGTGAGCGAAGACGGAGTCGAAGGCCGAGGTGGGAGAAGCGGAGATCGTCTGAGAGGACTCCATGATACCAGCTGAAGGAGAAGAAGAGGAGGAAGAAACGGGATCGAGGTGCCTTCGCAAACAACTTAACCTCCGATCGGCGGTGACGGAACCGGGGGTGGTGCCAGCTGACTGTGAGCGCATTCTAGCCTTTTCCAACGCGATCCCCACCAACTTTATACTAATTGCGCTTTTTTTTTTTTCTTTGCTTTTTTTTTCACACGGCGGCCGTGTGGCGGTCTGTTCTTCTCTGTTTATATAACTTGGGGGGAAGTCTAACGTGACGCTGTGGAATTGATTGCGCGAGAGTCCGACGTGGATGGAACGGACGCTGTTCGGGACAGACGTGGCGATATGGATTGGCACGGTGGTCGAGGTTTGGGATTAGGGTCACGGCGGACGTCATCGTTGAATGCCTGACGGACGCCCGAGGGGGGCGGATTGGCCGACAGTTGGGCACATGGATTTAGAGCACGCGTAACATTTTTTTATTGATTTAACCCCATTTTTTGGAATCACTAACCGCCTCCGGTATTGGAACCCGACTAGTACTACGTACTGGGAAGGAATAAACTGCTATAAAAATGTTTGGTTGGCTGACGTGTGCCCACTGGGTAAACCTTAAGATTAAGATTAATAAGAAAGTATAATATTTAAATGTATTCCTTCTGTCCTAAATTATTTATCCGGTCTGTAAAATAATATCTTAAAAATAATATAATTTTTTAAAGAAAAAATTTAAACTTTTTTCACAAATTAATAGAACTCATTGATATCTAGTAAGTTGCTAAAAAAATTTTGAATTTTTCTTGCAAAAATCGTATTAGTTTTTTAAGACTCCGTTTTGCGGACCCGACAAACATTTTTGGACGGAGGGAGTATTAAATTCTTTCATTAGTTGTCCTTTTTTTTTTGGCAGTCGAAAAGGGTGAGAGGGGAGACCAGCGTAGCAACTCCACCTTGAGCGTGACCATAGGGACTCCCGACCCGCCGTGGAATGTCCGGGAGGACGGGCCATCACCACGGCACCACCTGGTGCATAGCGGCGAGAAATCCCCCTCTTCGGTCCAACTACGGGTTCAAATCAAAGCCTATTAATGGCACCACTTGGTACATATACACATGTGCCTTCTAGGGCTCGAACCTACGCAGTTGTTAAAGAGAGATGGTAACTCCTAAGGTTGTTACTCGAAACTGGAAAATCGATCGAAACCGGAAAAATCAGACCGGACCGAAATTTTTAAATAGGTTGAATAATTTCGATCCGGTTCCGGTTTATAAAATTTTATAAACCGGAAAATAATTTTAATTCAGTTTATGTGTTTTAAAAATCGGTTGAAACCGGACCGATTATATATATGTATAATACACACACACACACACACACACACACATATATATATATATAAACATAGGGGATGGGTTGAATTATGGGTTTTTGGTTGATATTTTGTGGTGTATATTAGTCTAATAAATATATTTATTATATAAAAACTATTTTTATGGGCTTAATTATGTTTTTATGGATTTTTTTTATAATTGGGCTCAAAATTGATCCTTTTTTGTTGAGCAAAAAAAAAGGATTGAATTATAGATTTTTGGTTGATGTTTTATGGGTTGAATTGTGAATTTTTTGATGTGTTGAGTAAAAAATATGGCCCATGAATGAAAATCGGATAAACCGGATCGAAACTGGTTGAGCCGGTCGAAACTGGACCGGTTTTATCTCAACCGGTTCCGGTTTCTAAAAATCTCAAACCGAATAACCGGCTTCGACCAAAAAATACATCCGAACCAATCGAAACCAGACCGATATCACCCCTAGTGACTCCTATCAACTGAGCTACCACCTCGGTTGTTTCATTAGTTGTCATTTCTGTGCAACTTCCTATATGTTTTTTACTTTAACTGTAAAAGACAATTTTACCCAAAAACAATTTGTTATTGTTTTGCTTCCTATAGCTAAAAAAGCAAGCCAGTTTTTTTTCTTTTTCTTTTTTAAACACCACATTTACTTCTCAGTTCACATTAATATAGGCTCATTGATGTTCCCACTTCATTTTTTATAACTCAGGTGTTCGAGCCAGTTTATATGCACTTCAACTAATTTTTGAAAACCAATCTCGCTGTCTGTTTGTGGGAGTCCCAATTAGGGGTCCTCTCCTATGTATATACTTATGTCCTAATCCTAGAGGGTTTAAAAGCTTATGTTGCAATCCTAAAATTTAAATAATACCTATATTACCCTTAATAATTTTTTTATATTTTAATGATTGCCGCGCAGCTGCGCGGCAATTGTGACAAAATCATCCGGAATCACGACAAAATCATCCGGGATGTAAAGCTAATTTTTTAAAGTTAGTTAAGGTCCTAAAATCCTACACTATATAGGTGAAGAAATTCGGGATGTAGAACTAACTTAAAAAGTTAGTTTAAGGTCCTAAAATTCATTACTATATAGGTGAAGAAATCCGAGATGTAGAACCAACTTAAAAAGTTAGTTTAAGATCCTAAAATTCTTTACTATAGAGGCGAAGAAATTCGAGATGTATAACTAACTTAAAAAATTAGTTTAAGATCCTAAAATTCTTTACTAAATGGGTGAAGAAATTCGGGATGTAATAAGGTCCTAAAATTCTTTACTATATAGGTGAAGAAATTCGGGATGTAAAACTAACTTAAAAAGTTAGTTTAAGGTTGTCATGATCCCGGATGATTTTGTCATAATTTCTATATTTTTCATGATTTTATCATGATTTTTGTATTTGTCATGATTAAGGGTGTTTTAGGTATTATTTAAATTTTAGGATGTCGACTTAAGTATTCAAATCTAGTAAGATAGACACCTAAATAAGTAAGGCAAATAGGATGGCTAATTAATTTCTTCTTTCTGTATAGACAAGGCCTATAGGAGTTGATAATATGTGAGAGGTTTCAAACTCGAGACTCAAATAAAAATATTACTATATTTTATACATACAAAAGAAATACTAAACAATGTCCATTTAGCTTGAACCCAAAAGATATAAATACTAAGCCAAAAGGATATAAACATTTCTTGCTCAGTCAAAGCTTCCATGCCAAAAGAAACACTAGAAATAAACAAATAGGTTAACATGTACATACAAAACGATGTCCATCTTACTTATACCAAATACAATACATTTAAACTTACAAAAACAAATGTCTACCTTCTTTGAGTGCCTACCAGAGATTTCATGTAGCAAAATAACTCCAAGCTAAACTCTGTAGTCTCCAAAATAATTCAACCATAACCAACTTGAAGACAAAAGAACTCCACGAGTGGTTCAGTAGATGTTCCAAGAGCAAAAAGCAAAATAACTCCACCAACTTTCTTGTGTACCACTGTGACAAATAAGAAGGCAAAAAATTAAGCACATTCATCTCACCAATGCAACCTAAAGTATGAAAAAGATAAAGTAAATATAGTTATTACCTAGTATTTCAAAGAAAACACAGGATTCAGGCTCACATCACTTGAAGTTATCTTTTTTTTTTTTTCCTTTGTGAATCCGTGGCATGTTCAATATTTTCCTTTTCCGGGCATGAGGTGATATTATGGCCAACCTTCTTACACCATCCACAACTCCTAGCTACTTTTCTTGTTTCTCTTCCAGTTTGCAATCGCTTTGTCTTGGGACGCCCTATGGTTATCGAAATCGGAGGACAATGGACATCACCGATTGATTTATCCACTAAAATTTTCTCGTCCAACCTTTGTGATCCTTCCCCACTTTGTGGTACTTCATCACTTTGGAATACTTCATGACACCAATGTGAAGGTAAATAGAGAGATGGAATTCTATAGCAATCCTTGTAAAGAAATACACTTAGTATGTGGCGACAAAGTATGCCCTAAAATTCAAAATGCTTACAGCTACAAGTACTCGTCTCACCATCCCAGAACACGATGTGAATTTTGCCCTTTGTATCTTCGTGATGCTTGATTACAAATTCACAACCATAGTTGTGTATGATGCAATCAAAATATCATAGGGAATCAAAGATTCAAAGAAATGAGCAAAATCTCATTCAAGGGGATAAACCCCAAAGGGTAGAAAGAGAAACTATGTTTCAATCAATATATTCAATATTCTTAATAATAAAAAAGCTACCAAAATGAGAGATAACTTACCTATTTATAGGCTTATAACCCTACACACACTAAAGACACTAAAATGACAACAATACCCTTAAATCCTACTGCATCATACACCCTCTCTAAAGAAAACAACTTGTCCTCAAGTTGGACAACAAGACTCAAGACAATTAAATCAAAGAAAACATAGAACTGTAGAAGTATTTATTATGCAGCTTCGAGATAGGCACGTGGCTGCATTCCTTGATCAACGCATCACTTTCAGCATAACCAATCTTCAATCACGTTTTTCTCTCTCTCTCTTCTTAAAAACTTGTTGATCATTGCTTGTTTATCTTGTTTTTGGGTTATATTTACCCTAGATCTTGTAGAAAAGCTTGGGAGAAGCTTGTTTTTGGAAGATTTGGGCTTAATCCACCTGGTAGACTTAGGGTTTTGCTCAAAACCCACTTTGGTAGGAATTTCTTACCCTTTTTATATGTTTATGTGATGTTTATGTACCTAGATCGTGCTTGGTTTCGTGCCTAAGATTGGGTTTTGCGTTTCGGTCGAATCTGGAAATTTCAGCCCGTTTTTTGGATTTCAGCAAACTTTAAACAGTCATAACTTCTTCGTCCGATATCCGTTTCTTGCAAATGTTATATCGAATCGAAGGCCTTGAAGTCAGCTTTCATTTGCGATGAGAATCATCTGAAAACTCTTAGTACACAGAAAGTTATTACCGTTTGAGTAGAGGTGTGTCAGTTTCTCGATGTCTGTAGCTACTCCTAAGATTGTTTTCATTCCGCATTATGACTCCTTATATGATTAGAACACGTTTGAGTAACTCTTGAGTATGGTTGCTTATGTCTTAATGACTCGTTATTCGATCTTATCTCTTGGTACTCGTTAGAGTATGATATGAGTGTCGTTGGGTAGAGGATGTACCAGAAGGTTAATAGTAGTACTATGGGCTATATGGGATAATATGGTGAGTGTTATGGATGGACATGATGCTTGTCCAATGATCCGATCGAACATGTTTGTAAGTTTGTAATGCAATGCATGGCGGTAAATGAAAGAAGGTGAACTGGAAAAATGTTGTCTTTTTGTATTCGGATTGATTATGCATGTGTGTATGTCTGAGTTGATAATTTTAAATTGAGAGTCCTGCAACGCAAGGTGTGGTAATGCGGAGACTCCAGAGGGCCTGCAACGCAAGGTGTGGTAATGCGGAAACCCAGGTGGAGAGAATTCAATGTGACGCAAGGGGTGGTAGCACTGTTGAATGTCTCGCTTGATGAAGAGAATTATGGTTGACTTAGACATTTATGTTAATGTTTGGATTATTTGTTGATTAAGATTGTCGCTGGTAAAAAAGTGAATGAAAGGTTGATTCTATTGAGGTTTTATTAAAGAAAGAAATTTTTTTTTGAAAAGAGGATAAAAATCCTCCGATTTTCTTGAGCGAATCAACGGATCTGGTATTTGGGCACAAATCAACGGACTCCGGCATTCAAGCTCGAATCAACGGAGCTTGACCTGTGATGGTCTTGAGTTTTCTCTAAATTGTTTTTTGAAAATAAAAAAGGAAAGTTTTATGAAATGAGGCTCTATGGTGGATGGTAGGAAAGAGGAAGTGGTTTGTGGCATTCATTGAAAAAGTTATTCGATGGTTGAACTATTGTTGTTGTTTGTTGATTGATATGAGTCTTAACGCTACTTCTAGTTGACGTGTGAAGGGTTATGGTTATCTTTAAGATGTCCAGAATCCCGAAGTCTAAATTTGTCAGTTCATTTTGGTAACCCCTCTTGTATCTCATGTTCGCTTGTTGAGTCTCATTCGCGTTTGGTGCATGTGTTATTGCATTTTCATATAACTTGAGTATAGATTTCTCTACTGGGCTAGTGTAGCTCAACCTATCATTTTTAGGTAAAAAGCAAGGAAGTTGGCATTGCGGGCATCTCGTGCTTGTTGTTCACGTGTCTCGGAGGTATAAAGAAGGAGTTAAATTTGCATTTTATTTGAAAGTAGTATTCGGAAGAATGAATAATGTAAAACTGTAATATTATTTTGGTGTTGATAACTTGGGGCTTTGAGCCAAGCTTGTATCTTTTAAATTTAACTTTGAGAACTGGGAAAAATAAGTCATTTGGGTATCATCGGTACTTCAATATTGATTGTATTTATTGAAAATGATTACTATTTATGTTGAAAATCGATGGCGTGACAAATTGGTATCAGAGCTTCTAAGTTTGAATACTTTGAGACCGTGGGGATACTTTTAGTCTCATGGGTTCAAAAGTCATTGCATATTTTAACAAAAACATGTGTGTGCTTGCATGACCGACATTTATTCACTGATGTGGCTTTGCAATTACGTTTACTATGTTAGGTGGAATGTTGGTGAACCGTGTTTGGGAAGAATGGAAGTTTGGCCTGTACGTAGGGGGTGTAGCAGCGTTTGTTGTTATTGTTGTGGTCTCCGCTAGCAATCTTGTTATCGGATTCAATGTGGTAAGATGTCTTTTGGATGAGTTGGAAAGTCGTGAAGGATTGTAGTCGTTATGTGTAGTGGCCAGGTCGACACGTGAGAGATGATATCCGTTAGTATGTAATAGAAGTGTTAGACTGTTAGTAAGATTTGTGAGCTAAGTACTTGATGTGTCTTATTTGGATTGTGCAAATTACTTGTTAAATTTTAAATACTTTAAGTATTTTTTTAATGTGAAGTGAGGTGTGACAGGAACATAGTTTGTCCAGAAAGTGAGTTAGATGTATCATAGCCAAAGGATTGAACTAGTGAGTGACTTGAATGTATTTGAAGGGATGATGTTATGCTGTGGTAGTGATTGTGGTTTGTTATTATTAGGGTTGTCATTGGGGTAGTGATTTTAAGTATAGGTAAGATAAGATGAGCCTTCGTAGAGAGTTGTAAGTATCTGAGGTTGACTTGGGAAGATGAGAATTATAGATAGGGTGTCTAGATACAGTATGTGTCTTTTGGACACCCAAGCGACTATCGATGAGATCCAGTTGGAAAAGACGCTTGATCACCGCCCCTTCTAGATGGAAGTCTCGGAAAGTCAAATGGACCTTAGGATTATGTATAGGGGCTAGATCTCTAGGCTTCAAAATGGAGATAGATGGCTGTATATAGGAATCTTGTAAGAGGGACAACAAGACTTGAGGTGACCTGTATCGATGTGACTTGAGTTGAATGATTGAAGTAAGTGTATGGTGAGAAACTTATCCGAAGTGACGGCGATACAAATGTGAACTGTTGAGGCTGACAATGAGGCAAAGTGTAAATGATGTCTTGAATGGGAAATGGTAGGAACCTTGAAGGGATAGGAATGTGGAGAAATAGTATGTTGTAAAATTGAAGAATCGGAGTGTAGAGATCGCGTGTGGGGTGTAAGCAGGTATGTAGGCTAGACTAATGACAGTATAGGACATGTTCAGTAGTACCATTGAGATGATGAGTCTGTTTAAGAAAGATTAAGAGATAATAGTGAAAAAAAATAGTGATAACAGATATGGTGGTGGTAATGGAAATTGTTGTTCTTGAGGTTGAGTGTAGAAGTGACGAATGCCTTTGAGGGATATTGAGATTGACATGATTACTTGGTTGAGAGAAAATTGTGAGCTGTGAAACGTTTGGTGAGCGAAACCGTTAGAGATTATTGGTGCGAGTGAGATCGATCATTAAGTAATGAAGTAGTTGGAGTCTTAGAATACAACGAGAAGTATAGACATGTTAGGTTGTAATGTTGTTGGAATAGAGGAATAATTAGAATTGATGATACGTGTATCTGTGATGTGATGTTTGAGAATATGAATTTGAGAAATAAGTGATTTGCCTTGACTAAATGGATGGAAATGCTTGAGATCGGTAAAGTGAATAGACATTGTGTGAGGTATCATGTGATTGAAAAGAATAAGATGATTGTTAGGCTACCAAAAGTCATGAATTGTGAAATAGTGGATAATCGGTGAGTTCGCTGGACACTCGGGGAGTTCGATGGATATAGAGTGAGTTTGTTAATGCTTGAATATGTCTGGTGTTGTGTAAGCTGTTAAATGGTACGGTTGGTTTGTTGAGATATTTTCTATATGAAATTCGTTGCTATTTAGCTTAAACCTACATGTTTGACTTATTATGTAGCCCCAATGTGTGAAGTTTACTTTTAGTATATAATGTAGAATGAACAATGAAGCGCATGTGGGTATTTGCAATGAGGATTTTATTTTTGTGCAGTTGGAATCTAGTATATGTCTTTTCTTGAGTAGCGGTAGTATTGCACGGGGAATTAAGTTTAAGGAAAAATGGTGGATTTGAGAGAAATGGAAATGGTTCCAATATTGTGTTGCATTGAGTAGGTAGGAGGGATATATTATCATAGGAGTGAATTTGGATTTCTCGAACAGGAGTTGGTAGTGATGCTGAGTGGGATGAGAGATGTGGAAAAGCGTTGTGTTTGAATGTTAGGAGGATGAAAAAACATTTAAGGTTTGTGCAGAGTTCATAAGAGAGGTTATGTGGATAAAGAGAGGTGTGAGTTGGAGATGGTGACTAGCGGTCTGTCTTATGTGTGTTTGGTGTTGGTGTCTATCCTTAGTGCTATCAATGGAATTGGATCGATCGTGAGATGTGTTTACTTTTAGAGTTGAAAGGGATATCAATAGCTTGAGACGTAAGAAGTTCAATTATGGTAAATTGGTGTTAAAAACTGAGCAAAGGAGATGGTCACTATGAGGTCTAATCATTCGATTTTGGGTTTCTTGGTTTATTACCATAGAGATTATTCGAGGTTTCTTAGATTGACAGTTGGCATTGATTAGGAAAAAGAGAACGTGGATACAGAGTTTAGGGAACAAGGGGATATAAGTTGTTGAATCACGGAGTGAGTATTAGAATTTGAGTGTATGTGAAGGTTGAGATTTCAGGAGAGCGATTAAAGGTTGGTGTGGTTCTTGGGGAGAAACCGAAGTGCATCCTAGGCATACAAGATTAATTGTTGAGTGGTAGGAGCATGCCATTAGATTGTAGAAATGTGGCACAGAGTTATGTATTGCGATGGATGAGCTTAGTTGGCTTGAATTGTAAATTTTGGGACGAAATTTCTTTGAGGAGGATAGAATGTAGAGACTCGTAAATCATTCTATTTTCTTTAATCATTTAATCATGTAGAGGTTCGTGGCGCTTTTCTGGAGCGCAGCCACAATAGATCAGGAGCTCGGTGCTCTCCTGGTACTTCTTGATCTCTCTCATTGCCACCCTCCCCACCTTGTACTTGTGCGGCTTCTTCACCCCTACCGTCGTCGGCACCGACTTCCTCACCGCCTTTAAATTGCTAAGAGAGAGAGAGAGTATAATAAAAGTTTCTAGAGAGAGAATGGTTGAATTGTTGTGCCAATTTGCTGAGGTTGAAATATGGCAGCAACAAATTGTGTTTCGGCATAATAAATTCCTCAAAAGAAATGTAAAATAGAGATAAAACTGTAGATCAAAAAAGGACAAAACTCACCTTCAAATCTCACCAGGTCTTTCTTCAAGGTAAAAATGGGAGGTGGGTTAAAATGGCAATGAGTAAAAAGTAAAGTAGAAAAGTAGAAGAGAATGGTTGCACATATCCTATCCTAAAAGCAAAAGGACAGATTGGAGGGAAAACTGCCAGTCACATCTAAAATTGGTACCTTATTTGTTATTAGCTAAAAAAGTGAGGGTTAATATTGTCTACTTAATTAGGCATCTTTTTCTCTGGATCATTCAGGAAACTTTTTCAAAAAAACTAGCCAAATGGGCCCACTAATACAAGCCGCGGAGATTAGCATTTGCCAAAAACGTTTGCTAATACTAAATACAGTCTATTGTTAATGCTTAAATATAGTCTAGTGAGTTGTCGGTTTAAAAATATCTAAAAAAAAGGAAAATTTATATAAATGGTTCTCCTAATTTCATTCGAGTTTCATTTTCATCCTCTAGGTATCAATTACAACTCTTTTGATTTTCAAGTTTGGTTTTCGTACCAAATTGGTCCAATTGATAACTTCTGTCAGCCAAATTTGATAGAAAAAAATTTTGATTGATGGTGGTTTGGACGTTGCAGTTCGTACCAAGTTGGTCCAATAGATGACGTCTGCCCTCAATTTGATTTTTTTTATCCAGTTTGGTTGACAGATGTTATCAATTGGATCAACTTAGTATGAAAACCAAACTTGAAGGTTAAAAGAGTTACAATTGATACTTAGAGGATGAAAATGAGACTCAGGTGAAATTAGGAGGACCAGTTCTATAAATTTTTCCAAAAAAAATGTACTCATTCTGTTTCAAATTGAGAGTTCACTACAAAATCATGCTATTTTTTAAATAAAAAAAATCAACTACTTTCGGGTATAATTTTAAAAAAAAATTCACACCAAATTATGGTATTAATCGAGATCTTTAATACCATGCGAAAAAATTAAAAAAATTATACATAGAGGTAGTTGATTTTTTTATTTAAAAAATGGCACGACTTTCGTAATTGACTCTCAATATAGACCGGAGAGAGTATAAATGTGACACCCCGATTTTCCACGAAATTTCGGTAACATTAACTCTAAAATACATTGAATTTTACAAACTACTAGGCTCCTATTTGTCGTTATACAAAATTTACATTTAAAAATTAAAAAAAAATCTAACATTTTATTTAAACATCTTCAGAGCGACTCTAGTGTTGATGCAGATTTCAAGCATTCTCGATTTCGCCCTTGGTATTCTTCCTGTATCAAACTGCTTCATCATTGAACCCTGCACCCTTTGGCAAATTGATCGCCGAAGCAACCGATTTACCAGGATACAAACGTATCCGTGAGTGATAATTCATCCAGTAAAATAATCTCAATCCTACCAACCCCTTACTCTACAATTAGCATTCAATAATAACAATAATATCACAATTGATAATACACGAGAGGCACAGAATTATTGCACATCGTCTTTTTCTTTACTATCTATCATCTTACATGAAATCTAAGGATCATCTACACGAGATTCTTTCCTCCCACATTCACTAACTACAATCGTCTCATAGGTCTACTTTTCCTTTTGCTTATCCTGTACCAAGGTTCTAGGTGAGCGCACCTAAGTTATGTATCGAGTATGTTGTCACTTAAAACCATAACAGAAGGATCGAGTCATCCCATGACGTATCGTACATTAGGGTCGGACATCCACTACCCCACGTTAACTATAACCGTCTCATGGGACCCATTCTCTTCCCCAAAGAGAAACTTCCCATGACATATCATATATTACCGTCTCACTAACTATAATCGTCTTATGGGACTCATTCTCTTCATCGAAGAGAAACTTTCCATGATGTATTATACATTAGTGTCACAACATATCTCATCACTGGGCCCCGCAGGTAACCCATTTCAGCACAGGGCCCCATAGGTTACCCTTACCATCGCCATGGCTCAATTCACAATCCACAGTACTCACACTTTTAACACTTTACCATTTTCTATTTATTTATCATCGTTTACGTGATTCACTACTCGTAACCACCCAGTGAACCTAAATCCAATTTAACACGTACAACATAATTTATCAATAACAAGATAACGCATACAAATGATACATTTAAATGACATAACAAAATATAACAATTGATACGTGCAAGTAATTAAACACATAAGGGTTTTGGATTGGGCCGATGCCTTTCGGATTATTCTGTTTTTATTGAAAAGGTTTCGTTTCCATCTTTATTATACTTGAGATTATTAATCTTGTAGTATCTCGTAAACCTTATGATACTTGAACATACATAGTTTTTAGCAATCCACCTCACACTTTCACTTAGTAGGACATTAATATTACAGTTAATACAAATCTTTTAAGTTAACAGTAAGTTTAGTTATTTAACTGTTTTTTTTCATTATTACTACTAATTTCTCTTTTCATCTAATAGATTATTATTTATTTTAGCATGTTCACTATTTTACCTACAGTTTAGTTAATGTATACTTATATACATTATAATCACATTAACATTTATCATGGATAAACATGCATTTGTCATTTCATACTTTAAAATGTAAATGATGATAATAAGTCAAAAACAAGTTTAGGGCCGAATCTAGTGCGGAAGTAAGTACAGGGACCTAAGTGTAATTCTAGCGCAACATTTTTAAAACTCAAAGTTCAGCTACAGTAGCTTTTCGAAAAATAGAAGAAAATCTCGATTCATGGGTTTTGATGCATGGGCTCGATTTCTAGCACTATAATCTATTAAAACTAACATCTAGAAACTAAATATACTTAGGAGATGGTAGGATAGAGATTAATCTATCTTAAATCCGGTCGAAAAAGTGGGTACTAGTTTGCGGACGATTTCGGTAAAATAAAAAAGACAGCGGCGGCAGCGGGGAACTTGGGGCTGACTTGAAATGATTGGAAGGTGGTTTGTGGATGCTTGGTGATGTAGTGGTTGATTGGGAACCTGAATATGATGTACGGAGGAATTTTATGTAGAAATTTCTCTCTCTCTCTCTCTCTCTCTCTCTCTCTCTCTCTATTCTAGACTTAACAATAGAATTGGGAGTGAAATAATATACTGGTGTTCAATTTTCAGATTTATGTGAGTATGTATAATGAGAGCGAATAAGATAGTAAAAAGGTGATAGGATAAGTGTGGAAGTAGTGGAATGGGGAAGGAGAGTGAAGGAGATGAATATTGATAATGATAAGAGGGATAGGGGACAAGTGCCACATTTGGTGGGGTTTTCTTTAATTCTCATGTATGTGGACGCGTGTATGTATAGGATGAGAGTGAGAGAGAGAAATAGGGGAACAAAATTTCTTAAATGTGGGGCGTAGTTTGAAGGATAAAGATGGAGGTGATAGAGTGTGAGAGGGAAGTGGAGAGTTAATTTGAATAGAGTTCTAGTTAGGATTTGGATAGGAAAGATAAGAGATGAATATGAATCCCTGATTTTCTATATATCTAAAGTATAAATCTATATCTTATACAATAATGTAAATAATATCAATTGTACACATAATAATATATTTTAATTATTCAATCTAATTAATTATTGAATTATGAATTTAACAATATAAATATGTATTAAAAAAATTGGGTCGAAAATCCGGGTCATTACAATAAAAGTATGTGAAAGTATATATTAAAAAGTGTATAAAAATGTATTGAAGTATTTTTTTTAGTTGTCTTTTCCTTGCTTATGCTACTAAACTAAAAAGAGTGAACAACTTTGGAAAAATGAACGGACAGATCTGTGGACCGGCTTTAATCACAAAACCATGGGGACCAGTTTCAAAATTACTGATGCTATGGAAAGAGGTACAGTATTCACCAATACATGGTGTGCCAATTTGAAATGTCCATTTTACCCTCGTTTATATACAACTTAAAACCCTCTCTCTCTCTCTCATTTCCCCCCTAATTCTGCTTCGTCTCCCCTCTCTCTCTCTACAGCAGCGACCACGACTCTCCCCCCCCCCCCCCCCCCCCCTTCTCTCTCTCTCTCTCACACACACACACACACAACTCTGTTTTGTTTCTCACGCACACATAACTCTATTTTGTTCCGCCCTTCCGCATTTTGTGCCCAAGTTGAATATGGGTTTTGATTATATGTTTTGTTTGCACTCCTTTGTTTATGTTTAACCTTATTTAGCAAATAAATTGACGGAATTGAGCCTAAACCGAATGTTGGACCATTGAACTCAAATTTTTTGTTGTTGAACCATTAAAGGGCACGATTGAAACACCTTTTCTCATATTTCTACTAGAGTTTTCTGTGTGGTATATTTTGTCTCTCTTTTTTTAACAAGACAAGTGGAATAATAAAATTTTACCTCGGAGAATGTTGGGTGACGTAAAACATGACTTGATCTGCTGTAATAATATATATGGTCCAAACATATTTCGGATGAAGTCTGATTTAAATATTAACTTGGTCTTTTGAGAATGTTAAATATTGGCTCAACCAACTTTCCACACTTCATAGTTGACGGAAAATATGATTTATTCTGGTGCAATAATACATATGGTCCAAACATATATTCAATGGAGTCTGATTCAAATATTAACTTCCATACTTCATTGTTAACAGGAACCATGACTTGTTCTGGTGCAATAATACATATGGTCCAAACATATATTCAATGGAGTCTTATTCAAATATTAACTTGGTCTTTTGAGAATGTTGAATGTTGGCTTAACCAACTTTCCATACTTCATAGTTGACGGAAAACATGGCTTGGTCTGGTGCAATAATACATATGGTCCAAACATATATTCAATGGAGTCTAATTTAAGTATTAACTTGGTCTTTTGAGAATGTTGAATGTTGGCTCAACCAACTTTTCACTCTTCATAGTTGACGGAAAACATGGCTTGGTCTGGTGCAATAATACATATGGTCCAAACATATATTCAATGGAGTCTAATTTAAGTATTAACTTGGTCTTTTGAGAATGTTGAATGTTGGCTCAACCAACTTTTCACTCTTCATAGTTGACGGAAAAGATAACATGGTCGGGTACAATAATACATATGGTCCAAACATATATTCAATAGAGTCGATTCACATATTGACTTAGTCGTTTGAGAATGTTGAATGTTGGCTTAACCAACTTTCCACACTTCATAGTTGACGGAAAACATGACTTGGTCTATTGCAATAATAAATAGGGTCTAAGCATATATTGGATGTAGTCTGATTTAAATATTAACGTGGTCTTTTGACCTCAGATAATGTTGGCTCAACCAACTTTTCACACTTCATAGTTGCCGGAAAAAAAGAATTGGTCTAGTGAAGTTATTAATAAGGTCCAAATATATAGTGGGTGGAGTCTGATTCAAATATTAACTTGGTCGTTTGACCTCGGAGAATGTTGGCTCACCCAATGTTGTCTGATTCATATAGGGCACGATTGAATGAACACCTTTTCTCATAACTTCGGCCCTCTCTCTTTCTTTAAACCTCCATATCCTCCCACCTCTCACAACCCTAACCACGAAAATAATCCTTGAATCCCCTCAATCTCAACCAATCTCTCAACGGGTCTTCAATTTCTCCAAGGATTTCAAAGTTTCAAAGGGTTTACATTCAAGAACAAAGTTCTCTCTCTCTCTCTCTCTCCCAATTTTGAAATTACCGTGTCTCACACAAAATTTCACCTATTTCTTCACCAATCTTCCATCTAAACCCCAATTTGTAACAATCCTACACCCACAATCCATATGTACAAGGCCAAAATAATTCACCCCTCTTGAAATCCGAAAATCCCAAAATCCTAACCCCAAATTTGAAAATTTTCCCCATTCCTCCATATAACTAATCGTAAACTCCAACGTACAATGGGAAAAAAAATGTAAGGGGAAGGGAGGTGCAAGTTCTAGTGCTCCCGCCCAATAGAGACCAAACCATAAGAAGAAGAAGGAGAGAGAGAGAGAGAGAGAGAGAGAGAGAGAGAGAGAGGAGAGAGATGACTTCGTCTGGAACACAGAAGAGAAAGGGGAAAGAGGGTTTTGGGCCTTCTAGTTTTGAAACGGTGTCTTGTTATGAAAGGGTAAAATTGTCCATACTGTTTAATCAGGGTTATGCTTACCATGTATTGGTGATTAAGACTGATGGCACCACGTTGTCGTGGTTTCAAAACTACACCCCATCAAAGTGGCAATTAAGCCTTCCGTACACCACATGCCGGTCATTTTCCCAAACAACTTTTAGTACTTACAAAATAGACAAGTTGTTTTCACTAAACTAAATGAAAAGGATGGTATTTTTTACCTAATTACAAGGAACGGAAAATTACAGGGAAGACAAATAGTTAGGATAAAAAAAAGGGAAGTGATTTTGTCACTCCCCTTTTTGTTAATGTCACTCACTTTTGTGTATTTATTAGATGATTTATTTTGTGAGAGAATGAGAGTGACGTTAACAAAAAGGAGAGTGACAAAATCAATTTCCAAAAGAGATTAGGGAAGACAAAACACCAACGGCTAGAGGTTATAGGGGAGAATATAGGAGGAATGGGGGCCAATGTGCAAGCAAGTAAAACTATTAGTAGCACAGCTAGTACAAAATACCTAAAATTCCAAGCTACCAAAGAAATCAAAATACTAAAGTAAAAGCCGCAAAAACAGTTTTAGTATTGGAACCCATTGATTCTTTTTTGTGGAGGTGGACGGGGAAACAATCATTTGCATCAAGCCGGAATCCATTTTCTTTGCCATCGATGTTGCAAGACATGCACCACCACCATTGTAGTTGAAAAGCTCAGGAGCCGTCGTGGTTCTGAATTCAATAGCCCAAGGGACAGTGCCGGAGCCAATCCGCTCGTTGCCTATTTCAGTTGGCAATGAGCCGGATGAGGCAAGGCATGGCATAACATGAGTCGGTCGACATCCTAAGTAAGACAAGGAACGACATGCGCTTGTCACCGAGTTAGGCAAATATAAGAAACCCATATCTTGGTTCCCCAAATCAAGTTGGAGGATGAGTAACACTAGTAAAGAAATTTCTTAATTATTTTAGATAGATAGAGAAACAATAAAGTGATTTGCACCTCTGTAGTCTGGGTTTAGATAGCAATGGGTGCAATCGTGACCGTTCAAAGTGTTTTTAATGATTTAGATTTGTTAAACTACTGAACATGAACATTAACTGCAGGGCTGGACAATCAAATTGCAATTGTATCCTGCAATCCAAATTTGAACTGGAGAAATTATGAATAAAAAAAATAAAAAATAAAAGAACACTCCAACAACCTCAATAGGGCCTATCAAAATATTTTTAGCTATCGTCAGTTGGTATTTGGTAAATTTGTGTATTCATTCACATAGGATTATACAACTTTAAAAATAAATTACGAAGATTAAAAGTAAACTAAGCACAAGGCATCATATCAGAAAAGTACAAAGCCGATTAAAAAGAAAAAAGAGCATTGCCACAAATAAGCACCCTCGCGCTCCAACCAACAATCATATGCTGCTAGGATTCAAAAAGTAAAAGAAAAACAACCCGAGATTGAGAAGAAGTAAACAAAGACAAGATATAAACCCAAAACAAAAGCAATTTACCGACCGACTCCCTCACTCTCTCATGTATTTAGAAAAGTAGTTGTATTAAAGAATACTCAGTAGAAAGCAAAAGAAGAAACAAAAAACTAATGACTATTTTATAGGCCAATAGCCAAAAGATATTGCATTTTTTTCTTTACAAAATAATATTCCCTCCATCCCACTTTGTTGTTCCAATTTCTTTTTTGGCACTTCACAAAAAATTGTCTATATTTCACAATCTGTAATATTTTTTATGTTTTTGTTTAAAAATATAATTAATTGAGATCTATCAAACAAAATTCATATTGAATATATAAAATACTATATATAAATTAAGAGATATAGAAAATTTTTGAGACGCCACAAAAGGAAACAGGCACAACAAAATGGCACCGAGGGTACTGAGTAGAAAGTTATAAGAAAATGTATAAGATTGACTAGTAATTGACCTAATTTTCATTGTGCATATCCTAAGAAACATGCATAAACATACACGTCATAATCCTTCAACTTTTGTTCCGGGGCGGCTTTTGAAGATAGTGGATACGTAGTAGTCTCGCAGCACAGTGACGTGGTGCTTTAAATCATTTTAGCACCGTTCATTTTAGGTGGGGTACTTACATTTACTCGTGAACTTCACCAAGAATGTGTGGTATTAAAGTATTTCGAAGTGTCATTTGGCCATGGTCAGGGAATACTGAATAATTAGACGTGGAGATATACGCATTATTTTTCCACCTAAATGGTTGGCTTTGATTCGTGGATTGAAATAAATGGGATTAACAGTTTTGGGATTAATAGTCCTTGTACTATTTTTCGTAAATTAATTTTATCCCTAATTCCACCCGATTCCATGTTTGATTCACATGGGTTTACTCATGGGATAAAAAACAGTTTTTTTAAAAAAACTAATATTTGTTGAAAATAGAAAGTTTTGAAAACTGTTTTTGGGAATTTTTTTTTACAAAAACAGCTTTTTTTTAAAAAAAAAATAGAAAGTTTTGGAAATAGTTTTTAACACACAACTTTTGAAAACAGTTTTGTTACAAAACAATTTTGGAAAAAGTTTTTTTTAAAACTATTTTTTGATTTTTTTAAAAATAAAAAAGGTTTTGAAAACAGTTTTTTGAAAGAAAAAAAAACTAGTTGTTGGAAAGTATTTTTCAAAAAAAAATTTTGAAAAGAATTTTTTTCTTGGAAAGAGAAACTTTTAAATTTTGAACGACATTCTTCCAAGATAAATTTTAAAAAATATTTTTTGAGAACAATTCCAATATCATCCAAGTATTTTTGAAAATAATCCATTCTTTGTTAATCATATCTAATCCCACCTCTCCCTAGGATAATTTAGTACCCCGTATAGGAATAAAATTAATACTAAAGTAATCCCGACAATCATTTTGGAAAAATCGAACGTAGGATAACTTTTGACACAAAGTGTAAAAAATCTTGTGTGGTATTAAATGTGGAGTCCTACGCAAATGATCGGAACCGTTCAATTTGTTTAAAACATGTTTTCAAGAGTTTCCAAAAAATCAACTCATTCGGATATCGGTAAGGGATTGATTGTTATTTGTCTTTAAATTTGACATGATAAAAACTGAATGAATCGATCAAGCACTTATTGAATTTTGAATGAGTTGATTTTTAACGAAAATTCTTAGAAACATATGTTATACTATAGATAGAACGGCTCTAATAATTTGCGCGAGGAAATTGGTAAGCGATTGGACTGTAGTCCATCTTTTCTTTTTCAAAAGTCAAAACAAATGGAGAACTAAGGAGTCCCACAGCCTTATCACTTTTTCTTCTTACTACACTCCTACTTATTTTAAACTTACAAACTTAAAAATAATACATTTATGAAATTAAAATTTTAATTTATTTTACATCGCTCAAAATATCTTATTAAAATTTATTAAATAATATTCATATTACATATTTTTTAATTTTAATAAATTTATTATTTTTAAGCTTGAAATAATTATTTATTTGAAAAGTGGAACGGGCCTTAGTACAATCCCACCCTCCAAAGAGGATTATCAAGCCTAATACTCACTTAACCATTGATCCCAAAAGAGCTTACTCGCTTCTTCTTCAATGGCTTCTCTCTTATCCCTAACAAAACCCATCTCACAAACCTCATGCACTTCCCTTAAACCCGTTGATGCCTCCCCAAACTCACTTCTCGTTCAAAGAAATCTCTCCTTCGCAGGACGTGGGTTTGGATTATTTGGACCCGTTGTTATCAAGGGATCGCGATTGGGCCTGTCGATTGTCGTAAAAAACTCCTCAATTCCAAGTCAACCGTTGGTGGGTAAGTTCCATAATTTTGTTTGGAGATTTACTTCATGGTTTGAATTACGTAGAATTTGTGTGACATTTACATTTCTATTACTCGGTGATTTCCGTTGATGGGTTGATTCAGAACTTATATGCTTTCTTATGGTTGACCTGTTTACGTTTAAGTTAGGGTACCTCCAATCGCATAACTAAAATTGGATAATCAAAACATGTCACATCATCTTTTAGTTATTCGTTTTCGGAGTTGCTAATATTAACAATGTGACGTCCCACAATGGTCCATAATCAAAAACTCATTTTTAGTGGGGAGAGATAGCGAGAGTTGGGAATAAATTTAAGTGGGTGAGTCCATTGATAGTGATGATACGAGAGAGAAGGAGAGACAAAGGAAAGAGATAGAGTGTGTTTCCAATTAAATTTGACTACCCAAAGGGAAAAGGTTGCTAGTTTCGGTTATTGGTTAAGGAATTGCTAAGTTTGGTTATACCATTGTGAGTCACATCTTGGACCAACATTGTTAACTTTAGAAATCTTTTAGTTTTTGTCATGCCATTGGGGACACTCTTACACTCTGTAATTTCAAAATTATGTATTTTTGTTATACTGTTAATGGTTGGCTTATTTGGAATTCAATTTGTGTGGAATTTATTGTTAGTAGAAATGAGAAGCTTTTTAGAAAACAAAAAAAAACTGGATGGGCCCAATTTTGGTCTTTTGGGGCACATCCCAGGTCCACGTTTGAGGACCGAATGGTTCATTTTGTAAAGCCTGTCGAGAGGATTAACCTTGTTAGAACTCATGTCAATTGCCTTTGATATGGTAATGATCGGTGCATATTTATCGTTAAGATACATATGTGTTCTCATTCAGGGTGCCAAATTTTTTCTTTTCAAACATTAGTGTTTTTTGTTAAAAACCATTTTAAGATAGTACTGGTGATTTCTTTGGCATGAGTAGTATTAGTGTCATCAACGTGGGTTCGGGATGGGCCTCACAAGACCAAAACTGGACCCGACGACCTGTCCTGGTTTTTTTTTTTCTGAAACTGGAGGGAGAGGATCCAGATTCTGAGAATTATCAATGTCTCTTCTCTTTTTCTTGGACTTACTACTGGTATTTTGTTTTCTAAGTTTAGGGTGTTTGGTTTCCGGGTAATATACAGAACAATCTAATCTACTTGTTTTTGAAGTATAATGTCACATGTTTCTTATGTTAACTTGGAATTTTTGTAAGACTAACTTTGGTCTTTGTTGTGGCAGAAGCAACTCAAATATCTGATGTTCCACTTCTTTCTTGCTCAGAGGTTCTCTCTCTCTCTCTCTCTCTCTCTCAAACACACACATACATCATATGTGTTATGTGTGTATCATGGATAAGTTAGCTCCTGTTGCAAGTGCTGTAAAAAGATAAAACAAGAAAGAAGAAATAAGCTAAATAACATTTGTATTATTGCGAGGAGAATCGTGCTGATTTGTATGACATTTGTCTTTTGTAATTAGTTAAATTAAAGTTGAGACTTGTTAGGTTCTAGATCTCAATAGCTTTGTTTGAAAACTAATATTAGGGGTGAATGGTTTGGTGATAGTTTTGCGTGTAATGCTATTTGTATGTTTTTTAAGGCCATTGAAAGATTAAGAATTAGTCAAGAAAGTTACAAGGGCAAGGAGCAATATTTGGCTATGTATTCTAGCATTTATGGTGGAATAACAGTGGATCCGGCGGCTATGGTGATCCCAATGGATGACCACATGGTTCATAGAGGGCATGGTGTTTTCGATACTGCAGCAATAATGGACGGGTTAGTGATTCTGGCCACATAATAGACTCAACTGTTCTCTTTGTATTCCAAAAAAAAGAAACAACAAAAAAGTCTCTTCGTAACATTCTACAAATGCAACATTGGAGGGTATGGAGTGTTGAACAATTTTATGGAGAGTTTGCGGCATGAATTTCTAATTAGGCGGTGGCATATATTGTCGATATTTTCGTAATCTTATTTGCCAGAAGCTTGCAGTGTTGCTATGTTATGCGTGTGTGCGTCTTCAGAATCAGGGAAAAGTTTCGTATTAAACAAAATGAAATCATGCTTGGTAGTTTTAACTAAAAGGTTCATGCCTTGTTTGGATTCAAACTTGTATTTTTTTTGAGTTCGGTTTTTGGGGTAATGAGTGGAGAGAGAAATTAGGGTAATAATTGCCAATTGGAGATATGGTTAATGAGTGGGGAGAGATAGAGAGAGAAATGAGAGTGATGATTAGTGATAGGGGTAATGATTGGAGAGAGTAATGATTGCAAGTAGGGGTAATGAGTATTTTTTGAGTTGAATTTTTTTTTCGAAGTTTGAATCCAAACAAGGCATTACATTTTTAGGAATTCCTCATGCGTGGTTAGTTCAGCTAAATGTTGAATTCTGCATACACCCGTCAATATGTTCTCATTGATATATTTTGAATGTCTTGGTAGTGATTTTGTGTGTGTATGTGTGTGGTGGGTGTGCGTGTATTAGGGGAGAGACACATTTAGATTCGATGTGATAAAACCGCAAACTACCCAAAAGTTTAGATAACTCAACTGGAAAACTTATTACTTGGGGGGATTTTCTAACTATTGGAGTATTAATGGTAGAATGCATGGTAATTACTTCTTTTTCTTGGATTAAGAAATTAAAGATGTTTATGAAACTAAGTACAAAAAGTTAATTACCATGTTGTTTGCATCCCAGGCATTTATATGAGTTGGACCAACACCTTGACCGCATCATAAGGTCTGCAACAATGGCCAAAATAAACCTTCCCTTCGATAGGGAAAGCATAAGACGAATACTCATACAAACTGTTAGCGCTTCAAAATGTCAAAAAGGATCACTAAGGTACTGGCTTTCAGCAGGACCAGGCGATTTCCAACTTTCTCCCTCCGGCTGTCGTAAATCTTCTCTTTACGCTGTTGTAATCCAAGCACAATCACCACCCGATCACCAAAAAGGCGTTAAAGTGGTAACTTCATCCATTCCGATGAAGCCCCCTCAATTTGCCATAATGAAGAGTGTGAATTACCTTCCCAACGTGCTTTCAAAAATGGAAGCAGAAGAAAATGGGGGGTATGCAGCGATTTGGTTGGACGAAGAAGGGTACGTTGCTGAAGGGCCTAATATGAATGTCGCGTTTGTTAATAAGGACAAAGAACTTTTGATGCCTCACTTCGACAAGATTCTAAGCGGGTGCACGGCCAGAAGGGTTTTGGTTCTTGCAGAAGGACTGGTAAAGGAGGGGAAGCTTAGCGGAATGAGAGTGGGTAACGTGACTCTGGAGGAAGGGAAAAGAGCAGATGAGATGATGCTTATCGGTAGTGGAGTTCTTGTTCGCTCTGTGGTGCAATGGGATGAACAGATCATTGGTGACGGTAAGAATCCATTCCTGTCTCTTGTAATCTTCAGATTCTTGATTTCATCCCATTTCCATGATTTTTCAAAACTGTGATGTTACTCTGAGTTCCACTGGAAGTGATTCAGTTCGAAACTTTGTCGTTATATGTTTAGAACTGCATACTTAGGCTGTGTTCAGAGCTTGGTTTTTGGTGGAATACAGAGAGAGGGAAAAAAAAAAGGGGATGTGGTTGGATACCTTTTCTCATTCATTTTCATTTTCCTTCTAGAAATTCCTCCCTCAATCCATAATCGTACAGAGGTGTGAACTTTTGGTTATCCCACTGACTGGTGCTATGTAGAATTAGTTTTGCTGAACATTTTCCAGACACTCGTCATTTGGTATCTAGTAATTTTTAGCAGAAGAGTATTCAAAAATTTGATATTTGTTCTTCGATGTTTTCTCAAAAATAGGTTCTTTTCGTCGAATATTTCGAAGAAAACAAGCCAGTATCTAAAGTCGTCAACCAAACAAAGCTTTTCTACGTTATTTTTCGAAATTGAATAAAAATATCCAGATTCTGAAACCTGAACCAAATAAAACTCGCTGTCTCATTTTTATCTTAGTACTTGGTGTTGCATGTAGGATTTGTTCACAAGTAAGGACATAATGGTAAATTGGTAACGATAATATAGAGTTTCTGTTACATTGTAGGCAAAGAAGGTCCAGTGAGTCAGGCTCTCCTAAATCTTATTGTGGAGGACATGAAATCTGGTCCGGATACAGTTCGAGTTCCTGTTCCTTACTAACACCCTCTGGCTTTCTCAATGGTATGAGTTTATGATCGACTTCAAATGCCACAAAACTATCTTGCAATATCATTCCGCAAATGCAAACCACGGAGTTCTGGTTCTGTAAGTTTTTCTGGGTAACTGAAAGGTCCGTAAGTTGATTTTTTGTAACATAAATAAGCAGAATTCTTGTGCTGTTTTCAGCTATCTGCTGGGGAAAAAAGACGCTATAATTGAGCAAAAATGTAAGATTGGTGCAAAAAAGCAACTAATAAGAACCATTATGCTCAGTATCACTTCATTTCCCCTACCCTGTATATCTAGGGATGAATCTACTAAAGGGAATGACTTCGGTGTCCCGTCATTTTGGAGACACCGTAACTTTTGGCATAACAAAATCATTATGAGCATAACCAAAATACATTACAAGCATAATAAAACCATAACAAGGCATAACTTGTTTGTTATGCCTTGGTTGGGTTTGGTTATGCCTTGGTTGGTTTTTTGGATATTTGTTGGTTATGCCTTGTTTGGGTTTTGTTATGCTTGTAATGAGTTTTAGTTATGCTCATAATGGTAAAGTTATGTCAAACATTACGGTGTCCCCAAAATGACCGGGGACACCATAGCATCATCCTCTACTGAATGCTCTTATGCTACTGGGTTAGAAAATTATGACAAATATTATTTTTGATTGCCTTTTTTGAGTTTTTGTTCGATTGGCATCAATTTGTTTGAATTAGTAATTCGTTTTAACGAGAGGAATCTAAAAAGTTAGAAGTTATGATCAAAAGCTAAAAAAAGTTCACTAAATATGCAAAAGATACAATTTTTGCACTTTCTTTGTTTTTTCTGTTTTTTTCTGTTTTTTATTTTTAGTGTATATTGTTGTACTTTTTTGAATAGTTTGGTAGCCATGAATTCTTAATTTGAAATATAAATGTGGATGCCCTTGGAGTCGCATAAAAATGTGGAAATATTACTTTTACTTTTCTAAAGATATTCTGTAAGCATCTTGCCTACGTGGTAGTATTAATTATTAGCCTTTCTGTGTAGAAATTTGATTTTGCTAGATTTGGAACAACTGTAGATAAAGATCTAGACTTGCCTTTCATCGGAGGTCATTTGATTTTAAGTGAGGTTTATGTTTGATCTTGTGCCTGAATACAAACTTCTAACATAGACAAACTAATATGGCCCGGGCAACGATAATGATATCCTAGAGTGACTTGGGTGGTCACAGGTTTGAGTAGTGGAATTAGCCTCTGCAATTGTGGGGTGAATGCTGCATACATTTACATTCAATCATTCTTCAGACACTCTAATTGTGAGAGAGCCATGTGCGCCTTTTTTTACAAGTCAATAAAAAAATAGTAGTAAAAGACAAAAGAGTAACATTTTTTCCTTGTGTGTTTCATCTTACGTTTCGGGATGTGATTTTCACATTACCTTTTTTGTTTTTATTCATGAATTTACTATGTTGTCTTTTAGAAGGTAAGGCACCACGTGATGGTGCTCAAGACAACTGAATAATCTAGTTATCACAATTGTTAATACAAATCTGAAAACTCTCGTTTTTGACACACGTATGCTGTGCAAGGCGCGAATGCGTTTGCAAGCATTGATTGGGTAAGTTCGGGCGTGCCCAGCCTTGTAGCGCCTAATTTTAGATTATGATTGCCGTGAATCTTGACTTCTAACTCGTAGAGTGATCGTGTGTGATCCAAAGGGTAAAGATCACCTTTCCCCTTTCTCTCTAATAAAATGTTACTTTTGTCAATAAAAAAAAAGGATAAAGATCACAAGTTGGGTCGTAACTTGCCACACGGTTGTGGATTTAGAATTTCCTAGTCGTATAAGAAATGAGACGTAAAAGTTAAACTTTATTATGTCGGAATAATTGAACAAGTAGGTGGAATGGGGTTGAGGACGAGGTACTCAAATATGTCTACTTTGCTGAAAGTAGATAACTTAGTATAAGCGCTGGGCTTTGAATGTTGTTAGACCAGTTTTTCATCATCTAAACTACTCCGTAGTATTTATAGACAAAAATGAAACTGCTCACCGTCTTAATCAGGTTTCCTGCCATCTTCATAAGATAACAAGTGTCCCATGTTCGTAAATTAACTCTCCATTATGGCTGTTATGAGCAGTTTATCACCATGTTGGAGCCGAAAGGTGGTTATATGAGCAAACCACTTCCTAAAATCAAGAAATCACGTGTCAAAAATGGTTGCTGGGGTGTAACTTCTCTCATTATTCAAGGGTTCCCAAGCAACATGCAAGTTACACATGCCCGGTGGACAATAACTCCTGCGAATAATTCAAATCTATGAAAAATATTTGGTGCATATCCTTTCACTTGGATTTTTGTTAATCAGACTTTGTTCCAAATCACAAAATTAATGTGGATCATTAATTTTTAGTTCGAGAAATTCATAAATATCGGCCCAATTTGATTAATATTTAATTAAATATTCTTCCAACACTAGCCCAAGATTTGGTGTCAAAAACAGGTATAAACAAAATCTTCAAAGGTTTAGCTAGGTGGGCGTTGAAAATCAATAATTATTTGAGGTTGCGTGTTCAAATTTTATGGGCCCAAACATCTCAAAATCTTGGAGCCAGTGAACGGTTTGTCCGCTTGTGAATTATAAGCGCACCTCATACGTCTGATTATAAAAAAAAAATTGAAACAAATATTTAAATCGACAGAAAATTTTATTGAGCTTGAATTCCTGATTACAATCTTGATTTACGAAAATTTCCACCTTAGATATCTTTCAGTAGTGGTCACACAGATTTTGTGCACAAATCATGATATAGGGTCCACTCCGGGTCCCACACAAACGATCCGATCCGTTCATTAAATGTAAATTATTTTTCCAACAACCCACTAAAAATCAGCTCAATCCGATATCTATATGTGCTTGATCCAATCATCTAAGTTTTCATTCAGATTTCAGGATAATGAAAAGCTAGATGATTGGATCAAAGACATATAGGTATCGGATTGAGCTGATTTTTGCAGGGGGCCTTTGAAAAAATATTTTACATTCAATGAGCGGTTCAGATCATTTGTGTGAGATTCGGAATGGGTCCCACACAATGATCTGTGCACGATCTGTTTTCTCATTGTCTATGTCAATGGACTTTCCGGATATCTTTAGCTTGCCACATTTGGAGGGATGCTACGGACGGCGCTACGGGCCCACTCCGGCCACTGGACTGTTGATATGAGCCGTCCAAAAATTATATAAAAAAAAATGAATGGGTCTATGCGTGAATCAATGGTATTCAATGCGTATAGATACTCGATCCAAACACCTCATTTTTTCATATATATGTATATTGCCGTCAATAGCCGGTCGGTCTTCCCTTTAGTCGGTGTTCGTAGCATCCCTCCCGCATTTGCTTAATGCTCAATTTTTATTTTTAACTTTTGGGGCATACGAAGAGCTTGTCGGCGGAAGATTCAAGCTTCGTTTCTTCCACGCAGTTGAGAAATTTTTTAGTACAAGGGTGGGTATCACGTCATCAGACCGACATAGTGTTCGAGTAACACATTCAGGCCGTCCTAAAGTGTAATGAACGATCCAGATTAAAACACTCTCTCTCCTCTCACCCTAACACTCTCTCTCCTCTTTCTCTTTTATTTTTTTCTTTCCAAATCCGAACCATTCAAAATCGAAATAGATTGTCCGGATGTGCCAAGCAGGCACCACGTGGTACACGTTCGGCACTGAAGTTAGTTGGCCCATTCCCAATAAAGTTATTGCAAAAAAAAATTGTATGGTTTTGTTACCGCTGAACCGAAATCCTGGAGCCACTACTAAATGGAGGAATACATTATCCCGTTCGGCTTATTTTTTTTCATTATTCAAATTTTTTTCGTATTTGTTAGTTTTTCGTCAATTTTTTAGAGATTATACCATTGTCATGACAAGAGCAATCTAAAAAATAAAAAATTACGATCAAAACTTAATTTTTTTTGAATAAAGATAAAAATATGTCAATAAGCCAAATTTTTTATCTTTATTAAAAAAATTGAATTTTAATTATAATTTTTTACTTTTTAAATTTCTCTCGTCATGATAATGCAATAATTTTTTAAAAATTGACAAATAAATATAAATTTTTTGAAATAAAAACAAAAAGTCAATTAATTTATTTAGCGGAACAGAGTACTGTATAATTTGTCAGCATCTCTACTTGCCAACAACCAGCCGACCATGAGAAAGCAACGGGCACGACTTTTGCCCGTGCAACACACGTAACCTAATGTACTCACTAGTAAAAAATAAAAAAGGTAGTACTCCATAATCCCTGCTCCTCGTAGTCAACATTCCCTGTTTCAACGCATTTCCACCTCACCCCAGATACCGTATACAGTAGTCAATCAAAACAAAGAGGAGCTCTGTTTTTTTTTATATATATACTCCGGACCGTTCCTCCCTGACAAAAAACGCAACTTATATCGATAAAATTAAACACAAGTTGTGCAGCTTATAAATCCGAAAACAACATATACAACAAAATGAAAATAATAAAACAAGATCAAAATACAAGAAAACAAGAAAAAAAAATGAAAAAAAATGCCGTTCAGCTTTAATGTTGAATCCAACTCTCCGTTCGTAGCTCTGTTATTAGAACACCGATGACGACTCGGTCTATTCTGCTCAGTGCTTGGAAACTCGTTATGTTCGAGGAGGACCCATGTTATGCTTCTCCAGTCCGTCTAGGCGGTCTCATTACATCAGCTGATCTTGTCTCCTTCTGCAGCAATCAATTTTTTTTGCCAATTTTGCCCCTTCATATTTCATAGCTTTAACTACAGGTTACAGGGGTGTCGATGTCCACCTACTCCATTCATAGCTTTCTCCGTTTGTCTCTGGCTCCCTCTCAACCACTAGTACTATTTTCCTTGCATTGTTCTTTTCTCCTTCTTCACTTCTCTCTCTCTCTCTCTCTCTGTCTCTCTCCTCTGTTATTTTGCCTCCGGTCCCGGTAAGATCCGCTTGCTTTGAATTCCTTTCTTCTCTTACTGATCTTATCAGCTGATATCGTTTGTAAATGAAGGGAAAAAAAGTTGTAGTTGTTTCGGCGAAAACGAAGCAAGGAATTTGAACAAGGTAGTTGAGCTAGATTTTATCCTCTGACACCAAGAAACTGAATTTTGCCATAGTTGGTAAACTTGGTATCTGGTGTTTTCCCTTGTCATTATTATTACTTGTCCTTTGATTTCTTTTACTTCTATTGCTTGTATTTGCTGGATCTAGTATTTGTTATGGCATCTATTTTGGTAACTTTTCGATGGGTTTTTTTTTTTTTTTAAATTTTTGTAGGGAAAGTCTAGTGACACCTATTAGTTATGGCACCTATTTTGATAGTTATTATTTAGGGAAAGTCGGGTGACATCGCATTGTTTATCAGTATTTTTACTCCATAGATACAAGTGTGTTGATCGGTTGATCCCACACAAGTGTTTGCGTGGAGCCCACTACGCTTGTGTCTATGGAGTAAAAAATGCAGTGTCAAAAAATGCAGTGTCAAAACCACGACTTTTGTGGAACTGCACGTGAAGAATGAGTGATTCTTCTACAGAAACTAAAAGAAAAACCCATAAGAACACTCCTTATAGGATTTGGATTTAAGTCTTTCATTGTTTCTGTTGCCAATTTGTACCGTCTTGAATTTATATTTCCATCTGTTGTTTCAGTGGCTACCTGGCACCAGAGTACGCAATAAGAGCGTGCTTGACATGTAAAGCAGACATGTACAGCTTGGCTTTCGCTCTGTGGATATAGTTACTGGGAGATGCAATACAAATACCAGATTACCTATTGAAGAGCAATATCTTCTCGAGAGGGTATGAAGTTTTTCCACAAACTTGGTCAATCTTTTCGTACAAAGTGGTGATTACGCGTATCGGTTATATAATGAATGACCTAATTCCGTGATGACCAAATGTAGTAGAGGAAAACTTGGTGTAATGGTGATGAAAAATCTGAACTATGTAGGTAAAGAAAGTAAGCGGTGGCCTGCTTTTCTTCTCTTTATCATGTTTTTAACCCTGTTTTTTCCCTTTTGATGAAGAATAAAATTGTCAAAAATAATTGAAAGAACCTTAACAGAAGGTAATTTATTTCATCTCTATTTGATTTTTTATGTTCTGTGTAAATCATACGTCATGTCCTGACAATCATCTCATCAAAGAAAGATATGGTGGTATATCTTATGTGTTGCTTGGAATTTGCTGATTTGATTGGGTTAGATTTATAAACTCAAGAGTGTCTTTCCATTTGGGTTCTTAGTTGTGCATTTTTGGGTGTAGTTGATGCTCTCTAGAACCAAATGGACTGAATTGCTTTTATTGTGTGCAGTTTTTTTAAGCAGATAACCGAGCCTCATCTCTTCATGGTTGCTTGATAAAATGCCTCGGAGAGATGATGTGTCGTGGAATCAATGGTAGTTGCGTGCCCCTCAAAGTGGGTATTGCAATAAGGCTTTGGTATTTTATGTTGATTTCAGGAGATTGTCTGTTGGGTTTAATGAGTTTAGTTTTATGAGTTTATGTGAAGAATTGTAAATCGTTGTTTATCAATTGATGATTGGTTTAGATATCAAGAAAGAGAAGTCTTTTGTTGCAAACTTTAGGTGCATATGAATGTAGATTATAAAACGTACTTCTCACAAGGAACTATCTAAAATTGACAACCAACAAGCAGCTACTTGTTCAGGGTACGAGGCCTCTCACCTAGTTTATTGTAATAGTTCAATTATTGCCTGGTTCTGGCTTTTCGGGTATAGGTTGTTTTGTGAGTTTGAAGTTATGTTGGTTTTTATGTAACAGTATAACAATTTAGGTGCCTGATATGGGTTGTGAGGAGCATAGGAGCTTTGTTTATGTTACTGTATGATTCATGGTGGAAAATAAGTGTCTCATTCAATATGGAGGGACTGGATGCACACCAATCGGTTACCGAATTGCCTTGCCCATGATTTTAGAGGCCCTTGTTTGCTTGGATGCAATTCCTGTTATGCCGGCAAAATTGTTGAGACCGCTAACTGATGAATTCTCTATATAAACCGTATGTAGCATTTTATGGACTTATAAAAAGGGCTCTTTTTGTTTACTTAGAATGTCATTTACTTGAATATTCGGGGTCCTTGTTATTTTTTCATGTTACACCATTTTGTCATTAGAGTTCTTATTGAATGTCCCTTTTCATGTTCAGGTTATGATATTAAGTTCATGTTATAACAGTACATATTTGTGGCTTAATTTTATAGTTTTTAAATTATTTTTTTTAGAGGGCTCTTCTTGTTTTGGAAGCAAACAGATGGAAAGTAAAGAAAACATCAATCAGTACCGACAGAGGCTGGACAAGACACTGGCATCTCATGATCTTGTCAATGAGGAAGCACTTAAGACCCTTGTTAAGAATCAAATGATGTGGTCATCACAGCGTGAAGTTGAAGGTCAATTGTCCTTAATATTTATTTCCTGGCTAATTTTATGGCTTCTAGTATGTGACATCAACTAATAGCTTTGTATTCTCACGCATTAAATGCATGCTAATTTTGATTTGTGTTTTGCAGAATGTACTGATAATCTAATAGAAAAAAGAACGAATGAAGTATCCAATTTTCTTCAGATGTTGAGGTGTGCTTCTGTTGTTGATTATGATGGATCAAAAACGAAAGAGACTTGTCAAAGAGGTTGGAAAGTACGCTATCTTGTCTGAGTAATCTTCTCCTTTCCTATATTGCTCTGTTATTTTGTCAATCTTTTCCTGTCAAAGATAAACAATTATGGCTGAAAATGAACTGATAGTTTGATTGGTCTCATGTGCTTTTGCTTTTTGGCATCTCGCTTGTGTTTGGTTGGTCTGTTCCGTTTGGGATGGAATTGTTCTTAGTTGTTCAACTTATAGGTGTGAAGGACTTGATCAATTTGTTCATAGAAGAGCATATTTCATCAATCTTCATTGGGTTTTGTCGGAGTTATTCAGACACTATATCAATGACCTTATCCGACCTCTTTGATAGGTGAAGCAGGATACTGAAGAGTATCGTGTCATGTATAGAGAAGGACCACAAGGCACTCCCTTTCATACGCTACTTGTTGAAGGCTTTGTAGATGGGCCATTAGATGTTTGTAAGTGGACTAAAATTTGGAAAATTTTCAGCTCATTCTCCAGTCCTGAGATATCTATCTCCTCAGGCTTTGAAAGATCACTAGTGCTTATACCGCGTAAAACCTTGATTGATCAACTTGAGACTTCATTGCAGGTTTATGCATATCATGGGAATCGACGCTTTACAACAAATGGTTAGAGTTTCTTGTGATTGACTTTGCTTTCAATTTCAGGCGTATCATTGTTGCCAGATATATTGTGTTTATGTGCCTTAAAGGCCGTATAATTTATAGAAGTTGCAGAGATTCTCTATAGTCAATATGATAATTTCTTGTATCAACTCGTTACAAATGTTTAGTTGTGGTACATCCGCTTGGTGAATAATTTTGACCTTTTTGTGATTAACACGTGCTCACATGCACATACACATGTGCACGTGTATGAGAGAGCATATGATGTGTTAATACCTATGTATTTAAGAAAAATGGCACAGTACATGTTTAGTGTTAGTTCTCGCTGTTGTTTTGATTTTTTAGTTGTATTTTCTTTCGGAAAATTCCTCACACTACCAGTTATAGATTTCAGGTTTCTTAGACTAGAAAAGCATGCCTTGCTCTTGATAGTTGAAGTATTGAGATTGCTGGAATCACCTTCTATCTAGGCTCTCTTCCTGCCTTCATATCTCAGAAACATACTCATTTCAGATTTCATGTTTCTTTGGCTATAGCATGTTCCTATGCACATATGTGGTCGAATGTACCCAATCAGAATTACGCCTTGATCCTTTAATAAAGTCCACTAGACACCGGGCCGCCGGGGCACACGCGATGCTTTGCAAGTCAGATTTGGACAAAATTTGTGAAAAATCGATCAAACATTAAACAGGAAGCTATTGTGCAAATTTTGTCCAAATCCGACTTGCACACGCATCGTGTGTGCCCCGGTCTCAAGTAGTATTAAAAATGCCGATAACAGCTGTTACTACTATATATACAGAAGTTCTAAATGGTAAATGGGCATTGCTCTCAAAAAAATTCTGAGTTCTGTAACTGATGCCAAAGAGGGAAATCCATTGTTGGGATGCTCCTTCACTGCCCTTTTGACACCACGAACCAACTCTTCATAGGGAAGCATAAAAGATGAATGCAAGGAACACACAGCATCCAAAAAGGACATGCACATTTCTGAAACATGTAGTAGGCTACACACAACAATGGCAAAGAGAAAAAAGGAAGCATAAATTAGGAAGTGAGTCCGAAAAGTGGTAAAGTAAATACCTGTGCAAAAGAATTTCAATATGTCATCTTGGGTTCTGCAAAGCCTAAGGCAAGGGAAGAAAGTGACTGGTGAGTACACATATACAGTGTATAGACACGACCGATGTATGTAAAAAGGTGGGAAGCCATACCTGTGCAAGAAAGGTGTTAGCAGGTTTGCAGTGGGAAAGTGACAGATTTTGTGGGTGGGCGGGTATCTTTTGAGGGGAACGTGGGTAATGACAGTTTGCATGGCATGTTTTTACATTTTTGGGCTGGAAATTATACATCTGTTCGGTTTTTTTGGAGGACAATTTAGGGTGAGCAAAAAGTGAGCTAGCCTCAAAAAGTTGTCCACACCAAATGGTGCTCTCCCTTGATATATTAGAATAGATGTTCATTTATGAAATTAGAAATAAGGATCTGTGACAAGGTTGAAAGTCCATAGTTGATGACAGGATGGAAGACTAATTGGGACAGGGATGGTTGATGACTGGTAGTCTGGTTTAAATCACAGGAAAAACATGGGTCGAGAAAGAATTATATGATTTGACTTCGTCACTCTAACTCTCTTCCTTTCTTTTCCTTGATATTCTGAAAACTTGTGTTTGGGCCGGAGATTTATGGCCGGATTTATTGAGGGAGACAAAAATCACAGAAAAAGCTAAAACACATATAGCTAACTCAGTTCATTATATCCTTCTTTTTTCCTTTCTTTTCACTTTCCCTACATAAATACATAAATCTCATAGCAAAGCACCGCCTTAGATTCTTTTTTTTTTTTTTTTGATAAGTAAATATTTATATTAAAGAAGGCATTAAGGGAATGCTACCCGTATACAAGAAAAGGCCACCAAGACAAAAAGGCCTTACACACCACCAGTCGAAAAGAACAACTCAAACCGCTCTAGAAAATGATCAAGGGAGGGATTACAATCTCCCTTGTCCCAACTATACAAACTACTAACCTCAAAACTTTTAATTTTAAATAAAGGCTTCTCGACCCCTTCAAAACATTTCAAATTCCTCTCATGCCAAATAGTCCACATCAAACAAAGAGGAATCATAGCCCATACGCGCTTTCTTTGCCTGCCCACTCTAGCACCCCTCCAAGCGATTAAAAGCTCCATAACATTTCTCGACATAACCCATTGTAACTCAAACCAAGATAACACTGTGGACCAAAGTTCTCATGCCACCGAACAGTGGATGAGGTGATTCACCGATTCTGCATCCCTTTTACACATGCAGCACCTGTTAACAATTATTCTCTGTCTACGAATCAGATTATGGTTTGTAAGAATTTTGCCTTGAGCCGCGCACCAAACAAAAAAAGCCAATTGCAATGGTGCTTTTGTTTTCCAAATCGCTTGCCATGGAAGGGTTGAGTTACCACTCTCCCGTAATGCTTGATAATAAGATTTCACCCCAAAAAGACCCGATTTGGTAAGTTTCCAACGTATCTCATCCTCTCCTTCTCCTATTCCTTGCAAACCGTACAATCTAGAAAATAAAGCCTTGGATTCTAACTCCACCTCTTAGGCCTCCCATTTGAGAGTCATTTATCGTGGTGCAAAAATGGCAATACATTGCTAGAGCCAACCATGTCAAGGAGTAGAAGGGCATACCTGTGCAATTGGCAGAAGTAAAGAATTTTTACCTGGTTACTACATTTGAGGAACATCTTACAGTATAAATTGTGGGTGTGTAATAAGCACCTTGTTTCACAATTGATTTCCTTTTAACAGGTGGCCCGAGACTAGAATTCCTACATTCAAGATTCTCGCTTCTGATTGTTTACAAAGGGTCCGAATTGGTGAACAGATATCTTTAGTGAGGTTTGTCTTGCTGTTACAAACTTTTGCTACATCATTGTTTATCCAGTTTTCTATCTTTGTTGGTATGCTGATTTTCATCTAACTCTTTGGAAGATAGGATGAAGGTTTCCTGGCCATTGTCAACAAGGGAGGCTGTAGTACACTTCTTTGAGTTTGAATACTTTCAAGATGATCTGGTTGTCGTGCTTCTGAAATCGGTAGTTACTTAAATGTCTCAATTTGTTGTATTGAATTTACTTTGGCATTCAATACTCCCTCCTCCTCATGTTCTTGGGGTTTTGTTAGCTTTGTAACTTTCATTCATGATGCCGAACGACAAGCACAAAGCGATTTTGTCATAGCATTATAGAGAGAACTACGATAAACCTAGATGTGAGTGTTTCAGGCTGAATAGCACAGACTCAAATAGCAAGTACTGCAAGTAGATCCCAAGATACAATTTGGAAATAGTGCCAGTCGAGAAAGAGGAGTTAGAGACCCTAACAAATGGGTAGCCCAAACCAACAAAAATGAACATTGATGAAATCCATAAAGACACGAAAGAGCACAGAGGCAGTGGAGGCTCCAGGTTTTTTTTCTCAGGGTGTTCAAGAATTACCTTAGCTCCAATACCACCACCCAAAATACAAAAAATGCATAAGATGTTACAATTGTTCCCGGCGAATTTTTGTATTTTGAGCCGAGCAAGGTTAAACCGGCGTATAACAACACTAATTGTTTTTGTAGAAAATTGTGGGGTGAATAGCTTCACATGGATCTTTTTGGACATATGCTCTTGCTTTTGAAGATATAGAGTTGATTGTCTTTCAGAGAGAAGAGAGAGAAGTCAGTGCATGATACCAATACTCTCTCTCTCTCTCTCTCTCTCTCTCTCTCTCTCTCTCTCTGTAATTTTTGTCTTTAAGAGTGTGTACCTTGTTTTAAGCGTATTAGGTGTTCAATTGTGAATTACCTAAATTCATGGGTGTTCATAGTATAGGAGTAAGTGTTAAAATAAAACCTAAGATAACATTATTAAATGTTGTCTTCAAAAAAGAAGCAGCAGCAGCTTAGGGTGTTCAATTGACCACCTAGAAGAACATGTGGAGCCGCCTATGCCTAGAGCGTTGGAAAAGCTCCATAAAGGAGAAAAACACTCCACAAAGGTAGGGGAAGATCAAGACAACCGTAGGAAACATAAAAAAAACCTCATTCGGCCTTCACCATTGAGTGCCGGTCTCGGTAGTTTTGTCAATTTGCTGTCTAAATCGACTCCAAAGTCGCCGGACAAACCTTGTCACCGGATCTGGAGGGGTAGAGGGGCCGCAGCCCCTTCCCTAAGTGAACTCTGATTCTTGAAAAGTGGAGAGAGATGAAAAATTAGTGAAAGTCTCGATGGGGACAATTTTGGGATTCAAAGTCCAAGCTAGCCATTATAGATATAGCTATAAAGCAATTGAACTTGCACTCAAGCATTAATTGCACATCTCCTTAAATGAAAAGTGGCAAGTTCCAAAGAGGACCAGTAACATGGGACAGAGGTAGTTATATATTTAGATGATAGAACTCTGGGTATCTTGTTTTTTGTTTTTTCAGATCTCTGACTTGGAAAGCGTTGACAGAAGTACTCATGGGTTCACAAAAGATGGAATACCTGATGTACAGGATGTGGTAAGGATTGATGTGGTGGGCGGATTTGCCATGCAGAAGGTTAATGCAGGCAGAAGCTACTTCAGGTTTGTTGATTTACATAATTTTTTGTATCCTTGGGAGAACTCCAATAGAAATCAGGAGTTCATAGAAATAAGATTCAGATCTCAATTGAACCAAAGCTTTTTGACACGGGTGCTTGGTTTACTCCTAGAATTCATCTCATGTAGATCACATCTTTTGCTGACCTCAATTGCTTAGGAAAATGAATGAATGGTTCATAGAGATTTTTTTCCCCCCGGTAAAGGCTCTGCTTATCTGCAGGAAATCTAGAATGAAACATTTTTCAAGAGCTGAGGTTTTCTCTGTCTTTCTTTTATGGAAAGTTGTTTCTAATCTAAGAAGTATAAATTAGCTATTTTGGTGAACAAAGGGAAACTTATACAGGTAAAAACCGATATCTGAATGAGCTGATTTTTTGCAGGGACCCTTAAAACACTAGTTTAAACAAATTGAATATATCTGGTCATTAGTTTGGGACCTCAAACTGTTTCCCACGCAACGAGGTTTACACCAAATGGTGTACCCATGGTTGGGCTCTACATGAAATTAGAAGTTTGAAATGTAAACCAAGTTAGAATACTTACTTTGTTAAGCTTTACTAAGGAAATTTGCTGATCTTCATTTAATTTTGTGCATTTGTTCAATTGATGGGAACTTATTTCTCTACTATTATGCCGTATGTACAGAAGAAACAACCATTTTCCTCCCCTATTCTTTGTGGTGGACACAATAACTAATAAATAACTAAATTTTATTTGGAGTTTGTAGAAATTGTAATTTAGAAAATGCAATTTTGAATTGGGATAAGGAAAATTAGCCAGGTTTTAAGGGGTCAAAACACTCGTAACATTTTTCATTCACAAATGATCTGTTTTGGATTGGAGATTGTGGGAGAGAAACTGTAGCTTGTGGATATGGTGTAAAACTCCATAACTATACTTCTAATTAGGAGTCTTTGTCTATTACTTAATATATTTATGCTTCATGCTTCTACATATAACTATGTTTCTCCTTGTTTAAAATAAATTTTATCTATTTATTTATTTTTGCCTCGTCTCCTGCCATGCCCATGTCCCCACCTTTTTAGAAATTCCATGTCCGTGTCCGTACCCGTGTCTATATCTGTGCTACATGGTTACTTGCTAAAAGTATTTCATTGTTCAATTTGTTGATGCCTCGTGAGAGTGTTTTCTTCTCTAATTCTCTTAGCATCCAATTTTGGAATTTATCCACTTCCGAAAGTTACTGTTTCGGTACATGAGTTTTGAGTTCAAATTTCACAGGACAATAGCGAACATGGATATAAAGCTTGATTTTGTGCCTCCATCGTTTATTAATTTCGTTTCAAGGCAGCTGCTAGGCAGTGGTTTCAGGCTCTATAAGAAGGTCATGCTTCAGTTTCCGGGTTCTCTTTATATTTTTTTCTAATGTCTTGTTTATTGTTAGTTTGTTTAAAATTAACACCTCTTGGATCCACAATTTCTCTCACTTCATGTGTCTGGCTGTAACAGGAGGTCGCATCTGCTTTTGAAGGCAACGAAGATTTTGGCAAGGTATTAAGAGGTGCACTGTATACTCGAATTCGCGAAGCTCTTTATCCTGATAGAAACCAGAACATGTCCATAAATCCAGAAAATTGTGATAAGGAATCATGTCTTCTCCCTCCAGAACATGCAATCAAACCTGTACCGGTGGCGGGGGGGAACACGGATACGAATGCTTTCAGTGGTGAAGAATCATGTCTTCTCGCTCCAGAACATGCAATCAAACCTGTACTGGTGGCGGGGGGGAACACGGATATGAATGCTTTCAGTGGTGAAGAATCACGTCTTCTCGCTCCGGAACATGCAATCAAACCTGTACTGGTGGCGGGGGGAAACATCGATACGAGGGCTTTCAATGGTGACTATGCACCTGAATCATTTCCAGAGGATCAGGATAATGTAGGTTCAGATTATAAAGCTTGTACTGAAATTGAGGAGATAGAGGAAGAAGAGCTTGAAAACAGTCAACGCTTGGAACAGCACCATAAGGAAATCTATGCACCAACAAAGAGTGAAAGTTCGGAAAGTTGTGTGCAGTATACAAAGAAAGGTGATATCAGTGCTGAGGTGAAACATGCTCTGGAAACACTAGAGAAGGTAATTTTCTTTATTCGAGAATATGGACTTGCTCCCCGAACAAGGTCTCTGCTGGGGTTAGGCAAGGATGAACTCATGGATTCTGGGGGAAGTGCTGTATTAAAATATGCAAAACCTTCAGAAGTCACTCAAATTTCTAAAACTAGTGGGGTGGTTAGCGATAAAGTATCAGAAAATAAAACGGCGAATGGGAACCAAAGTGAACCATGGAACAGCTCTACCAGTATCAGCTCCAGGTAAATTATGTGATAGAATTAAAGCCAACTTCCTCATATTTTTTTTATCCACACTATTCAACTATATTTACAGCTTTTGTGTGTGTGTGTGTGTGTGGTGCTAGAGGCCAGTTGGATTTACGAAATTAGACATGTGATTGGAAAACTAATCTAAGAGAACCACATTTCTGGCGTTTGAATGCAACACTGTTTGGAGGTATTACGTTGCTATTGACAATCACTCCCACAAATCATAGGATGTACTATACCTTTGGGCACGGATAGAGCTATGACATGGCCAAACTTTGGCCATGGGCTCCTCTGACATTTTTTAGAACCCATCAACTATATGTTGGATACATATTTCCACTTTATCCATATCACTAGGCCCTCCTAGCAAATTAATTTTGACATAATTGCACTTTAGGCTTGGTTAATGACATTTGCATTCCCTTTTACCAACAAAGCTTCATAATTTGTCCTTATTTGCATTATAAGATGAGAACTGTTAGTATGTTCTCCAATTAGGACCCAACTTGAAGGTGATGAGGACAACAAAAATAATAAATTGCGAGATGAGGGTATTTTTGGTAGTTGCAGAGACTCTAAGCAAGAGCTGCATGGTTCGTACAAAGGTCATTCATAATTTCATGGTAGTTGGTAGTTCAAGGGTCATCCATAATAGTTTGGTAGTTAAAGGGTCATCATGAATTTAGTACTCGCATCAATTCATCTAGGTGCATTAAACAAAGTTTAATGTATGCATTAAACACATTTTAGTTCTTTGCATCTAATTGTTAGTAGGTTCAATATATGCATTTATATCTAGGTTCATTTTCAAAAAAAAAATATTTATATCTGGGTTCATTCATTATCTTGTTAAATGTGGTCATTGATTAGGTTCATGTCACTTAGACTTCTAGGATATCGAAAGGTCATTGTTTAGCCTACAAGTAAGGATGTAATCTTTCTTTCCAACATAGAGTTGATTAATGAATTGAGTTTTACAAGGCCGAGGCCATTGTAATTGGGGTTTAGGCTACTGTCCTTCCTTGCAGAAACCGCCCAACCCTTGCGAGGGTGAAGCACCTCTATCTCTCTTTCTTCTTTGCGCACACTCTTCTCCTTCTCATTCTTCCATTGCTTCTTCCAAATGCACTTATTCAAATAATATTCTTATTTCCCCACCCAAAACCACCACGATTCTTATTGTAGGCGGCAATACTTTAAGTGTCCTAAAACCGTCCTACATCAGAAGGTGACTAATTGGTCCTTATTGAGGTGTCTAATTAGTCCTTATTGGTTAATGGAATTATCTTTTTAAGTACATGAACATTTTTGACTTAGATGATGTAGGGTCTATTTATTAGCTTTTAGGGAATGTGTAAATATGTGATGATATATTGGTCTTCTAAGACGTATCATACATGTATGACAGTTAATTTTTAACTAGTGTTGGGTTGCATTTTTGTTTATCTATTAGTGAAGTATTCCTACCAATGGCATACTATGTAGCACCGACACTCCAAAAGGGCGCCGTGTCCACGTATTGTACACGATGGGGACACGCGGGGACACATATTGGACACGCCAGGTGGCGTGTCCAATTATTTTTATTATTTTTTGATAGGGGACATGGCGGGGACACAGCTGGGACACGGCTGGGGACACGGCTAGGGGTCAAAATGTAATATTTTTAAAATTTTGGGGGGTTAATATGAAATTATTCAAAACATTTGGGTTAAACTGTAATTTTTCCTTTGAAAATTTTTTATACAATTTGTGAAATTATTCATATACAATGGTTCATAATTTTTTTATATATATGTGTGTACATATATTTATTTATTATTTATTTATACACGTGGCGTGTCCCCCGCCGTGTCCGTATCCCCATTTTTTTAGAATTGCCGTGTCCCGTGTCCGTGTCCGTGTCCGTGCTACATAGATGGCATATAAAAGTTTATAGACAGTATGTTTTTTAACACGTCCTTGGCGTGTTGTGTCTTGTGTTTCTCAAAAGGGGAAAAAAATCCATCATATGGCGTGCCCATGTTTTTTAAGAGTATCTCTGCCTTGCATGTAGGAAGAAAAATCTATTTCCAAAATGTTATGAGCAAAAATAAACAAACGTGTGCCTTACTTGACATTCAATTTTGTCAGGCGTGCAGGTTCAAATTCTTACTCAAGGGAGGCCAACCATAACAAGATAGTACCTGCATCACCAGAAGAAGATATCCCCCGTGTAAGTGAGATACAACAGACTGCTTTTCCTCCCTCCAATAACGAGCTAACAAACGAACCAACTTCTGATGGAGGTACACATGGAAATAAGCCGGTAAATGCAGATGATAACAGAAATTGCATAAGTAGTAAAACCAAAGGGAAGAATAAAAAGACGACGTTCTGTTGCTTGCATTTCATTGCTGGCTAGTTGATGTCCTGATAAGAGTATGACATCTTGAGCTGGCAGAAAAGGCAATCTCTCTAGCCGGCATGGGAGAAAGCACCTGACAGCGACTGTGATTGCATTTACACGGACTTTGATCGAATGGTCAGGTTGCTAACGGTAGATGCGTGAGATACTATACAAGAGGAAAAAAGTTAGTAGCATAAAGTAAATTGAGAATATTCAACTAATTGATATAATGTTAAAAGTTGATCTTGGTCGTTTTGACAATCTCTTAAAGATTTGTACGTTGGCAATAATGGATCATAGAGCTCTTCCCATTCCGTCTTTGTCCACGATGCCCCCAATTAAGACAAGGCTGCTTTTCTTCTTAAGCACTTGTTTGGGTGTTTTTGTTGATTCTTTTGATCCGTTTTGTTTATGTTTTTTGCCCAGCGAAAGATAATATGCGAAGATAGATTGCTTCTCTTGGAAATTCTGTATCAGATTTTGAATCCTGATTCGCTGAAACTTGTGAATTGGTTTTGTGGTCCTTTTTGTCAAGGATTTCTTCGCGGGTGTTGGGAGAGGGATTAGGTGTTTCCTCCCCCCACAGAGCCCCTTAAGTTTAATAACCTTAGTTTTAAAGAACTTTTGTGGCATTGTTTCTGTTTGCTGAGCATTTTCCTGCATAAAACACAAACTAAAGTGTTTTTGCTCCCTGGAATATCAGAGGCTCAATAACGCACCGCCGAAGCAAAAGGAGTTTTTCGCTTTCGTTTGTTCTCAGAAACTGGATTTTGGTTGGGATAAACGTGAAAGCTGACAACTTTAGACTCTACTTTTGCTGCATGCTTTCCTGATCACTGGACTAGTAATGACTTGGGGCAGAATAGTTGTGGCATAATCTGCTATTGAAGTTATCCATCGTTCTTTGCAAATGATGGTAGCTGCTAAGGTGGCAACTGGTTAACTGTTATAGTGTATTAGAGGAAGGGAGAGTTAGTACGAGAGAGGAGCAAAAGTCTTGTTCCACCGATCACCACAGAGACTTCTCTTTTTCCCACATAATTAGTTGCGATCACTGTGTTCTACTAACTAAAATAAGTACTTATTTGTTGAATTAAAGGTGATATATTGTGAGAGAATGACCTGTGTTGTACAACGGAGAATAAGTATTTAAAAAATAAGAACCATAACGGAACGAGATCTAAGACAACTATTTCCTCCGACGTACCCACATTTCGGGCGAACTCATCACCCCATTGTTGTGCCCACATGCCCAAAATATGAGAGGAAAAATCACCTTCATATTAATCCTAGAATACAAACATGAGAAACCCCCTCTTGGGAAGCTTAAATATTGGTCCTTTAACATAGAAACCCCATGGTTTAATTTATTAAGTTGTCACCTTGAATTTTGAAAAACCCAACGTTATCCTTCTTTATATAAAACAATATTATTATATTTTTAGCGTATTCAATAAATTTACTATAAACACAACAAGAAGAAATATACCAAATTTATCAACTATCTAACAAATGCCCCTTATGATAATTTATCGTAAATTGCAAAGTACATGATAATTTATCGTAAAATGCAAAGTACATAAATTAGGATACATTTACTTAATTACTGAATCTACCACAATCATATTAGATAAGGTCATATGAAAATATGATTAAATGATCACAAAGAGTATCTTGAATATGATAAATAGGTTACAGACATGACTAACTTATGATTGGTGACATGATAAATATGTTACAAACATGATAAATTTTCCAGGCATGATAAATTTGCAATCACATTTCTTAATCACTTTTCATTCAAACTCAAAAATCCTATAGTTGGTAAAAGAAATGGGAGCGTAGCTGAAAATTTATGGATCTTAAACACAGGTCCATTTTGCCAACATACGACAACTATCATAAAAAACGAAGCAGTAAGAATGCAAAGTAATATTGAATTTAGAAAGCACAAATCGGTATTACCCAAAATATCAAATATCTCGAAAAAGCCGTGAAGGAAAAAATAAATGAAAAAATGAACTCATTCATACTAGAAAAGGATAAATCGAGTGATATATCATTGGAAGAAGAAGCGTTTTCGGTGAGAAGGCAATCTATCCATTTAGCAACACAAGACAAATTAGGGGTGAGTGGCATAGGTTAGGGTTAGGAATAGTGGGAGAGATGGGAAGAGAATGGAGAGAGACAACAAGTATTAAAAGAGGGTTGAAAATTGGGCAGGAAAGAGAAAATTAATAAAGAATGACATTATAGGACAATTATGCAATTTCAGGATGGATACTTAATTGGTGATATAATACCATGGACGAAGACTTAAGTAGAGGCTTCAAACATGATGATTATTTAAAATTTTTTTTATCCACACACCGAAGCAAAGGAGCGTGAAAGTGGCATTGGAGGCTTGCCTAATTTTTCCTATTATGTCCATCAATTGCTTTTGTCGTTGTTTTTTGGGTGGGGATAATTTTCAGGATACTTAACATGATTACTGTATTGTTCTTATAAATGATAGAAGCTCTTGTGCATAGCATGGCTTTGCCGCTAATTTTATTATGGATGCCATCACAAGTTGGTATTCCAAATTAGTATTCACAACTCAAGAATTAAAAAAACCATTCTTACAGGGTTTCTTTTGTCTTTGTGTGATTTTTCTATGCATACATGTTATGGTAATAGTAAATAATAACTGTTCTACTTTACTATATGCGACACACCGGCCATATACAACGATGTTACATTCTTTATTTTAGTATATTACACTGACACCCCTATATACTTTTGGAATATTACTATCTTCTCCTTTACTCTCTAAATTACAGTTGTCTACCCGCATTTTTACATAAATACGAACCTCAGCCGTTACTCAGTTGTCTGTGTTTTTTTTTTACCATTTGTTAAACCTAATATACTCTATGCTAGGGGACTTGGGAGAGGGGGAGGGGTACTTATGGGAATCGAACCCTGCCCATGTGCATGAGAGGATGAGGGAGGCATCAACTGCACTCCACTCCACTTGTATTCATCAATTGTTTGTTAACCTAACGGGAAATATGATGAACCCCTAAATGCTCAATATACCCTTATCACTTTCTCCATCTTTTAACAAACCTACCACCACCATTTGCCATATGTGGCTACAAATGCCATCTTCCATATCTGTTAACCTACAAAAAAATACTTTAAAATCTTCGTATATCATAATTCGATTGAATTAACTTGATTATTTATGACACAAATAAAAACACAAAAAGTAGCCATGTTGATGTTTCTCACAAAAAGTAACTACTTGTCTTTTTAGTTTATGAAAATAAAATACTCATTGCACACATGACGCCGTAGGAATTTATAATGTTTGGTTTACAAATACGAACATCAAATAATTAATCATATGTAACAGCACAACAAGAAAGAAAGTTGAATAAAAATCTAATATTGAGGACATAAGTAAAACAATCATGCACACAAAATCACATTCCTCACCATCTGTATACATTCAAAAAAGTATCATACATGTATTGCTTCTTGGAACATCCACGTCAGTCTTAAATTTTTTTTAGTCAAATTGAGCTGAGGTTGATGCACATAACATCTTGCAATTCACATGCCATTTTAGCAGAATAAGTGATTTACATGGATGCTTCAAATTGTTTATGTTATAAAGTCCATGTTGGCTTGTTGATTATTATATGCTTTTGTACGTCATGTAGTGTGACACTTAGAATTTGACACTATTGGATTCTTCGCAGCAATAATACTATGTTGAAGACAAAATTCAACAACTAAATATAAAGCTTGCTCCCACACTGAATAAAATTTTCATAAACCCGTGTAAGTTTAGAAACTAGAAATTAAAGCGCACACATTGTCAAATGACACAACAATCAATAGAAACACCAAAAACAAGTGAGATGAGGTTCTTCACTTGGTAAAAGATATTATTGCACATTGTAGAATTGAAAACAAAACCTCATTACTTTTTTCATTATCAAGAAACCTTTTGGGACTGTTGTTTTGGACTATTAACCACATCATCATTGATCAGTGAACTCAAAAGGGAAACACATCCTCAATGGAAGAAAGTTAATATCATTATATTTGAGATCACTAAACCACTAATGCTTAAACCAAACCCATAAATCATACGAATAAAGCTTTGGGGTTCATATCAAAATTTTCCCTTTGTAACGTACACTTTTCCTTGTCAACAAGAAATCACCAGCTAATGGCATGATCTAATTTTGAACGACTAACAAGATTAGGAGTTTAGCATATGAATCATAGAACTAGTTTTTGCCGAAGAGAGTATGTTGGCTTATGGATATATAGTATGTGCAGGAGAATTAGGTTTTATTGGCTTATGGATGTTACGATCGAGCCATTGATCAATTAGCTAGAGGTTTGGGAATTTGGTAGAGAGGGAGCATGGGAATGGCCGGATGGGGTAGATTAGTAGATGTGAGAATTCATTAACAATGTGATAAAGAAGGGCATTATTGTAACTTCGCCCGTCAATTGACAGGGGGTAGAAGTGATATTATTTCAGATAATAATGAGATTGACAATGATGTTTCACAAGTATGCAGGGGTATCAGTGTAATACATACTCCATCATCGTTATTCCTGTATTTTAATTTCATTTAAAAATCAAAAGCAGGCATCTCCCAACAGAAAAAAAGAAGAAAAAGAAATAGAAAAACAGCTTTCAGAGAGAGAGAGAGAGAGAGAGAGAGAGAGAGAGTCATATGGTTTAATGGTTTTTCGACTGTTCGATCTGTTTTTTTGACTTTGAGTTGTACATGTATTTTTCAAAAATGTTCCAAATTTATTTATTCTCGAGAATTGTCGTGATCTCGCTGGAAAAAAGAAGGGCTCACCACCCTTGATATCAGATTCCGATCACCATCGGAAATTCCTAGGGTTAGCAAGAATTTCGTTAAAAAGCAACAGAAATGGTCAATTCCTTCGTCGAACGAGCCACGAGCGACATGCTCATCGGCCCCGATTGGGCCATGAACATCGAGATCTGTGATATGTTGAATCGCGACCCTGCGTATGTTTTCTTGCTCTTCTGTTTTATCTATTTGAATAGCATCTTAGCTATAGTTTTTGTGATTATATTATGATTTATGCGAACTTTTGTTCTGAATTTGTTGCCCTTGTTCTTCTTTAGTATGTATTGGCTGAATGTAATTTAGTTGTATTTTGAGAAATCTTGATGGATGCCGTGACACAAAAGGACTTGGGGAACTAAATCTAAAAGTGAACAGGTAGCCTGTATAGAGCTCAATGGAAAATTTGGATTCATGTAGCAGGCCCAAATTGATAGGGACGCAAGGCTCGGTTTGGTTCGAGAATTCTTGATCATTTTTGCATCTCTGGTGGTTGAAGATGTAAGGGCAATTTGCTTTTGTTAGGTAAGATTAGGACAATGGAAAAGATTAGAATTGTACAAAAACAACTCAAAGTTAAGAGGATGGATTCTTGAATTCTGTCCAGAGCAAATGAAACCCATGTGAAACAACACTTGCTACGTCATATAAGAGCTTAATCAAACTCAACAGTCAAATCATTCTCCGCTTCACTGTCCCGCTATTGCTCTGAGATCTTTTAGTAAATAGAGCTCCAAGCCAAGCATGACATCTAATTTATTGGCTGCTTTGAACTTATCTTCAAGTGCTGATCCTTGCTTTAGTGACCTATTTGATTTCAATCACTCTTTTCTCCATTCTCCTAGCTTGTCCACCATGGTTGCTGTTCCTCTCTCTCCACACGCAGTAAAGCAGCCAGCATCAATTTCCCTATTTTTGCTAGTGTAGATACAGAGGCCTGCCCGCGACAACGAGATTTCTTCATTTTTTTTCGGAAGCGCGAACCTAATCTTTCTTTATTGACTGGATAGGGATACGCATTCTAATCATTGATCTACTGATTGAGTACGAATGAGGAAGCTCTTTATGTTTTAAATGAAAATGAATTTCCACGTGGACATTACTCCGTTCTTCTTGCTCCGCCAATAAGCTACCGTAGCAATAGTAGTCCCAGTGTTAGCATCTTAGGAACCTTGCTTTTCGCCTGCGCCATATGTACTGAGATTGTTCACATAGGTCAAACGGTACAATGGCCCTAGTGACCAGACTACGGATCTTTGAGTAAAGTTGCAGAATCTCATGATTCTTATCTGTTTTGTTTTCAAGTGGAGAGTTTTATTACTCGCCATCCATATGTGGTGAATAGAGACTGTACGGTATTTTTTGAATTGCGTTATTGAATTCATCCTCCCATTGTTGGAGTTCTCGTTACGTCTTCTATCCACGAAGGATGAAGCAAACCAAAGACAGAATAGATATTGTTGAGGTTCATCTACCTGGCTGCATAGCAAACAATAATAACAACAATAATCAAACACACACACATTTACTTATCCAAAAAAAAGAATCAAACACATACACCATTCTATTGGTCTGTATTTCGTTTCATTGTTTAGGGACATGGGAGCCATAGGGTAAGGGCGCATTTTGGGTATAAATGGACTCGTGGGGCCAAAAAAAGGGTGCCTGCTGAGTTTTCCCTCTAGAACTTCCTAAGTAGTCTTTGTTGAGTAAACTCCTTCGGAGGGTGGAATAGGTTCCATATCATCAGCTCTGTTGGACATAGGCTTGAGAGGTCGGTGTTTACTGTGTTTTCTAGCCCTCTTTTTCAAGGGTTATGTGGGGTGGTGTTCAATATGCACCTTCTAATTCTCTCGGATCTAGGACCGGCCCAAGGGTTTTTAGTGCCCAAGGCCTAATAAAAAAAAGTGTGCCCTTAAAGAGTACAAATCTAAGCACCACCGAGGGTCTGCATAATAAGAGAATACTTACGGATTTGAAGCTTTGCAAGCGAATGAGAGAGATATACTCTTAAGACTACGCAGTGTGTAGTATATACTGGTCCTACATTTCAATTTCCAATAAGCTTGAACACAAATCAAGTGAGCGGCAACAACAACATAGAAAACCACATGCGTTGAAAGCCAACAACAAACAGACAAGGGACCACACAAATCTTACATTACTCAAAGAAAATTATAACGTAATGAAAAAAGGCAAATCTACTATATAGTAATGAACTGGTTATTTTAGTCAGTTACATTGATTTAGTCAACAAGCCGACAAACCCTATACCATTTCAATAAGGGGTGGGTTTACCAATTACCATCGATTAGTTAGTTACAATGAACTGATTGCCATCGATTTACCTTGGCGTGTACCACTGTTCTTCGAGTTTTGTGGTGCGCGTTGATCTTCTTCTCTTGATTTTGCCAGTGTTCTAAATGGCCGCCTAGCCGCTCTGCGCCATGATTTCACCCTTGGTGGCTCATTTAGGGGATAGGGAGATTTGGCGGAGTTTGGTGGCTAGGAAGCTAGGCGGCTAAGGGAGATTTGGCGGAACTTGATTGCCTTAAATATATCTAAAAAAAATATTTTGGAAAAAAATGCCGAATCGCTCGGTGGTGCCTAGGCGCTTGCCGCCGCCCGACTAGTGCCGAGCGCCATTTAGAACGCTGGATTTTGCCAAGATCGTTAAGTTTTTGGGGTGGGTTTGGGGGGAAACGATTTTGGGGATGTGTTATTTGGCGATTTGGGGGAAATGATTTTGGGGATTTAGTGGGTAGGGCTCTTGGGCTTATGGGATGGTGGGTTGGGCTAACTTATTACCTTTAATTGGGCATTTTTTTTCATTCAATTGGGCTTAAAACTACTCAAACCCAAATAATAAAAATATTGGAGTGCCCCTAAAAATTGGAATTTTTGGGATGCCCAAGGCCCAGGCCTCTTGGGCCTTGGGGTTGCGCCGGACCTGCTCGGATCCTTTGACTGGGTTGGGTCAGGTTCTCTTCCACCTAGCTCTACAAAAGAACAACTGGTTAGTGCCTTTTAGCTGGGGTGGTGTTCAATCTGGAACTTCTAATTCTCTCGGATCTTTTGAGTGGGTTGAGTCAGGTCCCTCATACACCGGTTAGTGCCTCGCTAGATGAAGTTGGCCAAAAGGCACTCCGATGCTTAAGTCAGTCCTCAGCTCACAAGAGAGGAGGCATGGAACTTTAGCTAGGGAAAGGCATACCTCTTAGGGTTTATTATTGTAGTATTTATGGGAGCGCCCTGCCTCGAAGATCAACATGACTCGTGTGGGCCTCGTGCTGAGGTGACGTCACCCACAACCACTCCTCAACATCCACTTCCTGACCAGACGCCAACCAACCGGTTTGTGAGAGTGTATGTGAGAACCTATTGTCCCATATCGGTGAGGAATTGGAAGTTAAAGTATTGTATATGGAATTTAAGTAACTACTGTATAGTTTGAGGTTAACCTTTTGAGCTACATGATTAGGCTATAAGGGTTAGTAGGTTAGCTGATGCGAGCCATTACAGGTGGTATTAGAGCCTACAGCAACCAGAAGTGTGGGGCTGGTCCCGCGTGAGACAAGCTTCAAAAGCTTGACTTGTTTAAGTGGGCACTTGTCTCATATCTCTTGGAGGGCGGAAGTTGTAATCCTAAGTGTGGGGGATTACAAACTATTGTTCCACATTGGTAGGGAATCGAAAATGGAAGTGTTATATGACAAATTTTTAGCAGCTACTATATAACTCGAGATTAACTTTTTGAGCCAGGTGATTAGGCTAAGGATTAGCAGGTCAGTTGACACGGGTCGTTCCAGTGTATATATTGGCCAAAAGCTTAATTTGATATTGAGCACTCCAATAGGCAGCTTCACAATTTTCCATGAATCATATGTACAATCTCCACATTATACCAATTGTTTATTTTAACTTATTTTTCCTCCAATAGTTCTTTCCCTTCTTGGTAACTCCTCTGGGTAGAGCTTCAGACCTTAACATTTACATCAATCTCACTAGCACAATGTGCAAGATATTAGTTGCCTAGGAATGGTGAGTGGTGACACCTAGGTGTTTTCTGTCGAAGAAGCTTAGGTGAAGATAATCTGGGGCACAACATATATTTTCTAGCTTTGTGTTCAATTTTAGGGTAATCATAATAGGGAGAAAACCCATTAGGGTTAATTTCATTCAACTTAAAATATATATACAAGCTGTATAATAATTACACTACGGTCCTAGATACTTAAACTAATTACATAATAAGACACATAATTACACTAGATACAAATAGATCCATCATCTAACACTCCCCCTCAAGTTGGTGCGAAGATATCAATCAAGCCCAACTTGAACACAATAGGATGAAAACTCTTGCTACCAAGCCCTTTTGTGAATATATCAGCTACCTGATCTCCAGATCTCACAAACGGCATACATATCAAACCCTCGTTCAACTTTTCCTTGATGAAGTGTTGATCAATCTCTATGTGCTTCGTTCTGTCATGCTGAACGAGATTATGAGCAATGTTAATGGCAGCTTTATTGTCGCAGTAAAGTTTCATCGGAACACTATCAGCAAACCCCAAATCAAGTAACAAAGTTTGGAGCCACAAAAGCTCACAAACACCATTAGCCATAGCTCTATATTCAGCTTCTGCGCTAGACCTGGCGACTACTGATTGCTTCTTACTTCGCCAGGTAATCAGATTACCCCCAAGGAAAGTGCAATAGCCAGAAGTAGAGCGCCTATCATCCACAGAACCAGCCCAGTCAGCATCAGTGAATGCCTCCAATCGTAAATGGCCATGATTAGAGAACAAAATTCCTTTTTCTGGAGCTGATTTTAGATACCTCAAAATACGATAAACTGCATCTAGATGTGAAGTACGAGGATCATGCATAAACTGACTAACAACACCTACTGCATAAGTAATATCTGGTCGAGTGTGGGCCAAGTATATTAGTCGACCCACAAGTCGCTGATACCTCTCTTTATCAGTACGCTCCCCCACATCTCCACTAAGATGATGATTCGCCTCAATAGGAGAATCTGCAGGTCTACAGCCCAACATGCCTGTTTCTTCCAAAAAATCAAGTATATACTTGCGTTGGGAAATAAAGATACCTCTATCAGACCTCGCTACTTCCATTCCAAGGAAGTATCTCAATGATCCCAAGTCCTTAATCTCGAATTCTTGAGCTAGACGAGACTTAAGGTTTTGAATCTCACTCACATCATTGCCTGTCATTATTATGTCATCAACATAAACAATAAGGACAGCAATCTTACCATTACTACGCCGGATAAACATCGTATGATCTGCATGGCTCTGCTTGTAACCAAAACTCAGCATAGCCTTAGAAAACCTACCAAACCAGGCTCTAGGTGACTGCTTCAACCCATAAAGTGCCTTCTTTAATCTGCACACCTTTCCTTCACTTGCAGGAAAAGAGAAACCTGGTGGAATATCCATATAAACTTCCTTCTCTAAATCACCATGGAGAAATGCATTTTTCACATCAAATTGTTGAAGAGGCCAATTCAAGTGGGCAGCACACGAGAGGAGAGCTCGCACAGAATTCATCTTTGCTACCGGAGCAAACGTCTCCTCATAGTCAATACCATAAGTTTGAGTAAAACCTCTGGCAACAAGCCTTGCCTTGTATCTCTCAACTGTACCATCAGCCTTTTGCTTAATAGTGAACACCCACTTGCAGCCCACTGGTTTCTTTCCTCCTGGAAGTGACACTAGATCCCAGGTGCCATTCTTTTTCAAAGCTGTCATCTCTTCTACCATAGCTCCTTTCCACTTAGGTATCTTGAATGCATCTTGCCAATTCTGTGGAATAGGTATAGAAGAAAGAGAAGAGACAAATGCATGGTACGAAGGAGACAAACGGTCATAAGAAACAAACTGTGAAATAGGATGTTGAGTACAAGATCTAACACCTTTTCGAATAGCAATAGGAAGATTGTCAGGCTCCATAGGAGGAGGTTCAATAAGAGAAGAATCATTACCAGAAGAGTCAGCTGAGGAATCTGGAACTGGATTGGGGGATTGTGATTGACAAAGTGGTAACGTACATGAAGACTTTCCATTTTTCCGTCTAGCATACCTTTGTAAGCCAGCTCCCTGCAGTCGTTGTCGTGCAGGTAGTTGTTCCTCATTGTCACCACCAATATCATGTGTTTCCCTTTCAACAAATACTGGTTCATCTCCAGTGTTTTCCTTCTCCCCTTCACTATGATCATAGAAAAATTTCTCCCCCTCACTATGATTATAAAAGGTAAACATCTCTTCCTCTTGTTGATGCTCCCCCTGAAGAGATGGTTTGGAGGGAGAATAAAAAACCTCTGTTTCCCAAAAGGTAACATCCATAGAGACAAACATCTTCCTTGAATAAGGATCGTAACACTTATAGCCTTTTTGAGTAGGAGAGTACCCAACAAAAATACACTTATGGGCTTTATGTCCTAGCTTGCCCCCCGAAGGTTTTGGGGCATGAACAAAACACACACAACCAAACACCCTAGGTGGAAGAGTCGTAACTCGACAACTGCTTGGCAGGCACTCAATGGGTGTTTTAAAATTAAGGACACTTGATGGCATACGGTTGATAAGATATGTAGCAGTTAAAATAGCTTCTCCCCATAAGTATTTGGGAACATTCATAGTGAACAAAAGAGATCGAGCGACCTCAGCAAGATGACGATTTTTACGCTCAGCGACTCCATTTTGTTGTGGAGTGTCAACGCAAGTCGTCTGAAAAATAATACCATTATCATCTAGATATGTCCGAAGAATCTTATCAATATACTCAGTCCCATTATCACTCCGAAGAATTTTAATATGTGTATCAAATTGAGTGCACACCATCTTATGAAAAGATTTGAAACAGGAAAATACTTCATTTTTTGACTGGAGTAAGTACACCCATGTGGCACGAGAATAACAATCAATAAAAGTAACAAACCATCGATAGCCCTTTAAAGAAGTAACAGGAAAAGGACCCCAAACATCAGAATGGATAACCATAAATGGAGAATCACTTCGTTTATTAATAGGTGCATAAAAAGAGCGTTTATGTTTTCCAAACTCACAGGCTTCACAAAAAAACTGATCCCTAGGACAATGTTTAACTAAAGTAGGGAAAAGTTTCTCTAATATCCCAAAAGAGGGATGACCCAATCTACGGTGCCACCGATGTAACAAAGAAAGAGTGGAACTCATATCTGCCCGTAGAGCTTGTCCACATGATAAAGATGGCTGAGATGGATGAGGTGCATGCTCCAGATAATAGATACCACCATGTGCTTTACCACTGCCAATCACCTTCCCTGTTTCCAGTTCTTGAAAGATACAGTGAGTAGGAAAAAATGTCACAGAACAGTTTGCAGAATGGGTAAAACTACTAACTGAAGGAAGGTTAGTGGCAAAATTTGGAATATGGAGGACTGAAGAGAGAGAGATAGAGGGAGAATAGCGAACGGAACCTTTCCCTGAAATAGCAGAGAACGATCCATCGGCAATTCGAACCTTATCCTTACCAGAACAAGTGGAATAAGAATCAAAAACAGAGGAACAACCTGTCATATGATCTGAAGCACCAGAATCGATAATCCAATGAATACCAGAGGAGGCAGTAAATGCACTAGCTGGAATACCTGAATGAGCAAAATAAGATGCAGTAGGAGCTGCTGTGGAAGTAGGAGCTCTAGTAGAGGAAGAATCAGCCTGAGCCATAAGACGCCTGAGAGCTTGCATCTCCCCCTGAGAGAAACTGCCAACAGAATCAGAAAGTGACTGAACTCCTGTACTGAACCCAGAATCAGACAAGGTAGCAAACTCTGAAACATGTGCCTGAGCCTGAGAACGCCCGGGACCACGACCTCGACCTCGACTTCCACGTCCACTGCCTCGCCCACGAGAAGGACGACCATGTAACTTCCAACAGAAATCCTTGGTATGTCCAGTGTTGTGGCAATAATCACACTGGAGTGACATACGGTCTATGGTCCCACTGGTAGTACCAGACTGAGACTTTCCACTGCCAGACCCAAACTGTCCCTGCGGAATAGCAACCAATGCAGAACGATCAGAAGTAGGAGCTTGTAACATAGCACTCCTTCTGCTCTCCTCCTGTTGAACAATGGCATAGGCCTCCCCCAAAGATGGAAACGGAACACGACCCAATACCTGCACTCTAATTGGATCATACTCCACATCAAGACCAGCAAGAAAGTCATACACACGCTCTTTCTCTATTCTTTTTAACCAAGCACTAGCATCAACGGAACAGACTGCTTGAAACCCCTGATAATAATCAAATTCTTGCCAGGCCCCACTGAGATCAGCAAAGTAAACAGCAACAGATCGATTGTGTTGATCCATAGTACGAAGTCGCTTTCGCAACTCAAAACACTGAGCATCATTGCCCTGCTGAGAATAAGTCTGTTTGGCAATAGTCCAAATCTGATATAGAGTATTAAGAAGCAAGAAAGGACTACGAATATCAGCCTTCATAGAATTAAACAACCAAGTCATAGCTAAAGATCGACGAGACTTAAACGACTTGAGTTCAACATCAGTAGTAGGCTCAGTAACAGGGCCTTCAATGAATTCAGACATCCCTTTAGCTTCAATGGCTAATGTAAAAGTACGAGACCAAAGTAAATAATTTGTGCCATCCAGTTTGATGGGACAAATATCCAGTGGAGAGTTATCCGGAGTTCCTACACGACTCAACTCATCCTTGCCACTAGCGGAAGCCTGTTTTTTCTCTTCTGACATCTTCGGATCTGACTGAAACAGTGTTGAAAAAGGAAAAAAATAGATTTGATCGGCGAGAACAGATTTGATTGACGGCGACGGCAAGCCCCGACTGATCGAAGAACTGTTCACAAAGCACTGTTCACGCGAGCACTGTTCACGTGAGCACTGTTCCTGTTCGTGATCACTGTTCACCCGAAAGTACTGTTCATGCAGCGACGAGAAGAACGTCGTAGGTCACCAGGTTCTATCGCTCTGATACCATGTTCAATTTTAGGGTAATCATAATAGGGAGAAAACCCATTAGGGTTAATTTCATTCAACTTAAAATATATATACAAGCTGTATAATAATTACACTACGGTCCTAGATACTTAAACTAATTACATAATAAGACACATAATTACACTAGATACAAATAGATCCATCATCTAACATATTGGGATTTGTCCCACATCGGTTAAATATCTCCTCCAAAACTAGTATATGTGCTTGGGCAGCCTCTCCACTCTTTGCCAATTGGTTTGGAGTTGGATGCTTTAACACTTTGGCAACATGATCGTTGAGAATTTGGTGAAAGAGTTGGGTATGGCTGGATTTTATGAGAAACTTGCCTCTCCCTTGATTCAGCATAGCTTTGATGAAAGAGTTCGAGTTCAGTTTGGCCTCTTTAATATCATATTTGAGTTTGATGAAGTCTCGGAGATGCCCTTTTTTGCTATTAAATAGGCAGGAAGCGCGGAAAGGTTATGCTATAGAAGCAAAGAGGTTGAGTGTATAGTGGCATATCACAAAAGGGTAGGAAAAACCGAAAAAGTAGTTTCAAGGGAGAGCGATGTCTGATTTTTTTTTTCCTCGTATTTTTCCTTATTTAGGTGAAAATAGTGACCGGCAAGGATTCTTTAAAGCCAATGACATGGAGTTATTGTGAAGTGAAGTCCCACATTGCCTAGGTACCAAAGTAATATGAAGTATATAAGCGTGGGGGCACCCTCACTAAAATAGCTAGCTTTTGAGGTTGAGTTATACCCAAGTCCATGTAACATGGTATCAGAGCTAGGTACCAAAGATCAGTAGGTTGCGTGTCTCTAGTAGGTTGCGTGTCTCTAGCCTGCATGCGGCAGTTGCTGCCGAGTGAGCACGCTGCGTGTGAGGGAGGGTGTTTAGCGAAGTCCCACATTGTCTACAGGGTGCCAAAGTAAAAATGAATGCGTGAGACGCCGAGGGCACCCTCACTTCATTGGCTACCTTTTGAGGTTGAGTTCTACCCTGTAACAATCCCCACCAACTTTGTCATATATTCTGAAAAGCCATTATCACCTAATGAAATGTTAAATTCTTTAGCCAAACCATATAAATACGGAGAGTCATGCTATTGCACTTCTTGCTCAGTATGATACCAGAGATCTTTTTATGGTGATTGGTGGATTTTTCTTCTATCCCATTCCTCATTTGATTGAAAATTGTAGCGTTGATGACCTTATAGTAATGACTCTAGGACCTACTAGAGGAACTTTTCATTTCTCATCCTATGTATGCTAACACTTTCTGTCAGCCAGGTTTATATATCAAGTGTTGTTATTCGCTTTTCCTTTCTCCATTTGACCATTTCTCTAGTGAGGATTTTTTTGCTGTATATATATGTGACATTGGTAGTTAATCGTGATTCTTTTGGTACTTAATTTGGCTTTGATTTACCAGGCAATCAAAGGATGTAGTAAAAGGCATAAAAAAGCGCCTTGGAAGCAAAAATCCAAAGGTTCAACTTCTTGCCCTCACAGTAAGTTCTGAAAGGCTACATTTTCTATTTTCCAGTGATATGAATGTGATTTTTCTTGGGAATATCATTCTTCTCTCTGCTGTTTCATCCTGCCGTTTTCAATTCTTTGTTGCGTTTTATTTTCCTATGTGATGTACCTAGTTTTCAGGCTTTAGGAATGCTTCAACCCTTTCTAGGCTAGCATTGTGCGAATACAAATGCGATTAGTTCTGTGATTGTAGTTTTGGTTGGTGCTAGCCGCTTAGGTACATAACTACATGCTGTCTGGGTTGAAGTGTACCAGAATATGAAAACTTCAATTTTTTCTTACTCCAAGTCCAGCCTGTATCCAAAAAATTGACTGTAGTCTACATTGCTAATGGTAGTGATGTTTCTATTCCCATTGTTGTGATCTTCATAGGAGCTGTAGATTTATTCAAGTGATTAACAGAAACACAGGAGGTGCAGGAAAATCTATTTTGGAGTAGCTTGAGAAAGTAGACACAAGCTACATCCTTGAAACACGTAGATGTATGGGACAGGGTTAATAAGACCCTTTTGTAAGGTGACAAGTCTGCTCGCAGTGAGTCTAGTGATTTGCATGCGAACCCTGGAGAAACTGGAAGTCAGGCCTTAGCTTATGGTTACTGGGTGATATCAGGACCTTAAACATGTTCTGGTTTGATTGATGGCAACAAAAGGGCCACAGAGAACTATGATCTTTGTCTTTGTAGATGGGCTTTGCGTTAGGCTTGCCAATAAGGCTGTCAATCCTTATTTACTTCCACCAGTGTAACTAGCTTCAGCAAGCCCGATGCCTCGTTCAAATAAGTTGGCCTCAGCTGTAGGAACTACATTGCAACTTGAGATGAAGTATTCGATGTCTAGTTTTAATTGGATGAAATGCAACATTCTTCTGTTGTTTGCACAAATTGTCTTAAAGAGGCTATTGGTTTACTTGGTCTGGTTACCCATATTCTAGCTATTGGAGACTGTCATAAAGAATTGCGGGGACCTTATCCATATGCATGTCGCGGAGAAAGATTTACCTCATGAGATGGTGAAAATAGTGAAGAAGAAGGTTAGAATATGAATTCTACCATTTCTTTCTCCTCTGATATCTTTTTTTATTCATTATTTCCTCACACAGTTTTTTGGTTAATACGGTCTCTTATACATTAATTTATTTGTTTTCTTAGCCCGATTTCCATGTCAAAGAGAAGATATTGATTCTAATTGATACTTGGCAAGAAGCTTTTGGGGGACCAAGGGCAAGATATCCACAGTTCTATGCTGCATACCAGGAGTTATTGGTAAGTTGTGTTTAAATAAATATGTCTCACGTGGAGAAGTTGTTAATAAGAAACTCCATTCTGTTAGGGTATCATATTCTTATGTACATTTAGAAGATGGGACATTGCGACTTAGTCGTTTTGCTACTAGTTTTTCTTTGTTCAATCGGCTAGTCATTTTTCTTCTTTGTCACATATAAAAGCTATTGGGTCACCAGTTTTTTTTAATTGTTTATCGAAAATTTGCTTATTGGTTTCAGCGTGCTGGGGCAGTATTCCCTCAGAGAACTGAAAGTTCTGCCCCTGTTTTTACACCCCCACAAACACAGCCTCTATCTTCATATCCACAAAATGTTCGTTCTGCCGAATTTAGGGAAGAAGCGGCCGAGTCTTCCGCGGAAGCTGAGTTTCCAACATTGAGGTATGTATTAAGCCCTCCTTTCTGTTTGAAAATAAAGGCAAATCATCCCCATCCAATGTCAGTGTACCTAACTGCCCCCAACTTTCAGCCAACACATACTTGTCTAGTTAGAGCTTCTTTCTGAGTTTGCATGGACTTTTAGATCTCATGCAATCTTTTCTTATTTGCATTTGGGTGGTTAAGTGTTGTGGTGCAACTGTGCAAGTGTGTACATTTTTGGTTTTGATTAATTTTGCAAATCTTTGCCCGATAAACTTTTTGTGGATTCGATGAAAGGGGATTTTACATTAAACATGTTTTGCTTCTTCAACCAAGTTAAATATTATTGAGTATGGCTATTCATTTTTGTTTGATAGCTTGACGGAAATTCAGAATGCTCGTGGTATTATGGATGTCCTCTCAGAGATGCTAAGCGCATTGGATCCAGCGAATAAGGAGGTATATTTCCAATGCCTCTGATGTGAAGTAGTTCTCTTCTTTCTCTGATGCGAGATCCTGTGCGGAGTTATACTGATGATATATTTCTTTGCAAATGATCTGCATGTCCAACTGATTGTGCTGTTGTGGGCCTTTTGGAATTGGTAACCTGGGTTTAATCAGGACCGATATTTTGCTCAAGTTAACAACTCTTTCTGTCAATAGCCTCTACCAATTACTAAATTGTTGACCAAGGTTAGGCTCTTTGTGAGAGAGAGAGAGCCTAACTGCCTATTACAGGAAGGAGAAAGAGAGATTATAAGAAGTATAACAACTATCCTTACTATCTTAACTAACTCCTTCCATGATGAGAGATAGAAAGGGGAAGGACTCACTCTAGTATTTACTAAAGGAAGGAAGAAAGGACTGCTTAGCGCTAATTGCTGAATCTGAAAGCACTCGCAGTTATCTACTAGATAGAACTAGAATAGAGGACAAGCTAACCTCTTGAAAGTCTTTTTTTTAGCTACTATCCTTACTCGCAGTTAGCTACTATCCATCCTATTGTAACTAACACCTGTCTGTACTGATTGTTAGTTGCGCGGTGAATTTCAAACACAAGAACGGTTGCTGCTCCGATACTATGTTATGTTACATTGTTGACCACCAACTCATCTAAAACTTTAAGAGCGGGACAACTTTAGTCCCCCTACTCCACACCTCCCACCTCACATCCCACGGGCACCTTGCCTCGCATCACGTTTGTTCTTATTGACTAGTTCATCTTTTGGATAACTTACATTCTTACTTTGCAGGGGCTAAGGCAGGAAGTTGTGGTTGACTTGGTGGAACAGTGCCGCGCATACAAGCAAAGAGTGGTGCACCTTGTTAACTCGACTTCGTAAGTCCTTGGATTACTTATCACACTACCTGTCACTATGTGTAATGAACTTGCATGTTAAATTGTAGTGTTATTACTTTTTTCTCCTGCTCTACCCTCTTGTTCCTTTCTATGGTGTAACAAAAAGGAAAAGTTGGCCTGTCCATGAGATGGGTCTATCATCTGCAATGCCTCCTTCTTGGCACCCTCCCCCCCTCCTTTACCCTTCAAAAAAAAAAAAAGCGAAAGGAACTTTCTGCTGACGATAGTATAAGCATGCATGTGATGTCCTCAGTCCTCCCAGTGTAGGTACATAGTTGTATGCTATTCAGTTAGTTTTTCAGCTAGTCATTATAGTGGTTGTCAAACCTTTATGGACCCTATCGAACTTGTTGGACATCGCTGCATTCCATTCCAGTTTCCAGAACTTTCAGAGGACCCAACCTACCAGATCAAGCTTGGATTATCTAAATGCCTTTGCTTGGCACACTATCTGTTTATTCAGATGGCTGAACTTGCTAGGTTATCCAGAATTAGTAGGTTTGATTTTGCTTCTTCTGTGTATCTATTTTCTTTGCTCATAACTCGAGTGCTCAAACTTTGCGAAGAGAGTACCTGCTCAGGGGTGTAGCTTCTTTGAAAATCAACTAATTGCTTGTATTGAGATCATTTGGGGTTTAGGTGGAGCCTGGAGGTTTTCATTTCAGTCCCTTAGAGTTGGAAAGCTCCGTTTTTAACGCCTGGGGTAAACACCTCTTGGCCTCGTAATCATTTGGTAAATGATGAAGTTTTATCGATTTTATGCTGATATCACGGTCGGGGTTTGGGTTGACATTTTATACTCATTGGCGGAGCTACTACGTGGCCCGCCCCCCCCACAAAACACCCACTTTTTTTTTTTTCAAATAATTTTTTTTTGTGCCTCGTTGGATATATATCTTTTTTTTTTCAACGCAAGGGCTGTCTGGGCCAGCTTAAACGTGCACCTCTATTATTCTCCTCTCCGGTTGGGTTGAGGGCAGACCTCCACACTAGGGCTAAGGGATTCACAAGAAATCCCTCTTGCATTTCTGGACTAATCTTTCTTATTCACATAAGTTTTATATTTCATGTATATCAATTAATTATTGAGGAAGCTTTGAACGCCAACATTTTATTGGTCGACTACGTAAAGTTCTGAATATCAATTTTTTGCATTCAAGAATCATAAACTTTGGCTAAAGTTTAAATTTTATTCTTTCATAGTAATACGATAGCTCCAGGAATTAACAAATGCTAGTCCATAGAGCCCAATTTCATTTCATTTTGAGCACCCTAAATTATGTAAATGAGATCGTTCAGTAATGACACTGCATGTTTTCCGATGATATGATAGCAACAATACTTGAGATTAATTCTTCAATTTATAAAAACCTTTTAATAAAAACTTGAATGACTGGATTTAGTCTTGAAAAATCACCAAACAAAAATCCCTTTCATAGTTCGGCCCCATCCGATTTCCTTTCCTGGCTCCGCCACTATTTATACTTGGTCGTTCGCAGAATCCTAGGTATAAAGTTGCTTTTAGCTTAAGTTAACGTGCATTGCCTTGTGGCTCTCTGATGGAATGCCCTTTTACTACTTGTCCGGGAACCTCTTTAACATACTTTCTCTCACTCTCTCTCATGAATTGAAGTTTTATGGAGTAAGGTATTTGGGTATTTGCATGTGAATTGTGAATGAAGAAATTTTGTAGTTCAAAAATAGTCGAGTGAATGATCTAGATGCTAGAGCTGACTCCTGATTTCTGTTGCATGGGATATGGTTTATAGTTTGTACTTTCATGAGCCTTATTGGATTGTTAACCACCAATTTAGATGAGTTGCTATTTTATTATTTATATTCTCAACACGCCTCCTCACGTGTAGCTAGACTCTCCTCCATAAGCCGGCTAAACACACGTAAATTTTTAGGCGATGAGGTTCGAACACACGATCTATTGCCTGCTCTGATATCAAATTAGATTGTTAACCACCAACTCATCTGAAAGCTTAAACTGTTAGAGAGAGGGGCAACTTTGTTATTTATATTCTCAACAAACCTATTGCAGTGATGAATCCCTGTTATGCCAAGGACTTCAACTGAATGACGACTTGCAACGGTTACTGGCCAAGCATGAAGCCCTTGCATCAGGAACTAAAGTTCAAGCAGAGAAGCCGAAGCCTGAACCTGTTCGAGCACTGGTTAATGTGGACACTCCTCTAATTGATACTGGAGCCAGCAAACAGTCTGATGGGGGGTAATCAAGTTCATTTGAAATGTTTTCCTTGATATATTTCTGCTGACTAACACCTTGATACGTTGATTATTATTGGTATTTGTTGTCGTTTGATACTATGATCTTAGACATGTAGTGAATCTAAGTTGGGTCTTTGTGGAGTCAATCCAAATTTGTACTAAAACGAACATGTTTCTTCACTTTATTGTCTCAGTTGTGGTATTTGGCCTTTTGGTAGTGGTTACTTATGTGACTGAAATCTACGCTTCAAACTAGCACGATTGTTGTGTTATTAGTGACAGTAGTTTTGTTTTGCACAATTTTTTAGCAAAAGTAAAGAATCTAGAAATTTGAAATTAGTTTTCTCACACCATCTGCATGATCGGTGGCCCTTGACAGAGCTCATTGGAGGAAAAAGATTCATGTAGCCGACCCCAAGTAATTGGGACATTAGGCTCAGTTTGGTTTGGTTTGGTTTATTTGCATGATCGGTCCTTGAACTTCAGGAAATTTATGCAGTGGATGTCCAGAGTTTTTTTCCCCCCTCCTTTTGGCTTTCTGGTTTGATTCTTGCTGTGAGCACATGTTATTTAAATTTTATTCCTAACACCTTGGTTTCTCTACAGATCCACCCCCAATGCTGGTGCAGTCAATCAGCTGATGCTTCCTGCTCCGCCAATTACTAATGGTCAAGCAACAACTCCAACAAAGGTTGACCCAAAAATGGACCTCTTGAGCGGGGACGACTTCAACTCACCTACGGCAGAAAATACGCTTGCTATTGTTCCTGTGGGAGAACCCCAGTCAGCCAGTCCTGTAGCTAATCACCAGAACGCCCTTGCACTTGTTGACATGTTTTCTCAAAATAACAACAATCAACCTTACTCCTCAATGCCACAGTATCAGCAGCAGCAGAATTTTCAACCTCCACAAAACTCGGTTTACCCTAACGGGATTGGCTCAAATATGATGGCACCACAGTATGAGCAGCCATTATACACCCAGGGTGCTAATTCTGCTTGGAATGGACAGATACTGCCCCAGCAGCAGCCACCTTCGCCAGTTTATGGTGCATTTCTAATCCACTCTTATATGTATAGATGTTGATATACATGTGTTTGTGTATTATTTTCTCCCAAAGCTCTCCATGTATACCCTAAAAGATTGAGCTCTGCCATGACAATATGCCCCTTTTCTAAACAGCTAGTTGGGAGTGACAGCTTCTGATCCAACACGTTGACCAACCCAAACCTGTTTACAATTTTTAACAGCAGCCAAAAGGCAACAACTCAAACCTGAATTAAATAATAGGCAACTCGAACCTCTTTAAGGGCTCATGTTAATAACTCGAGTACTGCTATGGGTACATATGGTATGTACATATCATGCACATATGAGACTTTGTGGGGCCCATCTCGGGTCCCATAGAGATGATTTGAACCGTCCATTATTTTTAAAATATTTTTTTATAGAGCCCTGTAAAAAATCAGCTCAACCCGACATCGGTAAGGAGTTTTCTTGAATTTGTTGGGGCGAAATTGAGCAGTTAGGTAGTTTCGCCCCTACAAATTCTGAAAAAATTCTTACTGATATCGGGTTGAGCTGATTTTTTACAGGGCTCCATAAAAAAATGTTTTAAAAATAATGGGCGGTTTGAATCATCTTTGTGGGACCCGAGGTGGGCCCCACAAAACCCATATGTGCACGATATGTACATGCTCATATGTGCCCATAGCTTTTTCCTATTTCATTAGAAGTAACAAAATATTACTGATAAGTATCTTCCTGCAAACTATTGAATTCAGATTTGAGTTGTTGCCTTTTGGCCGAAGTCCGTAAGGTCTGAAGACACTGACTCTACTGGTTATTCTTCCAATTACTCCAACGGACATCGACAGCCATTATTAGTTACTTGTGTTGTTCAAGATGTCAGGGCCCTTTATGGTTCAACTTATTCATTGGGATATTATTGTTTTGAATAAACGCGTAATAAGATTAGAAATGAAAGTGCATACTTTTTGTTCCAATTTTGAAAACAATCATGTTTATTCAAAAGATGTGGGTTTGTAGGCTTCATGATCCATTTATCAGCATAATTTGGCGCTCCCCTAGCATCATGGCCCCCAGAGCTTGTTAGTCATTCTGTGTGAAAAGCCAGGAATTTGTTTTTTTCATTCTTCACAAGATTTTCATGGAACTTGACCTAAATTAAACACTTAACAGAATGTAGTTGTATCAATTCTCATGACCTGCAGGTGCTCAGAGCAGTAGTTCGCTGCCACCACCACCCTGGGAAGCTCAGGCTCCGACAGACAACAGCCAACTGGAAGGCAGTCAATATTCTCCTACAGCAATGCAGGTTCCTCCTGCGGGTGTTACTCACGCCCAACCAATGCCAAGTGGCATGTACCAAGGATCTCAATTCATGGGGAACAATCAGGTGGGTGTTTATAATAGCCAGGGCATCCAGAGCAACCATCAACAGATGGGCGTTTATCCACAGCAAATGCAGAGCAACCATCAACAGATGGGTGTTTATCCACAGCAAATGCAATCTGGGCAGATGGGTTATTATCCTCAACAGATGTATAATAACAACCAAATGGGCGGATACGGGTATGGTTATGGTTACGGTCAACAGCCACAAAATGCTCAGTTCATTGAGCAGAGAATGTCCGGGATGACATTTAGGGATGATGGTGCCTTGAGGAATTCTTCTTACCAGCCTACTACTACATCCTATGTTCCATCAGGAAAGCCCTCAAAGCCGGAGGATAAGCTGTTTGGAGATCTTGTTGATATTTCAAAATTTAAGCCAACAAAAACTGCTCCTGGTAGAGCAGGGAGCATGTGAAAATAATGACTGGATTTGGATATTTTTCCCTCATATTTTTCTGGGTTGCTAATTTGGCTTGTGATTTTTGACTACCTTTTTCTTTTTTTCTTATAGATTTTTTTATTATTATACATGTTCTTCACCTTTGATCCATAATTGAGTTGCTTGTTTTCTTTGGATTTTGTACATTCCTTGTAGAAAAAAAAGGGAGAATTTGCAAAAAATTTCTTTTGACTTGGGTTGGGTAGTAGGATATGGTCTCTTTTCTGTCAGACCCAAATGTGGTCAAGGAAACTCAATTCTATTTCCAGGTAGCAGTGTGGTTTGTACAACAGTCCTACCATAGTAGATTTTGTGTTTGATGTATGGACATTTTGCCCGTTAGGGACTTGCAAAATTGAGGTTGTGGAGCTTGATATCTTACAAATATGTGAACCGGGAAAGACGGTCATGAAATAGTTTTAATCCGAGTTAAAATGAAAAAATGTATGTGATTCTTTTCCTCTGATCTCTAGTGTTAATAGTGTGATCTGATTTTGACTTTGTTCTTGGTCTAAATAGCTGGTTCTAACTTTAGGGGTACCATACTTGCACCAAATAGCTGAAAAGCTCCTCTAATGCTTGCAAGGTATTTTATCTTAAATTCTTCCGATACCCCCATTCATTAGACTGTTTTTGGATTTCAGATTAAAATAGGGTTTTGTGAAAGAAAAGAAAAGAATAAAGGATTTCCATGGTAATAGAGTAGAATTCTCTTGTCAAAAAAAGAGAGAGTAGAATTCATCACATTTTCCCCTCTACAGACAAACACAAATTCAAGATCCAAACACAGCTTTTTATACGGTAAGTTTGTTCGCGGAGATGCAAGCCATGTGAATTATGTCCTGAGGACACGGAAAGCTCCTGTACTGAAGAAACTTCTATGTCAACAAGAGCATTTAGCTCAACCGGATGTTTCTTAGAACACCTAAACTTGCTATTCAATGCTTCATTCTGCCTGAAACTCCTTGAAAAAGTTTCTGTGATTGCTGCCAAATGCAAGAAATATGGAATGGCGATGAAATTCTTGACACCTTCATTCTACTTACGTTCACTTTTTCCTTCTTTCAAATTCTGCGTGGTGTGCTAAATCACATGCATCAAAAACTCTACTAAATCAGGTAATGCGAACAACGTATAACCCAACATCAAACCTAATAATCTGCATATACTTCCTCACCAAGAGCATGTAGTTCAGTGACAGAGTTCAATATGGAACTATTATTCATCAACCCTTCAGTTCTCGATTGAAAAAATTGAAAGAAAATTTGTTTTCTAATTGCATACAAGGCTTCTCATTGAGCAATTAACAGAAAAACACGAGTCTGAAGCAGAAAAACAAAATCTGTTGAGGTTGATTTTGTGATGTGATACCCCATCCAGCGGCAAGCTGGGACAGAGGAGATTTCATAAAGGTGAGGAAATACCTACAACAAAGACAACGAATGAATTAGATAACATTACCAGGATCAGTAACAGAATACAAAAGAGCAACATTTACAGGTAAATAACGGCCTTTGAGAAAGCATGGTTAGAATGTGTTATTGCGAATCAGTTATTCTCCTATCCCACTGGAAGATTCAGGCCAATAAACACGAGAATTTACCGTATTCAATCATGCACTCGGAAAAACAATATCATAAAATATTGCTTTATGTTTATTCAAGTGTTGTAGTCTGAAATTGCAGTGCTTGCGGAACAGCTTTTTAACTCGAGAAATACTAAATTACTAGAGCTTTTGTCAGCCAGTTTTTAACAAGCACCCTTAACTCTGCTCTATATGTGGGGTTGCAATTTTAACTAACTTGGTCAGTCACAACCAAACACACGACCAGGGCTATGTGTTGGGGTGACCACGGACCTGATTGCTTCAGTTTAGTGGTAAACCAATCAACCAACTCTTACAGATCGAACATGTGAGAACAAAACTAACCCGTCCATGGAACCAAACCAACTCTTAGGTTTGGGATTACATATATGTTAGCTTCGATAGGGCAGGAAGTTGTAGAGTATGATTAAGTGTATTTAAACAGAAAACCTGAAACCTAAATGCATTTGTAGTTATTTGTACTGATCGGTTCGGTACGGAACTGGAACCATTAGTGAACCGTTTGAGACATTTCTCCATTTTCTGAATGAGAACCAAAACAGACTACCAAAAAATCAACTGCACTGGCGGATTCGGACCTTTTTGGATGAATTCATGGATTAGTAGTTATTTTTGCTTACCTTTATTTCAATTTATACCTGGTTCTCATGTACTGCAATGGCTTTTTCTCGTTGCAAAAAAACTTTGAGAATAATTTTATGAATGTTTTCTGATGACTCCACTGTACTTGCACTTCATCGTCCTCCGATGGCAATAGCCACATTGTTGAGAAGTGACAACTACGAAGTAAAACACATCAACATTGTGCCTACTCAAAATTACGCTATATTTGGTGTCGTTTGCACCTTTTTTAAGCCATTTTAACTTTGGTATCATTCGCACTTTATTCTGTGGATCACTAATAACCAATCGTTATAATTCCATGAAGTATTGAAGACCAATGTTTTAAAAACTGGACCGGACCGGCCAGTTCTCCCGGTTGACTCGTTGACCGGACCTTGCTCCGGTCCGGATGTACACTAGAACCACTATGTTGTAAGAACCGGCCCCTAAGTAGAAAACCGTTCGAAACTAGCGGTTGAACCGCCAACCCAGAAGAACCGGGAGCGGGTTCATCGAACCGAACTGGAAATTTTTGAAGTGAAATTTTAAACTTCGGTGACATTCATTGGTACAGCTGGCATGCACAGGCTTACACAGCCCACATCCACTAGGTAACTTCTCTGACTTGCCTTGTGCAGCATTTATAGATCCAAAGGTCTTTACTGATTCTCCTCCCCACCGATGTGAGATTGGAGCAAAACACATTCCAGAATGCATTAGCTCAACTCCTTCTCTTTTCACTCCAAATAATGACGAAGACTTGTATTTTTTCTATACATTTCTTTTTTATATGCTCGTTTTACTTATATATTTTTAATATATTATATATTTGACATAATTATGACATCAAGGTTCGATTCCGGTTCAACCGCGGTTGAACCGGTGACCCGTCCACCCGGTCCCTACTTCGGTTCGTTCACCGGTCTGTTTTCAAAACATTGCTGAAGACTGCTAATGCCATGACAAACATTTATTATGATAAGAGGTCAGTAAGTGAAATGTCCATCTCAACCAACAGTTACGTAACATATCCCTACGCCGTGTAAATCCTTCTATTATCAGGTCCATTTTCAACACTTGGAGAATATATGTAATATGTCAACCAATGTTGAGTAAAGATACTCATACGCCATGAAAATCCAGCCATAATTATGCCTTACTGGATCAAATTTTACCATCAATATGCTACAACGATCTACAATTCAGGTTGGGGGAAACCATGGTTGAGGGTCTTAGTCTTGAAGATCTAGCCATTAACGTGCTAATAACCTAGGTCACACAAGAACTTAGGAAGTGGGATACCTCAATACCAATAGCGAACCTTCCATAGATTTGAGGAAAAAGAGAGAGAGTACGTAGAAAGATCAAGCATCATATTTCAATTGTATTTGTAGCTTACCATGATGTATAGTAAAATGTATGGGAACTTTGAAAGCTGAATGAAGCATATGCTTGAATTACTCCTAGAAAGCCGCGACTACTTTTCTGGTCAGGAAACTTAGAAAAACTTGGTATCAATCATTCATTGTTCAGTGTGAACAGACTACAGAGTGGTACACAGGTTTTCAATTTCGGCATAACTAAAGATGACAGAAATAGGTATGGCAAGAATGCCAAAGTTTTTATATTTCCGATACAACATGATGCCCTTATCAACAATGGACCATGATGTAGGAATAGATTGTAATTATCCAAATGCAATCAATTAGTCAATTCCATTAGATTGAACATAATGAAGCGCAACTAAACACTTGATTGACATCATATTGTCGCTAGTCCATAAACATACGTTCCTAATGATAATCCAGACCAACCTGAATTTTTATTTGTATCATATTCTTCTTTCCATCACTTAAATCTATATTTTCCAAACCTCAACTCCAATTCAACCATCTCATCTCCCAACTTACAGATCCCATCCTAGAACAATATTTCTAGAATGCTGAGGAACATTTGATAGTCAATCATACCAACATACCAGTAAATATCCACTCGTGGTTCGAATGACTATACCTTGAGGAATTAAACCCCAGCTCTGAGACTCTGCAGAGAGGATCGATCTCAGGCGAGCCGAAGCTATCGCACTGTGCAGTGGCATCATTGAAACCAAGCACCTCACCTCCACCGGTAATCTAACAAAAAACCCATTTCCACCAATAAATAAATCCATAAACTGCACACACCAACATATATACACGCACATATACAACATACATTATATACATATATACATGAGTAATTATTCCATGCCCCTGAGGCACCCGTGGCGGTGCCTAAACTCTTCTCTACACCCCACATTTGTGTGGGCTCCACACGGCAGCGTCCAAGAGGCATTGAATAATTTTTCTATATACATAAGCACCTATACATCTAGCAGGAATGTTAACTTTCAACCAAAAAACAAAAAGGCAAAACAAATGGAGTTAAATTGCCTCACCTGGAAATGGCTGAAATGCGTTTGGACTGATTTAAAGGTTTAGGAAGGGATGCGGCTGATTTTCCATTGAGAGATTTGAGCGAAAAAGATTTGGAAAATTTGGAAATAATTCTGGAAGCAGACATTGCTGTTGTAGTGTTCATACGGATACGGAGATTCTGCAGAAGAAGAGTGATGAGGGTTTAAGCAATCCTAGGGTTCGCGTACTACGCATGAAGAACTGTTTGGTTACGGAGTCTTTGTAATCTGCATAGGGAATTAAATCGTGTCCCGGTTTAATAGGACAAACGTCAAACAACAGTTCTAGGCTCTGTTTGCAAGCAATAGAAAATAAAATGGGAGAAAAATGAGAATTAAATCGTGTCCCGGTTTAATAGGACAAACGTCAAACAACAGTTCTAGGCTCTGTTTGGAAGCAATAGAAAATAAAATGGGAGAAAAATGAGAGGGAAAATTTATTATTCATAAAACTTAAAATTGTTATTTTCTTCTCTCTTTCTATTCCAACTAAACAATAGGAGGGAAATTTTTTTAGTTTTTCTTTCTTTTCCTTAAGTTCCAAACAGAGAGAGCCACTCTAAATGGATCTGGGCAGCCCGCCCTATGGGGGTACGTTGTAGTGCAGCTGATCCGGTCGTTTATTTCAACAATGAATGACTTGGAATTTAATTCAAGTAATGGACAATTCAAATCAATAGAAGCTCGGATAAAATGTGAGCCGTCCGTGCCTTTTTGTAATTTTTTTTGCCATTCGTTAATCCTAATCTACCCTATTCTAAGAGACTTAGGGAGGGGGATGCGTGCTAACAGGAATCAAACCCTGCCCATGTGCATGAGAGTATAAGAGAGACACCAACTGAATTTCACTCCACTCCACTTGCATAAACACCACAAGAATTCGTAAGAGCATCTCTCCTCCTTACTCAAATTTTTATCCAAATTTGATTAAAAATTTGGGTAAAAACTTGATTTGGTATTGTGTGTTCCAATGGGCAAACTCAAATCCAAGCACAAATATGCACAAATTTGAGTAAAAACTTCATTAATGGCAATATTATAAATTTAAAGGTGTGAAATTTGCCTTCAAAAATTTGATTAAGAGTTTGAGTCTTAACTAAATTTGAGTAAAACGCAATTTACTCAAATTTGGTATAGGTTTAGGTAAGGAGTGGAGGAGGATTTTTGATAATTTATACTCAAATTTGAGTTTGAGTCAAGATTTGAGTAAGAAGTTGAGATACTCTAAACACTATCACAAAAATTTCATAAACACCACAAGAATTTGTAATTGAAATCAAAAAATTCATAAATCGCACCACAAAAATTCGTAAATAATATCACAAACAATCATAAACAGCACCACAAAACTTATACTAATTTTGAGCTCTCGCTCTCTCTCTCTCTCTGATCAAAGTTCATAAACAATGCCACAAAAATTCATGAACAACAGTACAACAAATATTCATAAAAGTAATCACAAAAATTCATATCAATTTGACCACAAAATCTCATTATACGAATCACAAAAATTCATTTCCTTTGTTGCCTTTTTTGATCTGTAGGGCATTTTGACAATCCATGTTTGTAAATTTCATATTCAGCAATTCTATCCACTCTTCGAATTTTACTTATTTAATTTATTTAGAATTTTTTCCCCCTAAAAAACGCTCCATTTTTTTTGAAGAATGACGAAGTCTTCAAATTTGACAGAAGAATGGGTTAGGACAAGTACCCTAGTCTCTCTATGACACGTTTTAGCAAAAATGAAGAGCCAAACCATGGAAAACTTTCTCTAGCAATCTAGCTTTCTCCAGTAAAAGAATAAAAATAGTTTTCGGTCTCTGCACCCATTTTAATTTATCCGAGAAGAACTTTTTTACGTCAGAGCAGTGAATATACTTTACGGTGCTCAATTAGGCACGTACGACTAAAATTGCGCGGAGCCGTAAATAAGTTTCCCTCAATTTATCTCCTCTCTCTCCAAACATTCATAGTCATCTCTCTGCACTCTTTAAAGATGACATTCATTAAAAATGCTATTTTATAAAAAAAAATTAGACATAAGATAGATAGCATTGCTGCTTAGAAAAAAGAAGAAGATAAGTAGTATTGCTAGAGAAGTGATGGAAAAAATGGTTAGATAGAATACAAAGTCTACACGCGCGGTAACTACTCATTTTATCTAGGGCAAATTTCACTGACACTCTCTGAGGTTTTCCCTAATGATGGATGCCCCGTTCATGAACGAGAAATGATCATGAACTCCCTGGGGTTTCTGGGTACATTTCAACGATACCCAAAAAAAAAGAAGAAATCGACAATTGTCTGTCCAAACATGTAATGAAATGTGTCAAAAGGGACTTATGTCTAAAATTCACCTGTTATGATGATGAAAAGTAATACTAAAAAACTATCGACTCTCATTTATTTTGAATGAAGATGACTTCATATCCATTGAAAGAACTGCTTTGATGCCGAGCAACAAAAAAGAAAGAAAGAAGGGGAATTGCTCTCATAAAAAAGGGTAAAAATTATGAATAGTTCTTTATTGTTTAGTCATTGAAAGAATTGTTTTGATAAAAATGGACACATTTATTACTTTTGGGTCCAAAAATATTAAGAATTAAGAACACTTGTTGTTTATTTTAATAAATATAAAATAGTAAATTTATCAATAGAAGCTATTTTTGGCTAATTCCATTGCGTATTTAGTTAAAAAGTTATTGGTTGGGTGTCGGTGAAATGAACATTGAAACCACAAAACCTAAATCAGTATCTCAAAAGGAGCCAACAATCAAAGTGATCGATGTACTATCGTATGTGAGTCACGTGATGATCGATGCTTTTGTAGGTTTAAATTCTAAGAGTTTTATAGTCATTTTTCATATGTGAAGAGAGTATCCGTCACAAAATAAAACTTCAAGGGTTCCAGTGAAATTTAATGGTCTTTGGCTTTAATGGAGTTCAGTTTTCAATATGTCCCTCAAAGGGCTGTGAAAGGCCAGGTCTTAGCAGATTTCCTTGCCGATCATCCTTGCGTTGATATTGGCGAGGAAACTGACTCAGGACTGAGTGCATTTAAAATCTCACTCACTCCTTGGACTCTTCTATTTGATGAGTCAAAAGCTCAAATGGTCTCAGGCTGTGGAATTATCATTATTTCTCCTCAAGGCCTGAGAACAGAGCTATCTTTTCAATTTGATTTTCCATGTACAAATTACCAAGCAGAATACGAAGCAATGGTAATAGGCCTTGAAATCCTTAGGGACCTTGAGGCCAAAGAAGTAAGTGTTATAGGGGATTCAAACCTTGTAATCAACCACTTGGCAGGGACGTTTAAATGCTATAGTGAGGAGTTAGCTCCTTATTACATGGCAGCAGTTCAATTAATCCAAGACTTTGATAACGTGACTGTCAAACATGTCTCAAGGAGTATGAATACTGAGGCGAATAGTTTGGCTCAGGCCTCAACAGGCCTGAAGCTATCACCAGAGACGCTTCATACGATCATTACAGTCCAAAAAAGGCTACTCCCTTTCGTGAGGAGGAGAGGTTTAGGCCTCGAAGTATTTGTTTCAGATCTTCCGATTGAAGAAGAAGATGAGGGTAAGAAGGATTGGCGTGATCCCATCATTGCTTATCTAAAGCGGCCTCACATGGGGGCTAGCAGGAAGGTTAAGAGAAGAGCGTTGAGTTACGTTCTCATTGGAGATGAATTGTACAAGAAAGGCCTCGAAGATGATTTGTTGTTGAGATGCTTATGCCATACCGAGGCCATGAAGGTAATGGCAGAAGTCCATGAAGGGATTTGTGGAGCACATCAATTCGGAACAAAGATGAGGTGGCTAATTAGAAGGTATGGTTATTATTGGCCCACTATCTTAGAGGATTGTATACGTTTTTCTAAAGGCTGCCAGCCTTGCCAAGCTCATGGCCCAGTACATCATACACCTGCAACAGATTATCAAGCTGTGGTAAAGCCTTGGCCTTTTAGAGGCTGGGCTTTAGATATAATTGGGATGATTTTCTGTACCCTATTCTGGCCCAGTTGTAGTTCAACTGGGATTGTGTCTCTGTAATTTTTGTTGAAAAAAAATAAATAGTACATGTAATTTAGGACCTGAACAAATTTGAATCTTTACAAATTTCGACTTCGGTGAATGATGAATGAAATATCGCCAGTAGAATTTTCAGTAATCCTACAGAAAAATTGAGTCAGCAGTACAGGTGACCTTGCATGTCATCTTTCGGCTCCACCAAGAAAATGCTATAGGCATCGACCGTCACGTAGGGTTTACTCTGGGTTTTGCACGGATGTTCCGAGCCATTCATTAATTTTTTTAAATAATATTTTGACTGGCTTTGTGAAAAATCAGCTCAAACCGATACGCGAAAAATCAGTTCAATCTCATACGCGTAGATGTTCGATATAATATGATGAAAAATTGGATAGAGCATACATGTATTGAATTGAGCTGATTTTTCGTGGGGTCTTTCGCAAAACTATTTAAAATTATTGAACGGCTCGGATCACCTTTGATCGGTGCCCATAGAAGGGTTCGGCTCCACGCATGTCCATAGACTTGTATCTGGAATGATTATCAAAAAATGCAACCATCTATTTCTTTCAAATAAAATTGATAGTGCTTCAATTGGCATCAATTAACCGGTAAAGTCCGGAATGGTTCAGAAGATGTTCAAAATGACTTGTATCGAAGTCATTTCAAACTTTTCGTCGTTTCGGAGAAACTAAATTAATGTGGAAATGATGTCCCTTGGTAAAAAAAATTAAAAAATTGATCTAGGGTCCATTATAGAGAACTTGTAACTCAGTTAGTTCACTTCTAGTCTACTAATATAGTGTAATAAGGTCTTAAGTCCACTTCTTAAAAAAAAAAATTAAACCACGACAAAAATGCCCTCCTATATAAAGCTGTCACATAGAGAGAAATCCAAGACAAAAACAAATCTGGAGCACATTCCGTCTCTCTTGCCCTCTCTTATTTTTTTAGGGAGGTCCACTATAGCATTAAAGATCTCGATTAGTATGGAGTGCTTGAGTCAACGGTTAAAAAAAAAAAATACGGTGTGAAAAAAATAAAGCTGTTGTGATGCATAAATGAGCCCTATCTCCAATTCGTAATAGCGGTGCCAAAAATCACTTTGATCCGAGATAGGGTAGCAACATAAACGATACATGATTGATTATCTTGAAGTTTTTTCTCAAATTCTTTTTAAGTTTTTTCAAGACAAACATGGTTGGTTCATGCCTATAATGGTATTAATTTAATCAGTGTGATTTTATATACTTGCGCGACAAATCAAACAAAATGAATGGCTTGAATAACTTTTTCAGATCTAGACGAGGGTATATTGTGCGTCACAATAGTGCTGCTACTCAAAAAAGACCCAGGTCAACGCACAAAAACCTACTAATTTAGTAATTCATTACTTGACTCGGGTCGATTCTGATCAATCACAGCTGCTTGGTTGAATCCAATTTTCAACAAAGCCAAACGGTACTGGGAATTAAAAAAATTCACAAAATAGAGACATCCAAAAAGCTTCTCCATGTGGATATGATGCATACAGTGTCCACAGCTTTTTGAATTTTGAGAAAGGACCGGACTGGAAGACAGTAATTATTAATTTTTTGGGAGCCAACCACGTGGAGCTTCCTACCATTTAAGAACCACATATTTTATGTGGGGCTTATACATTTAATTGTTTACCCTATGAAAGAGTGTGGTTGTAGTGGTCCAAGCACCAAGTTCTTGAATACTGACTAACTTCACCTGCTAGAAGACCATCATTTTCAAATTTCTTGATTTCTGAACCAGTATATGGCCTAATTTTTTCCTGACATTTTTGACACAGTTGTTTTGGTTGCTCTTGATTAATTAATTTACTAGATTTGGATATATAAAATTTTTACATCTTATTGTTTGTCTTGATGAAAGTTATAATCGGAAAAGTTATAATCGAGAAAGGCAGTCATCCTATGGACATTTAAACTTTTTTAATTCTTTTCTTCGAGACAAATTAATGATCATGTGATGTAAAGATTGACCTAAATCAAACAAAATATAAGACATAACAATAAAAATACCGCGCCAAAAAGTCAGAAAAAAGTTAGCGCAGGGGGCCCTAAATGCATGTTGTAGAAAAGTTAAATATGAAGTCTAATTCCACCCCAAACACCACGGTATGCATATTCTTTCCTTCCATATGCTTGTGGAAAAAACTATACTTCTATCTTGTCTGACTTTTGTGGCCTTTACTGAGAAATTCAATTGTAAGTTGTAGTTCACCCCAAACACCACGGTATGCAATATTTGTCTACCTCTTTATTGTTTGACTTTTGTGGCCTTAATTTATTTTTTGGGAATATATAGTTTCACAATCCATTTTGCTTATTATGACTGCAAGGATGGAACCAGGGGGTCTAGTGACGGCGGCTGCCACGAATTTTTTTTTAGAAATTGTAATTATTATATGTAAAAAAAATTATCCCCAACATATATAGTCTCGCTACTACTAAATTTTTTTTCTTTATTTTTTTGTTTTATACGAGTCCTAAATCTTCTATTTTTTTTTTCAAGAAACGTGAACCGAAAAAGTATTTCAAAACTAAATTCAATGAGCTACGTACAGGGTCCAATTTCCGGTATCATGAAACTTGATTTTATGCTTTACTTACCCAGGCAAAGGGAATGTGTAATCTGCAGAATAAGCAAACCATCTTCCTAGTTCAACCCAAGTCCTGTTTTGTAATGTCTCCAGTTATGTACTGTGGTGGTGAAGCAAAACAAAGACTACTCGAGCTCGACTTCTTCTTGGGTCGTTGAAAATTCGTCCAAGGTCGTTCGTTATCTGAACAAACCATGTTGGAATGCATTATGAAACACATTAATTTTCTGGCCTTTTGCTTCATAAGCTTAATTATTCTGTGTGGGAAAAAAAAATCAAGCTACATAAATTCCAATAGGGGACCTGCTATGGGTAGGATATTGCAGGCCCTGCTGTGATGCACGAATGAGCTTCATCTCAAATTCATAATAGCCGCGCAAAAAATCACATTGATCAGACATAGGACTGAGACACGAATGAAAGACGCTGCAAAATTAGATTTTTGGTAGATAAAAATTAGATTAGGGGCCTTGCTCCCTAATCTCACCCATGAGACACAACCTAATTATATCCCTAAAATGACCCTAATTTTTGGTAGATAAAAATTTTGTTATATATTTGAATTTTATTTTAATTATTTGAAATTTGCTTTTAAAATTCCTTTTTAATTAATAATAATCCGTCATAATTAGATTTGAGACTTATAAAATTATCTCTTTTCGCATCAGACAATCTAGTCCTTTTCTAAAGACAAGTATGCTTATAGAAGCACTTATATATTTTCCTAGAGAGTAAAAGAAAATCTTAAATTACATTTCTTGGCTAGAAATCCTACTTAGCAAGTATAATTAGCTTCTAACCGATTAGTTAGAGAAATCTAATAACCAATTCAATCTAATTACATTCTCTTAACCCTAGATGAACCTTATAGACCTTTCCAACCCTACTTGAACCTTTTGGACCAAAGGAAGTCATCATTATGCTACCAAAAGTAGTAATCATTATGCTTGCTATGCATGCAAACCTAAGGAATATCATAGCCTAAACCTAATTACCCACCAAATTTATTTCCTAGATTCTCCTCTAGGTATATATATGCATATATATAGGTATATATACATAATAGCCTACCCTATTCATGACTATGTGCATATATGCACTTTCTAGAAAAATATTACCCAATGGACAATGTTCTTATCATTACAATCCACCTTTAATCACTACCCTTTCCTCCTAGGCCTAATAGGACCAATTAGTACCTAAGTATGCCTAGCTAAGCGTGTGTGTGTATGTATGTGTAACGTCCCGATTTTCGGACACGTTAATTAAATCATTTTCAACTGATTTAAAAATTCATAAAACTGATATATAAGAAATAAAATTTTATTAAACAGAGTTTAGCAGCGGAAACCTCAAAAACTAAATTCAACCCAACTAAATTGTTTTACAAACCAACAAAATGAAATAGAGTTTAACAAATGTGATAACACTTATGAAAATTTAAATAAAAGTACGTCAAAATGACAGAGCTTCTAAGGGTATGGCCTCCAAGGCTCAACAAACTCCCCTTCTTCAGCTGGAAGGTTCTCACTCTGATACGGCTCGTCTTGTAGTGGAATCTGCTCTTCAGTCTCTGGAATACCTGGCATGAAACGCCAGCCCAATGGCACTATAATGAGTTTTGAAACTCAATAGATAATCCCAACCCTACAACCCCCTTACCTTACAATTAGCAGATCAACAATATAATAATTCATAATATACAGAAAGTACAGAACAATAGCGCATCGTCTTTTTCTTTACTATCCATCATCTTACATGAAATCTAAGGATCATCTCCACAAGATCCTTTCCTTCCACATCCATTAACTACAACCGTCTCATGGGCCTACCATTCCTTTTGCTTATCCTGCACTAGGGTCCTAGGTGAGCGCATCTAAGTTATGTACCGAGCATGTTCTCACTTAAGACCATAATAGGAGGATCAAGTCATCCCATGACGTATCGTACATTAGGGTCGGACATCCACTACCCCGCGCTAACTATAACCGTCTCATGGGACCTATTCTCTTTCCTAAGAGAAACTTCCCATGACGTATCATACATTAACGTCTCACTAACTATAACCGTCTCATGGGACCCATTCCTTTCCTTGAAGAGAAACTTTTCATGACGTATCATACATTAGCATCACAACATTTCTCAACACTGGGCCCCGTAGGTAACCCATTTCAACGCAGGGCCCCATTAGTTACCCTTGCCATAGCCATGGCTCAAATCACAACTCACATATTCACACTTCCAACACTTTACCAATTTCCATTTACTTAACGTCGTCTATGTGAGTCTCTACATGTAACCACCCGTGAATCTAAGTCCAATCTAACAATTACAACAATAATACTTCATAATAGCTTAATCAACAAACAATATATATTTCAAAATGAAGGCAAGCATAGCAATTGGTATTGTGCAAGTATGTAAACACATAATATTTTATGGTTGGCCGATGCCCTTAAGGTTCGTTGAACAAGTAAATTAATAATAGTTTTTATTAATTTTTAAGGTGCCGTTAACAATAAAATAATAATACCAAAAATAATTTTATTCCTTTCTAAACCTAATACTTTTAGTTAGTAGTTCCTTTAGAGGTTAACATATATCATAGATCCCAAAGAAATAGTCATAGGTGTATCCTAAAAGTTTAAAAATTTAGCACATGAGATAAAATAATTAATTTCACATAGTTTAGGATCATATTTTAGTATAAACCAAAACACAGGGGGTAAACTGTAATTTTTGACGGATGGGGTTCCTATGACATCAGTCGTCTTCCACCTTGAGTACTGTACGCATGCAGGTATACATATATATAACATATATATATGGTTTAAGTCTGAAATTTCGACCGGGTCGTGTAATCAATCCCTACATTGAAAATGGGCTTATTATACCTTTCCGGAATCGTCTCGACAAGACGAACAAGATGAACGAATCAGATTTTTCATACGAATAGTTTCACACAAAAAAATAGATTTTGGACTACGATTTTTTTTTTGATTTCTTCAACGCACAATGCACGGGTTTGTTTCTTTTCAATTCCTATCATTACAACTAATATAATAGCACATTTATATACTTAGGAGAAAGTAGGGGAGCGATTATACTACCTTTCCTCCGGCCGATAAGCAAGTAAACGGAATTGACGGGAGAAGAAAAGAAAAACGGAAGTTGGAGAAGACGCAAAGCGGAGTGGCTTCTGGACTGCCTTGGATTTATTTAAGGAACCTCAAGATGTGGGTCTGTATGTGAAAAAGTGAGAGAGAGAGATAGAGTGCAATTGTAGAAGTAATAGGAGTGTGGGATGATAAGAGTGAATGTGATGGAGTGGGAGAGGGAAGTGAGGAAGGATGAGAAAGAATCTGGAGAGTTGAGGGAGGGGGCTGCCGAGAGTGGAAATCCCATAAATTATGGGATGGAAAAATGTTAGGGTGTGGGTGAGTTAGTTAGGAGAGAATACAAGATAAGTATAAATGCATATATATATATATATATATATATATATATATATATATATAGGTAAGGTTTAGAATTATCTTGAATAAATACTTATGATTAATTCTAATTACACATTTAATCATGTAGTCATATTAATGAACCTAATTAATTAACGAATTAAAAATTAACATTTCAAATTTTTATTTATCTAAAATTTAGGAATGTTACAACCTACCCCCCTTAAAAAAAAATTTCGTCCTCAAAATTAAGATATACCTTCTGGTGGAAACAGATACGGGTAGTTGGTGCGCATAGTATCAGCTCTCTCCCAAGTTGACTCCTCTATACCCCGATGTCGCCATAAGATCCTGACGAGTTTGATCGTTTTAACCCTGATATTCATCTCACTATAATCTTGGATCTCGACGGGTTATTCGTCAAAAGTCGTGTCTTCGTTAAGTGTGACCTCCTCCCAGTTGAGTATGTGGGAGGGATGTGACATATACTTGTGAAGCATAGACACATGAAAAACGTTGTGAACTCTGTCAATTTGAGGTGGCAGGGCTAAGTGGTAGGCCACCTCTCCAATCTTCTCCAAAATCTCAAATGGTCCGATATACCGGGGTGATAGCTTCCCCTTCTTTCCAAACCGGATAACTCCTCGTCGTGGTTTGATTTTAACGAATACATGCTCCCCAGCTTGAAAGGATAGTGGTCTAGTCCTCTTGTCAGCGTAGCTTTTCTGTCAGCTCTGAGCAGTCAAAAGTCGTTGGCGGATGATTCTGACTTTTTCTGTTGTCTCTCTAACAAGTTCTGGTCCCAATAGGCTTATTTCTCCTAGCTCGGTCCAATAGATAGGGGATTGGCAGGATCGTCCGTATAGGGCTTTGTACGGAGCCATATCAATGCTGGCTTGATAACTATTGTTATAGGCAAATTCGACTAACGGTAAATGGCGTTCCCAATTTCCCATAAAGTCCAGGGTACAGGCATGAAGCATATCCTCTAAGGTCTGAATCGTCCTTTCGGTTTGTCCGTCTGTTTGAGGGTGAAAGGCTGTACTCAAACGAAGATCTGTTCCCAATGCTTTTTGTAGACTTTGCCAGAAATTTAACGTGAAGCGCGGGTCGCGATCGGGTACAATTGATACCAGTACCCCATGCAGTCATACAATCTCTTGAATATAAAGTCTACTGAATGACTCCATAGTATCCGTCATGCGTGTAGGGAGGAAGTGTGCTGACTTAGTCAATCGGTCCACAATTACCCAGATGGCGGTGTTGGATTTAGGTGATCGAGGTAGTCCTGTGACGAAGTCCATAGTGATGTCCTCCCACTTCCATCCAGGTATCGGTAATGGCTGAAGTGTTCCTCCAGGTTTCTGGTGTTCAGCTTTACCTTGCTGACAAGTGAGACATGTGGACACATATGCTGCTACATCCTTCTTGATTCTGCTCCACCAGTACTGACGACGAAGATCTTGGTACATCTTTGAACTTCCTTGATGTACGACAAAGTTGGAATGGTGAAACTCCTTCAGTATGGCTTCTCGAAGTGTACCAATGTCAGGTACAAAAATTTGTTCTTGGAAATGGAGACTCTTGTCGGAGTGAATTGCCCATCCGGCTGATGCTTTTCCAGTTGACAATTGGTATCTGATGAAATCGCACTCCTGTTCAAAGGTTTGGGCCAACAGAATTTCTCGATGTAAAGCGGGGGTGGCAACCAAAGCAAAAAGGCAGGCTCCTTCTGCACTTACGGTAGGTTGAAGTCTAAACTCAGTAATGGCTTCCATCATTTTCCATTCCTTGATAGCCATACTTGCCACCTGTCCTCGAGTTTTGCGACTGAGTGCGTCGACAACTACATTGGCCTTCCCAGGGTGATAAGACAACGTGAAACTGTAGTCCTCCATGTATTCCATCCACCTTCTTTGCCTCATGTTCAGCTCATTCTGAGTGAATAGATACTTCAAACTTTTGTGATCAGTGAACACTTCGAACTGTTCTTCGTATAGATAGTAACGCCAGGACTTAAGGGAAAATACTACCGCCGTAAGTTCCAAATTGTGAGTCGGATAATTCTTCTCATGTGGCCTCAGTTGTTGGGAACCATAAGCAATGACCTTTCCTTTTTGCATGAGCACAGCTCCTAATCCATCTTTGGATGCGTCACAATGTACTGCATATCCCACGTTTCGCTCGGGAATGATTAATATGGGGGCGCTAGTTAATCTCTTCTTGAGTTCTTGGAACGATTTCTCACATGCTTCGTTCCATTCAAACTTAACGCCTTTCTGGGTCAGTCGCGTGTAGACACCCCATTCTGGACTGTCCAGATAACTCTAACTTTCTGATCTATTATTTCCCCAATGATGATTAAGGTCAAAAACAGTCTAAGGACGATGGTGTGTCTGAGTTTTGACCATCCAGAACCTCTTCCAAACCCATTTCAAACCCTTCAAACCAGAGCCAAACAGCCTCAACAAAACCTAAACTGGCTTACGCCAGTACTATGGTGACGTACGCCAGTAAACTGCCACGTGTCAGTCATCGACCGTTGACTCAGTTATCACTGGCGCACGCCGGTCAATATATGGCGCACGCCAGTCAAGCCCAGTCAAATCAACTTTATTCAGCCACATGGACGAGACTTTTGTGCCACCCTGACGTGGGCTACAGTCCCTGATGATTACATTCGGCTGGCCCATTCCCTCTCTCTCCTACACCCTCCATCAAGCCAAGTCCCATGCATTTAATGCATGGGAGGCTCTTTCCTAACCTAACCAAGCCTTAACCCAACTGATCACAGCTCTTCCTCAGTCTTTCTCTCCTCTATAAATACCCCCATTGCATTCATTTGCACGGGGTTAACCATATAAAGAGCCCACAACCCTTTTTCTTCTCTCTCTCTCTACTCCTCCATTGAAAGAGGAAGCAAAAGGGGCCTTTCAGTCACTCACTCCACTGATACATCCTCACATTGCCACTCTCTATCTCCCCAAATCAAAGCTCAAGTTATCCTTTCATCCCAAGCAAAGGTATACCACCTTTGTGTTCCTTTTTGTTTTCAACTCCTGAGGGGAGCCAGTAAGGCCCAGGCTAGTAAACAATACTAGTCCTGGCCTTAAACTGGTGAAATACAACAATCATGTGAGATGAGACATGGCGCACGCCAGTACAATCATGCCATACGCCAGTCATGGCAGTACGTGCACTACTGGCGTGGGGATCATTGATCATCATTTCTGTTAACTTACATTTCTGTCAATCACCTTAGCATGCTAATAACCAGTTTACTGCTTTCTGTATATTTAGAGTTGCTTAGTTGTAGTAGTTAATACTTACTCCTTTCCTGTTTAGAAGGCCTTTGGGATCCTTCTGGTCATGTTTCAGAGCCCAGATGATGCAAAGCCAATCACTGGATTAAGGTCCAACTGGCGTACGGTCTTTTATGACTGGCGTACAGCAGTGTTTCCTAGGATCCAGTGGCTGGCCCTTGCATCTTAGCTTAGTCTTGACCTCTTTTACGTCCCTACACTGTTTTTGGGGCATCCTATTGCCTTTCGTGGCTTAAAGCCATCTCATCCTTCTGTAACTGTATGAATTCTGCTCTATTAACTGCATGGTTTGTTCTGGGTGTGCGCTGGTCCCTTTGTAGAGCCCAGAGGATTGCAAACAAAGACTGAGAAACTAGACAAGTGGAGTATGCCAGTCGGGTTATGGCATGTGCAGGTCTTATCAGTATGCACTGGTTCGGCTAGTGCATGCTGGTGCCAAACCTGTTCACGTCCCTCCAGGACAGCGTACTCCAACTTATTCAGGTTGCTCAGTGCTTGTTCTCAATCTATATTTATCATTGCAAGCAAGTCATCCATAAACATTTTATCACATAAATGCAACTTGTTACAGTTTTAATCCCCATTAACTGTTTCCCTGCCCTAACTGACTGAAAATGATCAAATGAGAGAAAAATGCAAACGTTTTACAACAAAATGCCTGAGTAGAGACCGATCTCTGGATTGGGCGAGAGGGGTGCCATAAAACCCTTCTCCTCTCGTAACCTGGCTCCCGAACCTCAGATATCGAAGGTGATGACAGACCAGTCTATGCCTTTTTCAAAATCAAAAAAACGTGGCAAACATTTTCGAGTTTGGTTCCTTGGGTGTTTCACCGCTAAAACTCGAGTGGCGACTCTGAATCGAGGCATTTCGCCGCGCTTTTTTGGAAAAGGGCCGCACCCGATCTTTTAAAAAGAACAAAAATCAAGCATTTTTGGGGCGCGTGCCCACATCGCGTCATTGGTTTTCCCAAAATTGAGAAATCTTGAATGAACCTTCTGTAGTAGCCAGCTAGTCCCAAGAAACTTCTAATCTTAAACACGGTTGAGGGTCGTTTCCAGTCTATGATAGCTTCTACCTTGCTGTTATCCACAGAGATTCCTTTCTCAGACACTACGTATCCTAGAAATTTGACTTCTTTCATCCAAAATTCGCACTTGTTGGCTTTTGCGTACAATTGATTATCCCGAAGTACTTGCAGTACAATTCTCAAATGCTCCTCGTGTTCCTTCTTTGTTGGCGAATACACAAGAATGTCGTCAATGAACACTACCACAAACTTGTCCAAATATGGCGTGAAAAGTTTGTTCATCAGACACATGAAAACGGCAGGAGCATTGGTTAATCCAAATGGCATCACTACAAATTCATAGTGGCCATAACGGGTTCAAAAAGCTATCTTGGGTATGTCACTGTCTCTAACTCGCAGCTGATGGTATCCAGACCGTAAATCGATCTTCGAGAAGCAAGTTGACCCTCTCAGTTGATCAAACAAGTCATCGATTCTAGGTAATGGGTAACGGTTCTTAATTGTGACCCTATTGAGTTGGTGGTAGTTGATACAAAGTTTGAGTGTTCCCTCTTTCTTTTTGACAAATAAAGTAGGGGCTCCACATGGTGATGTACTGGGTCGGATAAAACCCTTATCCATCAGTTCTTATAACTGGGTCTTCAACTCTCGTAGTTCCGCCGGTGCCATTCTATATGGTGCCATGGATATTGGTGCCATGCCTGGTTGCAACTCGATCGTGAAATCTAAGTCCTGACGTGGTGGTAGCCCAGGTAACTCCTCAGGAAACATGTCTTCGTACTCACACACAATATAAGGAAGATCAAGTTCCATACGATCTGTCTCCTCTAGCTTGAGGCTTGCAAGCCACCCTGAAAGCTTATCATGCCACCTTGATCGGTGTGGGGTTGTTGCGGAGGGATCTTGTCTATCCCCCTTAAATTTGAAACACGTACCGTCTAATGAATACGCTGTCACCATCTTTCGATGGCAGTCTACGACAGCATGATGTGCAGATAGCCAGTCCATTCCAAGTATGACATCAAAGTCTGTCATGTCGATTACTCGTAGGTCGACGGATAATCTCATGTTAGATACTTCTAATTCGCACCCCTTACAGATTAATCCCACAGAAATTTTACCTCCTAATGGTGAGGTTACATGCATTGTCGTCCCTAGAGGTTCTGTTTCTAGTCCAAGAGCAGAGACACATGCAATAGATATGAAAGAGTGCGAAGCTCCTAAATTTAATAATGCTTGAACACAAGTACTATATAGAATAAGAGTACCTTGTATCACCGACGGGTCATACTCCTCCTCAGTATCTTGCTCAGTGCCTTGCAGAGCAAAGACTCTGCCTCTTGTTGGCTTGTTCTTTCCGCCTGCATTGTTCTGAAAAGGATGGGATTGTTGCTGATTCCATCCAATCTTCTATTGGTTTGGATTAACCGAATTCTGGTTCCCAAACCCTGACGGCCTAGCCTAAAATTGTTGCTGTCCCCCTTGTCCAAAATTTCCAAATCCAATAAGCTTTGGGCAGTTGTTTCTGAAATGGCCTTCTTGGTTGCAGTTGAAACACCTGCGGTTCTGGTTCTGGTACTGATTTCCTGCTTGAAGTGAAATTTGGTTCTGATTTGGGTTAGGGTTGGAGTTTTTCCAGGTCTGAGTAGTTTGTTGCAGAGGGCGAGGGTTGCTCTGGCAATAGGGTGTTTGAGCGATGAAAGTCCTATTGTTGTTTGTTCGGATTGGTCCTTCAGACGAGGGGCCATTCTTCTTTTACGCCTCCCACGTTGACCTTGAGTCAAAGTTCTCGTGCTCCATCATGAGTGCACATCTCACTACCTTTGCATAGGTGGGGTACTCATGAGAAACCACACTAGTATGAATAGAGCGGGACAGACCCCATTCAAACTTCCTAGCTTTTGCGTCATCAGTGGGTATTATGGTAGTGGCATGACGTGCCAGTTCTTCAAAACAGGCAGCATATTGGGTTACTGTCAGGGAACGCTGCTTCAAGTCCATAAATTCTTGAGCCATGGCTTGTTTCACAGGTGCTGGAAAGTATTATTCGAGGAAAAGGTTTTCAAACATCTGCCACGTCATAGTTGTCAAATTATGAGTGGTCTTAATCAAATCCCACCAATGATCTGCTTCTCCTTGCATCTGAAATGTTGCTAAGGCAATGCGATCACCTGCATTGGTCATATTAAGTACTTCCAGGTACTTGGAGATTTGTTTGATCCATGCTTCTGCAGCGCTAGGGTTTGCTTCCCCATAAAAGATCGGAGGACGACATTTGCAAAATGCATTTAGAAGTTGGTCTCTACTCCTAGTTAATGGCCCACGTTGTTGTTGTGGTGGTTGTTGGGGGTTGGCAACAGCAGCAGCAACAAATGCTTGCATCAGTTGCACTAAGTCTGGTTGTGCTCTTTGTCCATTGGGGTGTGGTTCGCCATTTTGATCATTGCTTGATTGGGCTCCCTTTCGTGTTTCCACCATCCATATACAAAATTTTTATTTATTTATTATTTAGTCAGGGGGTTTTCTATTTTTATACTTAAAGAGTGTAATATAGTGACAAACACAATAATACTGATGTGACAAAGTCATTTTCATTGATAATAATGAGACAAAACACATTGGGTCCTAACAGAACAAACGAGTACCATGAACACACGAGAAAAGAAAACGATACTACTATAAAAAAAATGATACTAATAATAAAGAACAGTAAAGTCTAACTATTAGGTCATGTTACACAATCGTTCTAGACTACTTATTTCTTACTACCCTACTCTTCGACTCTAAAACTACCATATTCTATTCATCGAATGGTGGTTCTTCTGGATCTTTGTCCTCCGAATCCGAGGATATGTCAATGTACACTGGGGGTGGTACTGATGGTCCAGGGTAATGAGATGTCACGCTCTTGGGTGAAGCTTGGCGGTAGGAAACATATGGCTGAACCAAAACCTCTGCCCTCAATTAGTTATACTTCACATCATCCTTCAGAATATGATATGCTTCCTTGTACTTCTGGATATGATTCCCTATGCGGTGGAGCACCAACTGCTTCTATTTCCCTTCATCGACAACCGCAGAATCCTCGATCACCTTCTTCATGTTGTATTTGATACTTTTTTCAGCTTGTCATGCCAGTCTCCCTTGGTGTTCACGTTCATCCCAGGGTTTGATATGACGTACTCGCTGAGTATAACGTCCATAAGTATTGAAACTTGTACCTTATGGTTCTGGAGAAGAAGAGCTCGACATCCTACATTTTAAAATTTAATGTTTAAATGATATAATCTTCATATATATAAAAAAAATATGACAGTAATAATTTGGCGCATGAGAGGGTAGTATATTTACTATACAATTAAATACATATACTTATGGAACCTAGTGCTACCCAGTCTACCCAAGGCCGAAGGTTTGAACCTAAAACTCTGATACCAAGTTGTAACACCCCGATTTTCAGACACGTTCATTAAATCATTTTCAATTGATTTAAAAATTCATAAAACTGATATATAAGAAATGAAATTTTATTAAATAGAGTTTAGCAACGGAAACCTCAAAAACTAAATTCAACCCAACTAAATTGTCTTACAAACCAACAAAATGAAATAGAGTTTAACAAATGTGATAACACTTATGAAAATTTAAATAAAAGTACGTCAAAATGACAGAGCTTCTAAGGGTATGGCCTTCAAGGCTCAACAAACTCCATTTCTTCAGCTGGAAGGTTCTCACTCTGATACGGCTCGTCTTGTAGTGGAATCTGCTCTTCAGTCTCTTGAATACCTGGCATGAAATGCCAGCCCAACGACACTATAATGAGTTTTGAAACTCAGTAGATAATCCCAACCCTACTACCCCCTTACCTTACAATTAGCAGATCAACAATATAATAATTCATAATATACAGAAAGTACAGAACAATAACAGATCGTCTTTTTCTTTACTATCCATCATCTTACATGAAATCTAAGGATCATCTCCACGAGATCCTTTCCTTTCACATCCACTAACTACAACCGTCTCATGGGCCCACCCTTCCTTTTGCTTATCCTGCACCAGGGTCCTAGGTGAGCGCACCTAAGTTATGTACCGAGCATGTTCTCACTTAAGACCATAATAGGAGGATCGAGTCATCCCATGACGTATCGTACATTAGGGTCGGACATCCACTACCCCACGCCAACTATAACCGTCTCATAGGACCCATTCTCTTTCCTAAGAGAAACTTCCCATGACGTATCATACATTAACGTCTCACTAACTATAACCGTCTCATGGGACCCATTCCTTTCCTCGAAGAGAAACTTTTCATGACGTATCATACATTAGCGTCACAACATTTCTCAACGCTGGGCCCCGTAGGTAACCCATTTCAACGCAGGGCCCCATTGGTTACCCTTGCCATAGCCATGGCTCAAATCATAACTCACATACTCACACTTCCAACCAATTTCCATTTACTTAACATCGTCTATATGAGTCTCTACACGTAACCACCCGTGAACCTAAGTCCAATCTAACAATTACAGCAATAATACTTCATAATAGCTTAATCAACAAACAATATATATTTCAAAATGAAGGCAAGCATAGCAATTGGTATTGTGCAAGTATGTAAATACATAATATTTTATGGTTGGCCGATGCCCTTAAGGTTCATTGAACAAGTAAATTAATAATAGTTTTTATTAATTTTTAAGGAGCCGTTAACAATAAAATAATAATACCAAAAATAATTTTATTCCTTTCTAAACCTAACACTTTTAGTTACTAGTTCCTTTAGAGGTTAACATATATCACAAATCCCAAAGAAATAGTCATAGGTGTATCCTAAAAGTTTAAAAATTTAGCACATGAGGTAAAATAATTAATTTCACATAGTTTAGGATCATATTTTAGTATAAATCAAAACACAGGGGGTAAACTGTAATTTTTGACGGATGGGGTTCCTATGACGTCAATCGTCTTCCACCTTGAGTACTGTACGCACGCAGGTATACATATATATAACATATATATATGGTTTAAATCCGGAATTTCGATCGGGTCGTGTAATCAATCCCTACATTGAAAATGGGCTTATTATACCTTTCCGGAATCGTCTCGACAAGACGAACGGATCAGATTTTTCATACGAACAGTTTCACAAAAAAAACAAATCTGAACCGAAAACGATTTTTTTTATTTCTTCAACGCACAATGCACGGGTTTTTTTCTTTTCAATTCCTATCATTACAACTAATATAATAGCACATTTATATACTTAGGAGAAAGTAGGGGAGCGATTATACTACCTTTCCTCTGGCCGATAAGCAAGTAAATGGAATTGACGGAAGAAGAAAAGAAAAACGGAAGTTGGAGAAGACGCAAAGCGGAGTGGCTTCTGGACTGCCTTGAATTTATTTAAGGAACCTCAGGATGTGGGTCTGTATATGAAAAAGTGAGAGAGAGATAGAGTGCAATTGTAGAAGTAATAGGAGTGTGGGATGATAAGAGTGAATGTGATGGAGTGGGAGAGGGAAGTGAGGAAGGATGAGAAAGAATCTGGAGAGATGAGGGAGGGGGCTGCCGAGAGTGGAAATCCCATAAATTATGGGATGGAAAAATGTTAGGGTGTGGGTGAGTTAGTTAGGAGAGAACACAAGATAAGTATAAATGCAAACATATATATATATATATATATATATATGTATATGTAAGGTTTAGAATTATCTTGAATAAATACTTATGATTAATTATAATTATACATTTAATCATATAGTCATATTAATGAACCTAATTAATTAACGAATTAAAAATTAACATTTTAAATTTTTATTTATCTAAAATTTAGGAATGTTACAGTATGTATGTGTGTGTGTGTGTGTGTGTATATATATATATATATAGTTGTATATATATTTTCTAGGGGAAATATTGACCATTGGATATTGTCTAGCACTTAATAGCCTTGACTATTATCATTACTCTCCTTTAGACTCATAAAGCCAATTGGACATAAACATGATTAGTCACACACACACACACACACACACACATATATATATATATATATATATATATATCCTCCCTCCCTACATCCTCATCTAATCCCTCCCTCTCTCCTTCCCCACCAAACACCCCCCACCTTTCTCAGACCCAATTCCGGCCAGCTCTTCCTTCTCTGGCAATCCCATCTTCGGCAACCAAATATCCAGCGATCCCCATCTCCGGTGACCCATTTACTCTCTCTCTCTCTCTCTCTCTCTCTCTCTCTCTCTCTCTCATAATCTAGGGTTTCTAGATTCATCTCACGCATCTTATCTTAGCTCAAAAAAGGTAACAGATTTGATTTTGCACCCCCTTTCTATCCTGCCACTACTGAACGTCATTCTATCCTCCCAAAGATACATATATGAGAAATCACATATCCCCCAATTTTGTAAATCCACGTAGGTATACAAATTCCTCACAAATATAGAAGATAAATAAGCGAAATTAAAAGATCCCTTTTTGTTGTTCTTCACGCACCACTACCATCCAATTGGGTTCGATTTGAATTTTTGTTCCTATGTAAATTGAAACACTTTTGGTTGTAGTGGAGGACAAAATTGGGTTAAGAGAGTTTGTGTGCTGTGATGTTTGATTGTAGGGGACTTGGGTGAGGGGACAAAGGTGGCTGATAGTAGTGCAAGGGGATGTCGAGAGAGCCAGGGAGCATAGAAAGTAAATTGGTCGCTGAATTTAGAGATGCTAGAGAGAGAGAGAGAAGGGGTAAGAAAGATCGGTTGATGGCAAAAGGAGAAAGGAGAGACAAAGTGTACAATTTTTAAGTTCTAATCTCAACCATTGGTTTCAATGGCTGATATGGAGTGTCAAAAGTTGTGTTTAAATTTGTGTGGGTAGAATCGGCCCCTATATCTATATCTATATAAACATATATACATACATAGTACAAAAGAGAGAGAGAGAGAGAGGATAGTGAGGCTGAAAGAGAGAGAGAGAGAGAGGCTGAGAGAGAGAAGTGTGTGTGTGCGTGCATGTGCCTATTCTCTCATAGAAAGCTATGCTTTCTTACACCATCTTTAGCCCTTAAGCCTAAATGACCATTGACAACTCATTTCTAGACTATTTCAAGCACCAAATCTAGTCTGTAATCATCCTAGAACCTAGCCCTTAATTACCCTAGATTTTGACTACAACCTAGACCTAGGAATGACTAAACAGTGAAGGCTAACATCGTAGACTTGTAAGACTTACAACCTAGGTCATAATCACCTAGGATTTACTTGAAAGCCGTAGGAAATCTCCATGATCACCTAGACTTACACCTAAGATGGATTGACAAGGTTTTGACTTGATTAAAAGTGTGATTGGACAAAACAACGGAACAAAAAAATGAGAGAGAGAGAGAGAGAGAGAGAGAGAGAGAGAGGGAGCCCAAATTTTTTGCTATAAATAGCACCCCCCTCATGCCATTCAACTCACAACTTCCATCCTTCAACTTCTCTCTCTAGAAATTCTTGTGTTCTTGCTTTGTTCTTGAGTTCTTCTTAAGTCCTTCAAGAAACTCATCCAAGGTCGCCACTAGACCACCACTCGACCACCCTCGATCCAAAAGTTTAGTAGTTTAGCCAAGAACTAATTTCGAGAGAAACCATTTTCTTTCGAAACTACTAGAAGCTTACCGTAGGAAGTCATTCCGTGCGATCGCCGACAAACTTATCTTTTTCTGTAGCCGCCCTACCGCCAAGAAGAACGGTAGAATACATCTACTTACTTACTCTAAGTATACGTAGATTATCCTTACACTCTAACTCTAAGTATAAGTAGATTCTCCCGTGCTCACTACTCTAAGTATAAATAGAAATGTGTATATTGCTTGTATTGTTCTAAATGCATGAAAGAAAAATGACCAGTAGATTATCCTTACTCACTATCTCTAAGTATAAGTAGATTCTCCTGTGCTCACTACTCTAAGCATAAATAGAAATGTGTATATTGCTTGTAGTTTTCTAAATGCATGAAAGAAAAATGACCAGTAGATTATCTTTATTCACTATCTCTAAGTATAAGTAGATTCTCTCGTACTTACTATCTCTAAATATAGAAATGTGTATATTGTTTGTAGGTGAAAATGCATGAGAACTTGAAAGGTGTTTATTAAAGTTTTGAAAAAAGGGGAGTATGTTGAATTTATCGACTTTATTTTCTGGAAAAATAGATGTTTTGAACTTTCCTAAGTGGAAGAAAGAACGGATTTTCAAAATATAAACTTGAAAGCAAAGTATTCATATTTTGATCTTAAGGATGGTTATGAGAATGTACATGTGATTACTAGGATTACTTGTTTGATGTGTGATAAAGCATAAATGGTATCCACTCCGAAGGTGTCCGTTCATGTGACACTATGCTTTATGTTGTGTGACCAATATGTGAATATGATCTTGTGAATTTTTGGTTAATATAAGCATGATAAAGTAATGTAGAGTTGAATGATCTTGCAAGTTTAGTTTCAAGATTATAATAAATGATTTATGATTACTTACATGGAAAGTCCTACCGCGGAGTCTTTGCATGAAAATGAGACATAGAAATCGAGAAAGTAGAAACATGACACTTAAGGTGTTGTTAATGAAAGATGTGTTTTGAAAAAGAAAATGTTTTGAAAACTGCAATGTGGCCGGACGTGGTAGCCCATTGTGGGGTGTGTGTGTGCCAATGGGAACTCGAGCAGCAGAACCATTGTGAGGATACTCTGAAACCCGGAGCGGCGAAACCGAGGTTGGGCATGTAGTTTGGTTATCTGCGGAGAGGAGCCAATGCAGATTGTGTGCCAATGGGAATCCGGAGCGGCGAAACCGAGGTTGGGTGTGTGAAAGCAATTTTGGAAATGTTGGTTTAGTAAATGAAAAATGGTGACACGCTCTACGACAAGTCGCGTAGAAGAAACTTAGAAAATCATGGACACCAACGTTAGTTTGAATAGTGAATATGGATGTGTCATTGTTAACTGTTTTATTAAATATGCATGTACTATGCGAAAATCGTTAATTTTATGATCTATTGTTGTAAGCTAAGGGTTAGTAGATATGGATTATTCTATTGAGCTCCTGTAACTCATGGTGTTACCTTTGATGACCCTAACATATTATATTGGAGGCGACGCTGGTATAATGTGTCAGACTTTGTAGATGATCAGGGTGAGCTGTACACCTTGGAGGCTTTCGGAGTTGAAGAGTTAGTAAGAATGGAGGAGCAGGTGGAGCTGTAGTTAGGAACCTTAGTTTCCCTTCCCTTGTGTAATAAAAGTACTCTCATGGGAGTTATGATGTAATAATGAGCCAAACTCTATTTAAGTTTTTAATAAAAAAGTTTATTTAACGTTCCCAAAATTAGGGGCGTTACAATCCCATGAGCGGAGAGAGGGTGTGACCTCAATCTTAGATATCACTAAACTTATTCTGCCTTTTTTTTCAATATTTGATGTTCGTGTTCAACAATATTGCTGAAAAGTATAAAATTTAAAAGCTCAAAATATTGAGAGTTGGGGAAAAAGATCGAAAGCAAAACTAGATCACAACTCAGAATTGTGAGAATGTAACCAATAGAAACCAGACAAAAACAAGAAAAATGTTTAACTATCGGAAACAACTTGACATTTCTCAACAACTTATTCACTATCGAAAATACCTCTTAAAGGCCAAGTCTTCATTCGTACACTGAGGTATATATCATCCACTAACTTGGCTAGTGATTGAGACGTCTAGGTCAGTCAATCCATATAATCTTTCACATTGGAAGATATAAGCCAGGGTATGAGTAAAAATAATACCAAGAACCAAATATCAAATCCTTGAACCCAAAATTCTAGAGCACCACGCTAGTATAGGTGGTTAATTTGTTCTCGTCTCTTAATTCCTGGTGGTGACCAAGTTTCGAATCACACGGGCTGCAAGTTTGTTTCAAGGCTATGGACAGCCTCTGAACCCCCGTTGTCTAATATACTAACACCTAGTTAACCCCCACCGATATATATCATCTGGAAAAAAAAAAGAAGAAGAAAGAACCCCATATCCTTGTCCCAATTAGCATGTAAATTCATGTCTTAATGCAAATACTTTTGCTTATATCTAAATATTCATATAAGCTAATGGCTCATGGCTAAGTCCTTGAAACATAAGGTTCATTAAATCTAGTGCCACTTGATGGACCCTTCAAATGTAAGAAAAAAAATTCACCAGTCGTGATACTCATTTAGGTGGGTTTTTTTCGCCAGTAGTGCTAGAAATTAACCACCATCATCTCCTCAACCGATAATTGTTCTAGCACCACTTGACAAACATAATACTCCAAAAGAAATATTTCATGGAATTTATCATGAATTAGAATAATACATTTATCAGTAAGCCTTGTTTATTGCAATACACAACTTAACAAGTCTACAAGACAGTCCAGTACCTCATTACAACTCAACCTAAACCCAAAACTACTTCGTTTCCGGTTCAATTTACAATTCTACGTCTATAAAGGATGAGTTTGATCATTAATTAATAGCATTACTACCCAATTTTTTTGGCTGAAATCTCATCCAGAACTACAGGCACTTATTCTGCATAGAGGAGTGCTAGGGATAAGGAAAATATGCAAAGAAATGACCCTTAAAGTGTATATGAACCGTTCAGATTCACTGTGCAGTAAATCTGAGCCATTCAAATACACTTTAAGGGTCTTTTCTTTGCTCATTTTCTTTGCACTTAGCATTTCTCTTCTGGATAATAACCTTTTCCATCGCCCTCTATGCCCTCGGATGACTAAAGTTCGCTTCTCTAAACATTGAATCACAGACATCTCTTTCAATAAGTATGCTTGGAATTTTGCTCGCAAGATATTCTCGGAATTTCAAAGCCATGAGGACCGTGCAATTTTATTCACCCTCCCTGAAGGACCATCCTTAAAAGAGGGGGAACAAAATCCTCATTCTTATTGGTTATTAGGAGAGGGGGGACCACACTTAACTCAACCCACTCCCTCCAACCCAAGTTAAGTCCTTACTGATTAATTGCAAAAAAGGCCCTGATCCAACTCTCTCTCTCATGACGTTTCGTTCTTCTCTCTCAAAATAGAGTCCCGGCCCAAGACAAAGCCCCAAATCAGTCTATCTGCCATGGTCACGCACTGAAAATCAGTGTTGGTACTTTCTGGAACCACCCAGCTGTAGTTCAACCCTCCTTCGACTACGTTAATTTTCATACCAAGGATTAAATAAATGATCTCAAATATATATGCTAGTCTTGAACTAACCAGTCAATAGTCATATCACTGCCACAAATTTTGTTTGTTTTGCTAGATGGTTAGGACGTGTAAAGTCTCAAATACTAGTAACAATCTAGTAAGCAAAGATTGAGAATCAAACTAAACCATATGTAAAATCAAAACTAAACCCTACTTTTTTAAGGGCAACGGGCAACCCAACAACAACTTGTTTCTTCCGAAAATGTAAAAATTGGCCTAGGAACAGCGAGTAGTGCAGTTCTAGGCCTGATGCGGGCGTGCCAGGACTGGATTGCAGTCCAAATTCGTATCAAGGCTTGGATGCCTCATGCCAGGACTGGATTGCAGTCCAGATTCGTGCTAAAGCCTGAATGCCTTAGATCTGACTTCGTATTGACCGATTGCGCACGACCTAAGGGGTGAGGCCGTATGTGGTTCGTGGTTTGCCTTGTCGGGATAAGGACTTAGTATTTCCTAATCGGTGTAAAAAATGGAAAGAAAAAGAAAACAGGACTGAACGATAAGGTAAATGAACTTCATTAACGGTTTAACGAAGTTTAGGTACAATGAAATGAAAGGAAATAAAATCTAGGCTGGGCTAGATTGGATTGAAAGATAAAATACTTTTCGGGAAAGTAAAGATAATTGAAGTAATGCTTGAAAGAAATGAAAATGTAGGTGCATAAGCCGGGGGCTTGATGGTCGGGGACCCTTGCCAAGGCCTTCAATTCTGGTATTTATAAGCAATGCTTCCAGGCCTTGAGCTGCTCCCACATGCCTTCATGCATGGCTGCCATGTGGCTTTCTAGCAAAGGCTTAGGCTTGAGTAGCTTTGAAATGTTCCAATGAGGCGTTGTTCTTTGACCAAAACGTGCTCTTCACTCCAAGAAAATGGCCAAGGCCTGAAAAATTCTCATTTTCTGCATAAAACTGAGTGAGCTGCTTGTGTGTAGCTTGTTTAGGCCTGCATGAGTCATTCACCAATAGCTCCAAGGGCTGCATGTACGCCACCTGGCCTTGCATCATGCTGAAAATGGGGTCCCACTAGTTCAGACCTTGAGCTGCTTGTAAGCAACTTACTTAGATCTGCCAAACAAGAACATTCTAGGCCTTTGAGCTGCTTGTGAGCAGCTTGAGGCCTTTGAACTGCTTGTGAGCATGGATGTTTATAAAAAAAAGAATATTTGGGTCCACCAAGGCCAAAAACGCAAGCCTGGTTGAGCTGCTTGTGAGCAGCTTATGTGATGTTAGATAAAGGCCTTTGAGCTGCTTGTCCAGGCCTAAGCTGCTTGTGAGCTGCTTGGGACTCTCAATGCATGGTTGCCACGTGTCCCAAACCTTGCTTCATGCTAAAGGATAGTAAAGACTCAGACCTTGAGCTGCTTGTAAGCAGCTTACCTAGATCTGCCCAGCAAGAACATTCTAGGCCTTTGAGCTGCTTGTGAGCAGCTTGAGACCTTTTCCCTGCCAATTGAAGGCCATAGGTGACGTTTTCTTTAAGAAGTAGGCCCATCTATTACTTGGGCCTGAACTTGAGGAGCATCATAGGCCTCTTCTCTTTGTAAGCCATGCGAGCCCAAGTTTGGAAAGAAAACTTGGGCTTTAATTGATTTAGGCCCACTTAGAAGGCCTTATTATTTCTAAGAACTAGCCTAGGCCTGGATAAAACACTCAAATCTAGTGGGTCAACCCAAGTCTTTGGCCAATTTTGGGCTTGGGCTTGTGATAACGAAATCTTAGGCATAATTTGGCCCAGGCCTTTGAAAACTCAACTCGATTAGTGGCGTTCAAATCGGCCTGATTTCGTGGATGACCGATCATGAGGCTTTTTCGTGCCTGAGACCTTCATTTAAGGCCTTCTTCTAACCACAAATTGATTTTCTGAATTTTTGCCAAAAATGGGTGTAAACACAACTGTAATAAACTAGAGAGAGAAAGCCAAATAGCAGACAAATGGATATCAGAGCAGTTGTTGCCTTTGCATCTAGCGCCGTCATCACCGTGAATGAAGGTATCAATCGACCTCCGTAGTCGTCGGAAATGAAGGATTCTATCAGAGAAGAAAGAGTACTTTGCACTCTCGTTATCAGGGGTTTTTTGCAATCAGAGAAGAAAGAGTACTTTGCAGTTGCCTCTCGTAAGCAGGAGTTCTTTTTTTTGCAATCAGGAGAGAGAGAGAGAGAGAGAGAGAGAGAGAGAGAGAGAGAGTTGGATCAGGGTTTTTTTTTTTGCAATTAAGGACTTAACTTGGGTTGGGGTGGGTTGAGTTAAGTGTGGTCCCCCCTCTCCTATTAGTCAATAATAAGGAGGGTTTTGTTCATTCTCTTTTATGGAAGGTGAACAAAATTGCACTCAGGTAACGGGTATCGAAGTAAAATGGACTTGAAATATGTGGGGCGAAGCTATGTTGGAGATTAGTCATCAAGGGAGTGTTGTGTGACCTTTCAGGTACACGTCATCTCTTTTCATGGTCCTGCAAGGACAATTCAATTAATTGGGCCAGTATATCTACAGGTTTTAAGCCTTTTCTCGTTGGGTCAGGGACAACTCTAGTGAATATTTTTTTTTGTGCCGTCCTTTGGCCCAATTGTAGTTCAACTTATGGGTCCAAAAAAAATCGAAAAGTTTGTCAACATGCACTGATCTCAATATGAGGTCCATTACAGGTCCAACAAAAATGATTTGATACATACATTAAATTTAAAATATTTCTTCAAGAGCTCCCGCAAAAAATTAGCTCAATCCGATATCTAAAAGTACTCAATTTAATTATCTAATTTTTTATTTAGTTCCGAACCTAAATGAAAAATTAGATGATTAAATCGAGTATCTATAGATATCAGATTGATCTGAATTTTCATAAGGCCTCCTGAAAAATATTTTAAGTTTAATGGACGGATTGGATAGTTTGTGTAGGACCCGTAGTGGGCCCCACATCGAGATCAGTGCACGATCTGTGCATGTTTTATCTATGTCAATAGCAAAGCTGAAAAAAAAATCAAGCTACTTAAATTCTAACTGGGGGACCTGTTGTACATTACATACATGAGCCCCATCTCGAATTCGTAATAGCTGTGCCAAAAATTACTCTAATCCGAGATAGGGTAGGGATACGAACAACACATGATTGATTATCTTGATCGAAGTTTTATTTCAAATGCATAATAGTTTTTAAAAAATTCTCAAGACAAATATGGTTCGTTCATGCCTATATCGATGTCTTGGGGCGCTAGCTATATTGAGCCATTAGGCGAGCTCCTTCCCATATCCAGTCAATGATGCGCCAAACAAATCAGATGGAGGCTTCCCTTCCTTGTTTTTTGGTTCCATGCCAACATCGATGGGTGGGTATAGGTGGTCATTCACTATTCAAGTCAAGGTCTGATTCCTTAGGAGCTCAGGGGCCTGTGATCTGTTCGAGTCAGTCCTTCGTTCAGATTTAAGATTCGCATATCAAGACCGAGTGGGAAAGGCACTACCCACTTTCTGGTGGGGTACAGCCAATACAAGATCCCTAATCAGTGTGATTTTACACACTTGGGCAACAAACCAAACAAAATGAAGGACTTGACTCAGTTTTTCAGATGCAAAATAGGGTCCATTTGTACCGCTGCTCAGAAAAATCCCAAATCAACTTATAAAAACCTAATTCAATAATTCATTGCTTGACTCTCAGGTCAATTCTGGTCGTTCACAGCTGCCTGCTTGAATCCAATCTCCAACAAAACCAAACGGTACGTACTGAGAAAAAAATTCAAAAAACAGAGACGCCCAAAAAGGTATACATTTGAAGGATTCATACAGGGTCCATAATCCACTCCAAACAACACGGTATGCATTTCTCTCTTTCCAAGAGGGAAAAAAATCTCTTTCTTGTCAGACTATTTTGGGGTCTCTATTTTCTTATCTTAGAATATAAATGCATGATATAGAAGTTCAATCGTAAGATTGAGACCACCCCAAACAACACGGTATGCATTTCTCTTTCCATACATGAGGGGAAAAAAATATACCTCTTTCTTGTCAGACTAGTTTGTGGCCTTAATTTTCTTAGAATATATAATTCCACAATCCATTTTCCTCAATGAAAAAGTGTAACAATATTTTCTACAATATTGCTTATTATGAGAATAATTTCGTTCTATTTAACTGTTTGTTTCCTTAAAAAAATATGTTCTCCGAACACCTAGTTGGCAAAAGTTGACTGGAATACCTAATTGTCAATAAAAAGAAGAGTTATCCAACAAGCAATATTGGACCGATGGGGAACAATTTATATTTGTCCGCTCCCCAAAATGCATTGCTATGTGATGCATTAAATTAATTTAGTAAGAAACTAAATTGGAACTTTTTTTTTCCAGCACGTTAGTAGATAATATCGAGTTCTTTTAATTTGTAGATAAAATTTGAAATCTTTTTTGCCGAAAGTACATTATTATTAGTCATAAATTTGCTAGTAATAGACATGGACAATCAATTAGATGTACCCCTCTGGAAAAGAACCAAACATGACATGGACAACCACCATACTTTGGATGTACTGTTGGGAAAGACCCAAAACATGTAGTGATTATATATTGAGTGCTTTTGGAGCAATGTTCCACACTAATAATAACAAACTAGATGTCATTTTGTTTCCTAGTTTATCAATATAATAGTTATGGGTTTGCAGGATATTACCAATCAAAACACATGTGGCATACCACAGGTAATTGCATCAAGAAAAAAATTATGATCCGAACCGTTAATCTCGTAAAATGTAAAGTTAAATTTTAGAATATATTTACCCTTCATTTTGCATGACAACTTGATTTCCATGTGTTTGTGCGTCTATGAATATCAAATCACACTCATATTTTGTAAACTCATATATTTTTGTGTGTTCTACTAGATGAATAGTTCAGATCATAGTTCTGGGCTCAAGATATGGTCAAAAATTGAGAGTTTGGAGGAATACGGAGGAATGTAGTGTGGAGAGGAGCTGGTCCCTGATGGAAGTGACGAAAAAGTCTTTTTCCGTGGCCAAAAATTTTCCACATGTTGACTTGACTTGGAAGTCTGAGTCAATAAGGGGTAATGCTAGAGCACTTTGTTATAAAGAGTAAAATATTATTATTTTATTAATATTATTAAGAAACATGTTTTTTGTCACCAATAGTGTCTTTGATGATGAAATATTTCGTCGCAAAAAATGAATAATTTGTGACGAAATTTTTCTCTCGCCTATTAATGCTTTTTGACAATGAATTTTTATGTTGCCAATTATTACTTCTAGCGACGAATCGACGACAAAATTCAATGCCAAAGGTGATCCATTAGTGAAAAAAATTATGTCGCCAATATAAGGAATCGGTGACAAATTTTTTCGTCCCAATAGACATTTTCATATGGGAATAAAATCCTAGTTGCTTGCTCTTGCTGCATTTTGAACCCCGGGTCAATACAAGCTTCGACCAATTGCCAATATTGTATATATATACATTAACAAGGATTAGCAAGGTGTTAGCCACACCCACTTTTCAATTATATATTTCAAATATCTAACATATACGTTTAACATTAAATTGTTTTCCAAAGGTTATTTTGAGCCTATAATATAACATATATGTCATTATGGTAGAACGTAGACAATTAACATATCCATATAGATATGGTTTTGACCAAATAAAAAATGGAGAGACAGAGTTGAAAGTGATTCTCTAATGCTGTTTTAATGTTTTTCTTTCTTCTAAAATTTTGCGGGAAGAAACAATAAGTGGGATGGTTACAACGAGTACTGCAATAATGTCTTGCCCTCTGGGACACATATTTCATAGTCTTCAAATAACTTAGGGAAGTGCTACAATATATATTTCTTATTTGAGTGTGTATCATATGCATCCTCATTAAAACGCATTAAAATATTATGATTTCCAAAATGTTACGAATCTATTGCTAAAGAGTTACACCTTAGAAGGGTCTGTATTGAAGACATTTCCAATAACTTATTGGTACACGGATGTGAATCAGTCAATGATCTTTTGGCAACGAATGCAGCTTCAAATCAAGAGAATGTTGTGCATTGAATTCTTTGTCAGTTGCTTTTATTCAGGGGAAAATTTTAAAATGGCACCTGAACTTTGCATCAAATATCACAGAGACACCTGAACTTAAGTTTATTTTAATTAAACACCTGTACTAACAAAATCCATAAATTTAGACACCTGAACTTAAGTTTATTTCAATTAAACACCTGTACTAACAAAATCTCTAAATTTAGACCCTCGGCGTTATATTCCGTCTCAAAAGTTGCTGACATAGCATCTCCAACCCGTTTAAGTTGCCCCATTGCACATGTTTCCAACAAGGGACGATGCACCTAAGCAAAACCCATATGCAGACTTCATCATCCCTTATTGGAAACATATGCAATGGGGCAACTTAAACGGGTTGGAGATGTCATGTTAGTAATTTTTGGGACGGAGTATAACGGTGGGGGTCTAAATTTGGGAATTTTGTTAGTACAGGTGTTTAATTGAAATAAACTTAAGTTCATGTGTCTAAATTTGGAGATTTTATTAATACATGTGTTTAATTGAAATAAACTTAAGTTCAGGTGTCTCTGTAACATTTGATGCAAAATTCATGTGCCATTTTGAAATTTTCCCTTTATTCACAGATGTTTTAATGCAAAATGTCAGCTCCCTGAGCCCCATATCCGTATCCCATATCCTTTTACCTTTTTTGAACATCAACTTTAGTATGATCAGTTTTTTAGTAATTCATGAATACACAAATTCGACTTTTAAGGGAGAAGGGGCGGTTTGTGGAACAAATTGTAGTGTCCTTAGCTAGCTAGAAGTGTTGTGAGAGAGAGAGAGAAGGAAGAAATAGAGAAGCAGCAAGGCAAAGTACGCGGGTAACAAACGGAGTATAATGGGCAACTACTCCCTACGAACCTACCCATTACAATCAAATAGAGTCGATAAAATAAAGACACCAATAGAGGTTTTGGACAACTCCGAAAAGTGCCAAAATATCTAAATTATCTAACAGTCCCACATCGGCTTGTCCTTGGAAGCTGATGTGGAATATAATGTAAGGCCGAACAGCAGCTACTGTATAACTTAAACTTAATTTTTTGAGCCACGCAATTAGGCAAACGATTAGCAAGACAGTTGGGACGGCTCGTTACACTCATCCTTTTCTCCCCTTTTGATGGGTCCTCCATTATCTTTCCTTTGGACATGCTGTGTACGAAAAGCTAACAATGCGATTGATAAAAATCTTTTTTCATTTCCATCAGGTTCCGAATGAGGTGATCAGTTGGTTATTGTGATCGATTTCAAAGCAAGGTTTTGAATACTACCGGCTAGAGTACCGGTTTTCTTACTAGTACGGTACGTACCGATACCGGTGAGATATCGGGTACCGTTTCGGATTGATCGCTATTAGTGTTATTTTCCTACCTAAAAGAATTTATAGTATAATACACTTTTTAAAACAAAAAAAATAAAAAATATTATGGTATTTGTCCGGTACCGTCCGGTATTTGCCCGGTACTTGAAGAAAAAAATAAACTTAAAAGTAGTCCGGTACTATCTGGTATTGGCCGGGCTGACCGGTATCTCCAATACCGTCCGGTATTGGCTGATATCGGCTGATACCGACCGGTATTTGAGCCGGAACGGAATTAGAGGTGTAGGGTACGGGATTGTGTCAAAAACGGTATGTACCGGCCGGTACGGAACGGTTTCGATAACCTTGCTTCAAAGTCGTCTAAGTCAAAAAGGGATTCTTATGCAATTAAGCTACAAGCTGTAATTGCAGCTAGCATCCTGTATTAAAAGGGTTGAGCATGAGCATTCCCATCATCACCAAAATCCACTGATCATTCTTCTCTCTCTTCCGTTGTTTCTCTCTTGATTTTAAAAGAATGGGGGCATTAACTTGGCTATTTCCATTCCTTCTCTATTTCTTGGAATATCAAGTTGCTGCTTCTTCATCGTCACCTGTTTCTTCTTTTACTTCTTCTGCACACCCTTTGTGTCGTCATGACCAGAGGTCTGCACTGCTTCAATTTAAGCATTTGTTTGACATAAACAGCGTTGCTTCTTCGCGTTGTGATCGGGCCGGTATTCCTTCATATCCAAAGACCCTGTCTTGGGATGAGAATGCAACTGATTGTTGCGATTGGGACGGGGTCACGTGCGATGAGTTGACTGGTCACGTGGTTGGGCTTGATCTCAGTTGTAGCCAGCTCTATGGTACAATCCAACCCAATAGCAGCCTTTTCCAGCTTTCTCACCTCCAACGGCTCAATTTGGCTCACAATGACTTCAACTACTCGCGCATTTCATATGCATTTGGCAGCTTTGCAAGTTTGACGCACCTCAACCTATCCAAGTCTGGTTTTTCAGGTTCAATCTCATCTGAACTCTCCCTCCTGTCCAAATTGATTTCACTTGATCTGTCTTCTATTCGACTAAGACTTGATCCACAACTAAGAGTTATAGGGCGACTAAGATTTAAGTCACTACTAAGTCTTGAGCCGCGCGCGCGACTAAGACTTGATCCGCTCCATTTCAAAATTCTCTTGAAAAACGTGACCCGATTACAAGAACTTGTCCTTCATGGGGTAAATATATCTTCTGGTTCACCCGATTCCTTGTCGAATTTCACTTCTTTAACAGCTCTAGACCTGTCATCGACCAAATTGTTAGGGAACTTACCAGATGGTGTTTTCCACTTTCCAAACTTGCAGAAACTTGTTTTATGTGACAACTTGAATCTTGGTATCAACTTACCAAAATCAACTTGGGGTAGTGGTGGTTCTCTATGGGTGTTGGATCTTTCTGAAACCAAATTGTTTGGAGAACTACCTGATTCAATTGGCCATCTCAAGTCTTTGAAATTCTTGGATCTCTCGTGGACGAGTTTATCTGGAGAACTACCAGATTCAATTGGCTATCTCAATTCTTTGAAATCCTTGTATCTCTCTAGGACAAGTTTATCTGGAAAACTACCTGATTCAATTGGTTTTCTCAAGTCTTTGAATTACTTGATTCTCTCCTGGTGCGAATTATGGGGTTCCATTCCTAAATCTCTTGGGAACCTTACGCAGATCCGTGAACTAGACTTAACGGGAAATGATTTTACTGGTGAAGTCCCATCTACTATCTCAAATCTCAAGCAACTCACTCATTTAATACTTGACTCCAACGACCTTGGAGGTAGAATTCGCTTTTGTTGAGTTCCCAATGCTGGAGAAGTTGCATCTAGGGGATAACAATTTCACGGGTCCCATTCCCTTCAATTTAAGTGGTCTTCAAAACCTAAGGGAACTCTACTTAAATAAGAACTCTCTTAGTGGGGTAATACCTCCATCCTTGTTTACTCTTATGTCATTGGAACATTTAGACCTGAGTTCCAATCATTTAACTGGTCAAATTCCTGAGTTCCAGCATCGTTTACCATTGGACACCATTGACTTGAGTGACAATAAACTTCGTGGCCCCATTCCACAGTCAATTTCCACTCTTGTAAATCTGGCCGAGCTTTATCTTGCATCAAATGATCTGAGTGTGGTCGCTAGAAGCAATGGCAACAATACCCTTCCTAACCTTAGGAATTTCCGTATGTCATCTTGCAACATCGAGGTGTTCCCTTATTTCTTAAGAGCCTCAGAGAATCTTGTAGAGCTAGATCTTTCTCAAAACAGAATTCATGGACAGATTCCAAATTGGGTTGGATTCATCGGAAAGGCTTCATTGTTGTATTTGAATCTTTCACACAACTTTCTAACAGGCATAAACAAACTTCCTTGGGAACACCTAAATACTCTTGATCTTCGTTCCAATTTGCTTCAAGGACCACTTCTCATTCCACCCCCCTGTATACGGCACTTTTTGATGTCCAGCAATAGTCTTTATGGAGAGATTTCTTCATCGCTTTGCAATGCGAGTTCCCTTCAAATGCTTGATTTGTCTCACAATAAATTGAGCGGTGAGGTTCCACAATGTTTGGGTAATTCTAGTAGTATTCTTGAGGTGTTAAGTCTGCGCTCCAATGGATTTAAGGGAACCCTTCCCTTGACATTTGAAAAGCCCAGCCAGTTACGAAGTCTTGATTTGAGTGAAAATCATTTTGAAGGACCACTTCCAAGATCTTTGGTAAATTGTAGAAGCTTGGAAGTTCTAAACGTCGGAAACAACCAGGTTAATGATACATTTCCAAATTGGTTGGGGATTCTTCCTGAGTTACAGGTTCTTGTCGTACAATCCAACCGATTTCATGGTCCAATAAACACTATAATGAGTGAATTTTCCTTTCCTAAGCTTCGAATTGTTGACCTCTCCTATAATGAGTTCAATGGCCATTTGCCAACGAGGTACTTCGAAAATTTCCAAGCTATGAAGAACAAAACTATGCCGGACAAACAATACATGAGTGGGGAGAGTAGTTATTATCATGATGCTCTCGTAGTGACAATAAAGGGGCTTGAGATCGAATTGGTGAGAATTTTGACTATCTTCACAACAATCGACTTTTCATCCAACAATTTTAGTGGAGAAATTCCAAATGTAGTTGGAAAGCTCTATTCCCTCAAAGTGCTTAATTTTTCTCATAACAGTCTTACAGGCTATATTCCTGAAACTTTGGGAGACTTGACGAGCCTTGAATCGTTAGACATCTCTTCTAACCACCTCACCGGCAGAATTCCAAGCCAATTAACAAGTTTGACATTTCTTGCGGTCTTGAACCTTTCGTTCAACCATCTCCATGGACCCATACCCTATGGTCGACAATTTAATACATTTGAGAATGGTTCATATGCTGGGAACTTAGGATTATGTGGGTTTCCATTGTCGAAGGGATGTGGAGATAATCAAACAAAAGTACAGCCACCGGTGTTCCAACATGAGGAAGATGATTCAGGTTTGGATGGATTTACTTGGAAAATTGTGGTGATAGGGTACGGGTGTGGAATGACACTGGGACTCTTTCTAGGATCTCTCATGTTCTTAATTGGTAGACCTAGATTCTTTGTCAAACTTGCTGAAAGAAAGTTGCCTAAGAAGGTGATAAGATTGAGGAGAACGGTTGCAGACATAGCGGCTAGAAGAAACTAGCAAACATTGATCGCATTGTCAGGTATGAGCTGTATGTTAACGCTCTTTCATTTCATGACTTCTCAATTAGGAAATCTGTTGCTATCCCATTCCAATATGTGGATTGAATTTGGTTCATCCATTTTGCCTTCATATTGATTCAAGTCCACTTAATATTATTGCTTGCTCGTTAAAAACAAGACTTGCAGCAGTTTACAACGAATAAACTGTACTTGTCAACTTATTTTTCACCTGGTTGGTATTATGTCAATAAGACGTTAGATCATATTTGATTGCTTTGGTTAAAAATTCCTTACACTTCGATCGTGACATGGATTGCTGCAATTGGTAGAGGAATCAAACCCAATCCCACAAAATTTGTGTTTACAAAACTAGGACAAGTGGTATTAGTAATTACCCTCATCATCATAAGTTGGCCGAATCGAATGGGCTCGTCACATGTCATCAAGTTTAACCGGCATTCGTACTTATGTGTTTTTTTCACCCTCGTAAATTTCCGTTGCAGGTACAAGCTAGGAAGGAAGCTTTGTTGCTACATGACATATCGTTGGAATATAGGATGGGAAGATATATGGGCAAGAAAATGATGAGTTTGGGCTGCATTTCATGTTATTGTTGGAGAACTTCTTGTAGTAGAGTGGGTGTTTGTGTAGCTAGCTATTGGTTATTCGTGATTTTGCTTCGATTGTGGTGTACCCTTTTGGTCTGATGTTGTTTGTGGTTTGTTTTTTTTGCTTCGTTTTCATCTAGTAATGATTTGGTTTCAAACATTTTCTCTGGGTTGCATTTGTTGAGTGTGTGGATATTGTGAAATATGTGAAAGTGCACTTGAAATGTATGAAAATGTCTACCTTAAAGCGTGTTGAGACTTTAGAAAGTGTAGTCGTATTGAAGTAGATAGACAACTCTCAATTTTCCTTTCAATATCAACTTGTCTTTCTATAAATCAAGAAAATGAGACCTCATCGACACATGGGGATGGAGGTAGAGATGGTGTTGTACGGTGGGGTGTGCATGCTGTGGTGATCAAGGTTCTGTTCCGTGGTCTTTGTTGTATCTTGGCTGCCCTTGTGGTAGTGGTGGCAGCGGCAGTGATGGTCTTGATCGGCGTTTTTGGGCGGTTGGACTTAGGCGTGTTGATCTATTATTTTCTTACAGGTTTTGCTTTAGTTTTTGTTTGCTGTTTTTGTTGGTTTTCTTCGCTTTTTTGGGACTTTTCTTTTTTGTGGGGGTTTTCTACATCGTTTTGATGGCTTTTCAAGGTCAGAGCCGAGTCTTGTGTGAGGTCTTGAATGTTTGTTTATGAGTTTAGACATCATTTGTGGTTGCTTTCCTCTCTCCTCGGGGCGGCAACCCGTTATTAATGTATGATTTCGCATCAATGAAAGCACCTTTAAGCTTTGACCAAAAAGAAAACCATATTGGGAGACCTATGGTACACACCAATTATTAGATTATGTACCATATGCACCATAATTTTTAACGGTTGGTTTGAAACTGAATAAACCAGTCTCTCAATTAACCAAGTACCCATCTCTCTCCCTCTCCCTGTCAAGGAATTCTGCAAAAACCGACGTTCTCTCGTCTGACTCTCTCTCCCTCCCTCTCACCTCTCTCCCCCCTGCTTGTTCTGGTTCAACGACCTCATTCCGGCGACGACTCACTTCGACATCCTTGCTAGTGTGATGGTAAGTCTCTTTCTCTTCGAGTTGATTCCATCTTGTTGCGTTCAATTGACTCCATTCAATGTGAGGCTAAATCGTTGGAGGGGATTATCATCTTCACAAATTGTAGTACTTTCAGATTGTGCACCAAGAGAGAGTTTACGGAAAAATCAAAGGAATTTGAGAGTATTCACCCGCATAGGCGTTTGCATAACTGTTGCTTTCTTCTTCTTCTATTTTAATTTGCTCTGTTTTTTACAACGAAATAGAAAGCTACATTTTCGAGTACCATTTGAATTGTGTTTGTGCAATTTTTATACCCCACCACGTGTTTGATAAAAGATCCATATGAAAATCCTTAAGCGCGGGTTGATTTAGTTGTGCTTATTAATGCAGTATGGCACTTTAGCTCAATTTTGCGTTTTAAGTCTCTACATTCAATAACAGAATGAAATTTCAAAACACCTCTTTTCTTAAATGCAGGATGACACAAAAAATTATGTAATCTTAATGGTCAAGTTGACGTTGCTTTTTTCTTCTTTTTTATACCCCGCCACAAGTTTGATTGAGAGGCTGATATGAAAATTCTTAAGTGCAGAGTGATTTATAGTTGTGCTTATGATGAGGTGTTCCAAACTATATTGTTATTGTTACTATAATTTGTGGGTTATAGCAAACTACATTTTCCTTAAATGTGAGGCCCCCATGGACATGCGTTTTGCTCTTCCCAAGCGAACTAAATGAAACATGCATTTTGCTCCACCCAATGAACTTGGCTATTACGAAACTGTTAAGACATCATTTTTTGAAAAATTCCCTAAGAACTAAAGGGTTCAATGGATGATTTCTAAAGGGTTCAATGAATGGTTTCCACTGTGGCTTTTTATCAAACAGGTAGTGGCTAGTGAGGTATTGGACCCCTGTTTAGAAACAAACACTTCCTCGTTCTTTCGCTTTTACTCATTTTATATCTCATTGCTTTTCCAATGATAGAAAACTGTGACCTTCCATTCAAATCTGTACTTGCTGAATATTCGAATAAAGCATAGGTATACATAGCAATACAGATCGAATATTTCTTTTTCTTTTTTTCAAAACAAAAAAATACATACGCAAAGCAGAAGAACTAGTTGACAACTTAATGAATGATCGACATCCATAGGTGTGACTGTTGGGGCCAAGTAAATAAAGACGACAATTGGAATAGACATAACACAATTAATCGGTCTCTCTCACTAAAACTTTTTCCCTTATTCTAGTTCTTGGCAGCTTGAAAAATCCGAAGGTGTTCTGGTTCTTCATCATTGGTGCACAATACAGTTGAACAAATAGTCAAGCAGGACTAGGCTTCAATGTATTCTGGAGGTGAATTTGCTGTTATCTCGATGCATGCAAACCAAATTCAATTGAATAGGTTGGAGCGAATATCATTGACATGCCTTGAAGCGATCATTTATTTCCTCTATTTTTATCCACTTCCATCAAATATACAGAATTTGCACCAGGATAACATACATTCCATACAATGATCATATTGAAGCATTTCCCAGTGCATAGAAATCATCAAAATAGAGGAAGTATACGGCCGAATTTTTCCTGACATTTTGTCACAGTATTATTGGGTGCTTTATATAAATTTTTTACATCTTATTTTTTGTGTTGATGAAGGTTATAATCTGAAAAGTGATAATCGAGAAAGGCTGCCATCCTATATGGACTTTCAAACGTTTTCAATTCTTCTCTTCAAGATGAAGAGATCATGTGATGTAAAGATTGACCCAAATCTTGTAAAAAAATAAGACCCTCTCTTGGGATGAGAATGCAACTGATTGTTGCAATTCGGATGGGGTCATGTGATTGGGCTTGATCTCAGTTGTAGCCGGCTCTATGGCGAAATCCATCCCAATAGGAGCCTTTTCCAACTCTTTCATCTACAACGGCTTAATCTGGCTCACAATCACTTTCGGTACTCTCGCATTTCATATGCATTTGGCAGCTTGGCAAGTTTGACACATCTAAACCTATCAGATTCTGTTTTTTCAGGTTCATTTCCATCTGAAATCTCCTACCTCTCTAGATTGATTTCACTTGATTTTTCTTCTTCTCCATTGAGATTTGAACTGCTCCATTTTAAAATTTTCCTTACAAACATGACCCGGTGACAAGAACTCATCCTTCGGGGATGATATATATTCAAGTTTACCCGATTCCTTGACGAATTTGTCTTCTTTAACAACTCTAGATCTATCATCGACCGGATTGCTAGGGAACTTGCCCGATTCAATTGGTTATCTCAAGTCTCCTAATCAGCTCACGGGTCCCATCCCATTCAATTTAAGTGGTCTTTAAAAACTACGAGTGCTCCACTTGTATGACAACTCTCTTAGTGAGGTAATACCTCCATGGTTGGTTACTCTTCCGTCATTGATAAATATAGATTTGAGTTTCAATAATTTAACTGGTCAAATTCCTGAATTCCACGATCATTTACAATTGGACACCATTGACTTGAGTGACAATAAACTTCGTGGCCCCATTCCACAGTCAATTTCAACTCTTGTAAATCTAACCGGGCTCTATCTTGCATCAAATGATCTAAGTGGTATTATGAATCTTCAAACACTCGAAAATGTTGAGTACCTTGATCTTTCCAACACTAATCTATCAGTGGTCGCTAGAAGCAATGTCAACAATACTCTTCCCAACCTAAGGAATATCTATCTCTTATCTTGCAACATCGAGGTGTTTCCCAATTTCTTAAGAGCCTCAGAGAATCTTGAAAAGCTAGATCTTTTTGACAGCAGAATTCAATTCGTGGACAGATTCCAAAGTGGGTAGGGTTCATCAGGAAGGTTTACTGTCGTATTTGAATCTTCGTTCCAATTTGCTTCAAGGACCACTTCCCATTCCACCCCCACTGATACAATACTTTTTTTTTTTGTCTCAAACAACAATCTTAGTGGAGAGATTCCTTCATTGATTTGCAATGTGAGTTCCCTTGTGATTCTTGAATTGTCTGACAACAAATTGAGCGGTACGGCTTTACAATGTTTGGGAAATTTTAGTAGTGTTCTCTCGGTGTTGAATCTGCGCTCTAATGGATTTACGGGAACCCTTCCCTTGGCATTTGCAAAGCCAAACAAAAATTACGAAGTCTTGATTTGAGTGGAAATCAATTTGAAGGACTATTGCCTAGAACTTTGACAACCTACATGTACAAGCTTGGAGATTCTAAACGTCGAAAACAAACAAGATTAATGACACATTTCCATATTGGTTGGGAACTCTTCAAGAGTTGCAGGTTCTTGTCATGCGATCCAACCGATTTCATGGTCCCATAAACACTTTGATGAGTGAATTTTCTTTTCCTAGGGTTCTAATTCTTGACCTTTCTGGCAATGGGTTCATAGGCCATTTGCCAGGGAGGTATTTTGAATATTTCCTAGCAATGAAAAACAATACCAGGCCTTACGAACAATATTACATGAGTGGTAAGAGTAGTTACTATCCCGATTCTGTGATAGTGACAACAAAGGGGAGAGAGATTGTATTCTTGAGAATTTTGACTATCTTAACAACAATCGACCTTTCATCCAACAATTTTTGTTGACAAATTCCAAACGCCGTTGGGAAGCTCGATCCCCTTGTGGTGCTTAATTTTTCTTGTAATAGCCTTACAGGCCATATTCTAGAATCTTTGGGAGACTTGACAAGGGATTGAATTATTAGACATCTCCTCTAACCACCTTACCGGGAGAATTCCAATCTAATTAACATGCAAGTTTGACAATTTTTTGTGGTCCTGAACCTTTCGTGGAACTGTCTCCATGGACCCATACCCCAGGGTTTGTCGAAGAAATGTGAAGATAATCGAACGAAAGTACAGCCACCAGTGTTACAAGGGGAAGATGATTCAGATTTTGATGGATTTACTTGGAAAATTGTGGTGATAGGGTAAGGGTATGGAATGACACTGGGGCCGGATTTTTTCTGGGATCTCTCATGTTTTTAATTGGTAGACCTAAATTCTTCGTGAGATTTGCTGAAATAGAAATGCCTAAGAAGGTGACAAGATTCAGGAGATTTGCTAATGCTTTTACATTTCATTATTGTTGAATTAGTTAATACGGAGTAACTGTATTGTCCAAGTTCTTGTTTCTCTCAGTAGATAACCGGAAGACTTAATAGTTTTTCACTTAGGACATTGTTCTACACTTTTTTTTCCCCTTGATTAGTTTTAGGTGCTATGCCAATAATATATCGGACCTGTTTGATTTCTCTAATTAGATATATGATTGGATCATGAAGCTCATAAACTTGCATTTCCGACATTTGATTGCAATAATTAGTGGAGGAATTACATCCATTGTACGTACGACCAATCGCATGGAATGTGAGAATGCAATACGTTGGATGGGTGGTATTAGTAAACCAAATGGTACTGTAAGTCTATTGAATTATGGGCTCTTGCGATTGCAACGAACATGTTTTTCTTTCTCTCTCTAATATTCCCGTGGCAGTGAAAGATGGAGAAAACTCTTATGGCTACTTGAGATAATGTTGGAGTAATGGATGAGAAGATGAGTAAGAAAATGACAGAGTCTGAGCCACATTTCATATTTTTGTTTTAAAACTTCTCGTAGTATAAACTGTAAACTAGAGTGGGTGTTGGCTTAGGTGACTAGCTAGTGGTTGTTTGGTCTTCAACAATTTAGCAGAATGTATTCCTTTCGTATGCTCTTTCCACAGTTTTGTGGATTTTACTTTTGATAAACAAGTTTTGGGGTGGAGATGGAGGGTAATAATAATTCACCATCAGCAATCAGGTTGAGTACAAGGATGGGAGATAGATTCCGGGATTGAGGACAGAGATTGCGATACCCAGCCCTGTCTCGACATTGCCAACCTAGTTTTGTTATGTCCATTTGTTTCATCCTATTCCGTTGAATCCGTTCACCATTGATTGCTAGCATAACTCCATGGGCAATCATAGAGAGCCACTTGTGTACGGTTTCCATGACACAGATGCTTGAGATATATATACATGATTCAAAAACTGACATTTCACTCCTCGTCTCTTTGGCTACTCTTTGGCTGCAGGGTCGAGTGACTCAAGCTGAACATGGACCGAGCTCTCTATGACTCTCTGTTTATCTAACAGGGAGAGAAAAATTTAGGAATGAATTGCATCCATTTTATCTTGGGATCGAAAACCAATATCTTGACCATTTTGCACTGGCTACCTAAGGCCTTTGGAGAGGAGATCTATGCCGTGAAGAGTGCTCGTCCAAGCCCATGAAGCATTAGTGCCCTTCAAGAGACTTGCCCTTTATGCTTGAGGGTTCATAAGTAATCTCCAGCCTTGCCAAGCAAGAAGAGCCTCATTAAAGTCTCAGAATTACGGAAACTCATACCCCTTTTTAATATCGATTAATAAATTGCGGAAACTCAGACCCCCTTTTAATATCGATACTAACATGCAACATGAGAATGTACTCCGATACTTAAATTAGTGGTGGTTTATGATTTTGTATATGGACTATTGGTGGTTTTATGCTACAATGTAAGGATGGTTAAGTTGCATCATGATTTGCAATTTTGCATCCAAGTCTACAATAGTTTGATTTTTGATGAGTTAATGTCAAAGTTGCAAAAAAAAAAACAAAAAGAATTTACTAAAAAGGCTCGAATAGTTGAGTTTCCAAAAAAAATAAATAAATTAGAGTTTCTAGAATTTGGTCCATTTGTGCAAAAGACTCAGGTCAACTCACAAAAACCTAATTGAATAATCCATTACTCGACTCAGGTTGATTTCGATCGTTCATAGCGGCTTGGTTGAATCCAATTTCTAACAAATCCAAGCAGTACTGGGGAAAAATTCATAACGTCCGAAAAGCTTATACATGTGAATGACAGATTCGTTTCCCACAGACGGCTCTAGCTGATCAATTAGCTTTGTCTTCGGCTCCGACTTGAACCTGCAAAACAAGGCAAGAGCTCGAGTCACCGGTGTGGTGGCATGCCAACCACCCTTCGATACCTAAGTCAGTAGAGTACTTGCTATGTGGTGAGAGAACTGAGATTCTCGGTTCATATGTTGCGTACCTTTTTGTTGAAGTTCTAGTGTCATAGTTATAGACATTTTGATAGGAGGTTGAGTCCTTGCAGGACTATATCTCGTAGATTCCGGATTTACCTCTTTGAGGAATGTGGAGTCCTGCCTTAGCTAGGAATCCACTGGCGTCCTGCCTTAGCTAGGAATCTTTACCCATCTTTGATCATGTATATTATTGGCATTTTATGCTCATCTTACAGTCAGCATTCCTTTACCCCTTAGGATTTAGGTTTCTCTGTGTGGTATCTTTATTGGAATAAGTATATTCCATGGATAATATTATGGATATCATCCTCCTTGTTATAGCTAGGGGCCGAAGCTGATCCTTGGACCTTTTGCCTACTTTGTCTGAAGGGCAGAGCTGGCAAATCCTGGCTTTGTTCCAGGTAGGTTCCTAGAGAGGCCCTGGTGAGGTTAGCTTATACTCCCCAGGTTTGTAGTTCTTGTAGTGCTGAGCTCCTTAGGTCTATTCTGGGCTTGACCTTAGTTGTAGCCAGCTCTTGGCACAATCCATCCATATAGCAGCCTTTTCCAGCTCTCTCACCTCCAACGGCTCAATCTCGCTTGGAATAGTTTTATTCCCGCCTACATTCCCCTTTCATTTGGCAACTTGACGAGTTTGACACATCTAAACCTATCCGCTTCATTTGGAGTAGGTCTATTGTTTCCAATCCCTTCTGAAATCTCCCACCTATCCAAACTGACTTCACTTGACCTTTCTTTATTATGACTGATGAGAATTGAACTGCTCAATTTCAAAATTCTCCTAAAAAACTGACCCAGTTACAAGAACTTGTCCTTGTTGGGCTACATATATCTTCTGGTTTACCTGATTCCGTGACAAATTTTACTTCTTTAACAGCTCTAGACCTGTCATGGACCGAATTACAAGGGAACTTGCCTGAAAGCGTTTACCACCTTCCAAACTTGCAGAGGCTTTTATTAAGAGGCAACATTGATCTTGATATCAATTTGCCGGAATCATTTTGGCGTAGTGGTAGTTCTCTTAGGGAGTTGGATCTTTCTTCTAAGAATTTGTCTGGAGAACTGCCTGATTCAATTGGCCATCTCAAGTCTTTGAACTCCTTAACCATCAGCAACTGCAAATTACGAGGTTCCATTCCGAAATCTCTAGGGAACCTTATTCAGATCCATAAAGTAGATTTATCGGTGAATGATTTAAATGGTGAAGTCCCATATACTCTTTCAAATCTTAGGCAACTCACTGAGTTGAAACTTTCCGTCAACAACCTTAAAGGCAGATTTCCACTCTGGGTTGCAAATTTGAAACAACTTGTTACTCTACGTATATCATATAATCAGCTTGAAGGTCCGATCCCCTTCAATTTAAGTGGTCTTCAAAACCTACAAAGTCTAGGACAATCTAGTAATTCTTTCAGTGGGGTAATACCTCCATGGTTGTTTACTCTTCCATCGTTGGAAGCTGTAGACCTGAGCTCCAATCGTTTAACCGGCCAAATTCCTAAGTTCCAGCATGATTTACCTTTGGACTCCATTGACTTGAGTAATAATAAACTTCATGGCCCCATTCCAAAGTCAATTTCAACTCTTGTAAATCTGCCCAGACTCTTTCTTGCATCAAATGATCTGAGTGCTGTTGTGGATCTGCAAAAACCAAAAAATGTTGAGGCCCTTGATCTCTCCAACACTAATCTATCGGTGGTTGCTAGAAGCCATGTCAACAATACCCTTCCCAACCTTAGGTATTTCAAAATGTCATCTTGCAACATCGAGGCGTTCCCTTATTTCTTAAGAACCTTAGAGAATCTTGTAGTGCTGGATCTTTCTAGCAATAGAATTCATGGACAGGTTCCGAATTGGGTTGGGTTAATTGGGAAGGCTTCACTGGAGTATTTGAATCTTTCTCACAACTTTCTCAACGAACATGAAGCAATTTCCCTGGGAGGGACTAATAACTCTTGATCTTCGTTCCAATTTACTTCACGGACCACTTCCCATTCCACCTCCCTTCATACAAATCTTTTCCATCTCAAACAACAATCTTAGTAGACAATTTCCTTCCTTAATTTGCAATGCAAGTTCCCTTCGGATTCTTGATTTGTCTCACAACAAATTGAGTGGTGCGGTTCCACAATGTTTGGAAAATTTTAGTAGTGTTCTCTCGGTGTTGAATCTGCGTTCCAATGGATTTACGGGGACCCTTCCCTTGGCATTTGCAAAGGCAAACCAATTATGAAGTCTTGATTTGAGTGGAAATCAACTTGAAGGACCACTGCCAAGATCATTAGCAGATTGTACAAGCTTGGAAGTTCTTGTCGTACGATCCAACCGATTTCATGGTCCCATAAACACTTCAAAGAGTAAATTTCCCTTTCCTAAGCTTCGAATCGTTGACTTGTCCTACAATGAGTTCAATGGCCATTTGCCAGTGACATATTTCGAATATTTCCAAGCTATGAAGAACAAAACTATGCCGGGGAAAAACTACATGAGTGATGTGAATAGTTATTATCATGACTCTATCATCGTGACAATAAAGGGGCTTGAGAGAGAACTGCTAAGAATTTTAACTATCTTCACAGCAATCGATTTTTCATCGAACAATTTCAGTGGAGAGATTCCAAATGTCATTGGAAAGCTCAATTCTCTCATAGTGCTTAATTTTTCTCATAATAGTCTCACTGGCCATATTCCATCGTCTTTGGGAGATTTGGAAAGCCTTGAATCATTCGACATTTCCTCTAACCAGCTCACCGGAAGAATTCCAAGCCAATTAACAAGTTTTCCGTTTCTTGCATTCTTGAATCTTTCGTGGAACCGTCTCCATGGACCCATACTCTGGGGTCAACAATTTAATACATTTGAGAATGTTTGATATGTTGGGAACTCAGGATTATGTGGGTTGCCATTGTCGAAGGAATGTGAAGACAATAATCGAACAAAAGTACAGCCGGCGGTGTTAGAACAGGAGGAAGATGATTCAGATATTGATGCATCTTTTTGGAAAATTGTGGTGATAGGTTATGGGTGTGGAATGACACATGGACTCTTTCTGGGATCTCTGATGTTCTTCATTGGTAGACCTAAATTCTTTGCAAGACTTGCTGAAAGAGAAATGCCTAAAAAGGTGATAAGATTGAGGAGAATGGTTGCAGACATAGTGGCAAGAAGAAAGTAACAAACATTGATAGCATTTTCAGGTATGATCTCCTAATGCTTACATTTCACGATTGTTAATGAATTAGCCAGGTTACAGCTATATATATATTGGTTTATTATTTATTTTTTTGCAATCTAGTAGGTATATTGGAAATGGAACTCCTATAGCGTAGTTCATCTGGTATTACATTTTGAAGATAGTGTTGATGTCTTTCTTCATAGTAGACATAATCGCGTGCATGCAACCCAGAAGAGGGTTCCCTCAACACTTCAAATTTTCCACGTTTACAACACTCATACCCAAAATTAAAACTGTGTGAGTCCTCTGAGAACCAGTTACACAATTAATTACACATGTTCAATCTACTAGTTACGTACCTCCCCGTTTTTCCTCCAGAGACAAAATATCATTAAAATCTCCCCAAACGACAACTTCAGCATTAAGGTCCCGAATGTAATCGGACAATTAAAGAAATTGCTGGTACCGAACGTGCTCTTCTGGAGTAAGGTACACAGTTAGTAAATGTAAATGCCAAGAGGAATGAGAATCAGTCATATCTGAGAAGGCAAAATTCGGCTCTTTTTTTCTTTCTTTGTTTAACTTTATATCAGATACCTCAGAAGTTAGCATAAAAAATTCAAATCTGTTATGTAATTTGGCTCCCAAGCATAGCATTCAATATGTTAATTATGCTGTTTGAAATTGCCCTACAATAATTATCAGTATAGCATTCAATATGTTAATTATGCTGTTTGAAATTGCTTCCTCCATTTTTTCCTGTTTCAATCATTAGGTACCCATAAGACTCGGTAGTTCAAATAAGAATCATCTTTTTTCTACACTTATTTTTCCACCTTGTATACGTTGTAGGTGCTATGTCAATAAGATATCGGCGTCTGTTGATTAATTGCTCGGATTAGATATACGATTGGATTTGTCTCCTAAACTTGTATTTCTTTCCAACTACGAATAATATGTGAAAATTTGGAGTATTTCTAGAATATTCTGCATCTAGAATGATCTACAAAATTGTGTTATGTGGGTTGTTTCACATCAAGCATGGATCACGCCTGCACTAGTACTTCCTTGGGCCATGTAATCAAGTGCAACAATCACCTCTACATCACATACGATAGAGTATATTAGATTTATTACCTCGTACGCAAACACCAAAAAAGGGAGGGGCCTAAGTCGATCTACAGAATTATTTGGCTTTCGTATTTGAACTCATATGTTTTTCCTTCTCTCTGATATTCCCGCGGCAGTGAAAGATGGAGGACGCTCTTGCTGCTACTTGAGATAATGTCGCAGCAATGTACGACAATGTTAGAATATCATATCATATCGTATAATATCGTATCATATCTCATATCATATCTTAACGATATGGTTATTATAGTATATGATATCCTTGATTGATTTATTGTAATCATGTAATTATTCTCTTTTTCTTTTCTCTCAATTTCACCTCCTGTATAAATAGGTGGCTTGTTTATTCTTGTAATATACGATTTATCGAATATTTCTCTTTTCTAACAATGAGCAAGAAAAAATGACGAGTTTGGCCTTCCTTTCATACTATCTTTATAAAACTTCACTTAGGAGAAGCTATGAAGTATAGGGGGTGTTGGTTTAGGTTACCTATAGCTTGTGGTTGTTTTGAGATTTTAGACGTTTGATTTTGTTGCATCCTTGTACTTTGGTCTGGTGTTGTTTGTGGTTTACTTTTTTCATCCTTTTTCCGATTAAGTAATAATGCTACTATGCTTTGGTCTTGAATAATTTACCGGAACGAATTCCGTTGTGTGCTCTTTCTCAATTTTGTTGATTTTACTTACTATAAACAGATTCTGGGGTTAGGGTGGAGGGTAAAAACAAATTCTTCATCAGGGATCGATCGAGAAATAGACAGGGATGTTAGGTACTAGGTAGGTTTAAGAATTGAAAACGTGGGATTGCTGTGTTTTAAAACCCATTTAGTACAGAGGGAATCAAACCCAACTGCATTTTGTTTTCAAAGTTTTCAAAATTAGAAGTTTTCCTGGATAGAAATGGGATTGCTCTGTTTTGAAACCCAGTTACCATCGTCGCAAGTGTTTGGGGGAAATCGAAGCCGGCGGAGAGCAATGGAACCGAGGCGGTTAGTGCGAAAATTATGTTCTACTCCAGGGCGGCGCCGGACAAGATGGAAGATGCTATCTTTAGGGAAGGTATGGAAAAGGAGAAACCACTTCCGGCAATGGAGGTGGCTACCGTGGAGGTCGATGATGATGTTTATCTATACTACTACTTCTTTTAAAAGTACGAAGAAGTTTTCTACTTTTTAGTTTCCACAATTGCCCTCAAGAATTTTTGCGAATTCCTGTCCTATATCTTACGGGCCACAACCCTTCCCTTATCCCCAACTGCCAAGTGCCCCTTGGTAAACGACACAATGTCAAACGAACTTCTGGAACAGAAAAATTACTACCGCCAACGAGAAAGTCGCAACCCTTGGTAAATGACACCCCTTGTCAACTGAAGCTACTTGCCACCGAAGAATAAATTACTTCCAGAAATGCTTCACCATACCATTCATCTACTCCATGGAACTCCAGTTACCAACGAGGAAGTTCGAAAGCGCAAGCCCATCCACCTACTCCATTAGCCGACAAAGTACTTTAGTGGAGAGAGATCCAACTGCCAAAATCATACCGACTCTTACCTCCATCAAATGTCACTGCCAAATAAAAATCCAAACTAAAGTAAGATAATTATTCAGTTTTCCTTCCTGCCTCTAATTGAACCATTGTCCCCTTGCCCCCTTTCAAAGACAGTCAAGCATTACTGTCAACCATATTCACTGTACCTTTTGCACATAAACTATTTGTTTGATAAATGAGGTTTTCATTTCACGCCGTATCCCAATGTCACTTCACATGTACAAATACAAATTGACACGCTATTCTTCAAAATTCTCCTACTTAAAGCAATAACTGCTATTTGGTGGGAAAACATCGATGGGAATGGAAGTGCAATTTATCCGGCCAATGTACACCCTAGGATGGTATTAATTAAAGTTTGATCAACCCATACTGAAATAATCACCCAGACGTACAAGAACTCTCTCTCTCTCTCTCTCTCTCTCTCTCTCTCTCTCCTGGAATGAAAACTTGGTACAATTGCTCATCATTTCAAGTTGATAGAATTCTGAAGTCTTTCTCTTTGACGATGAAAGAAAATTAAGGAATTAATAAAAGAGAGAGCTCAAGTGAAATCCCTCACCGCAATGGAATTTAAACCTTGTGCCGTTCTCGACGGGCGCCACCTTACGGCAATAGAATTTAAATCTTAGGTTGTCCCCGACGACAATAGGATTTTAAGTTTTCGCTGCTTCACGGCAATGGAAGAAGAAATGGGAATCTTATCTTCAAAGAAATGGAGAGAGGTAAAGAGAAAGAAGATGAAGGGCTCGGAACTCCCGCTTGGAACTTGTACATAAAAAAAAAAAAACACTATTTTTGAGAAAGGTCTGTAACTGCTCAGAGTAGATAGAAAAGTGATGCGGATAGTCGCAGGAGGGATTTGGAGTTTGCAATAGGCGACATGGTATTTCTTAAGGTGTCCCCATAGAAAGGATTTATCCGGTGTTGAGTTTTCGTTTTATTGGGTCATTTGAGATTTTGGAAAGGATTGGTGAGGTAGCTTATCGTTTGGCGTTGCCGCCTACTTTAGCTAAAGTTTATAATGTTTTTCATGTGTCAATATTGAGGAAGTATATGCATAGCCCGTCCCATGTAATTGATTATGAGCCACTCCATGTTCGCAATGATTTAACCTATGATGAGCAACCCGTTGAGATTCTTGATTTAAAGGACAAGGTGTTTTGCAAGCAAAAAAAAAAATGATTCTATTGGTTAAGTGTTGTGGTGTAATGTAATCACGCGATTGATGAAGTTACATGGGAGCATCATGAGTAGATGCGCGAGAAGTAACCGCATTTGTATGCATGAGATTAGTATGCAATTTCGAGGATGAAATTTATTTTAAGGGGGGAAGGATGTTACAGCCTAGTACTTTTAATTATTTAATTAATTATATCGGCTATTTATTAAGTTGGGTGTTATGGTCGAGTTCTATTTATTTATTTCGTGCGTGTTGTAAATATTCATGGTGCTACCGTAATATTAGAAAACTTAGGGCTACTTGTTGTAATTATTACCTAGTCCTATTATTAGTACGTGGGTTAGTAGTGGTTCGGGGAATAAGTATATGAGACTAGGGTTATAATAATTAGGTAACATATGACGTTGGGAGAGAGACGCAGCAAGAGAGACGGGGCAAGAGAGACGCAGCGGCCAAAACTTGGAAGGAGATTTTCTTTTGGTGTCACTTGAGGTAATATTATTATTCATCTCTCATGTCTTCTTTTGAAACACAATCGGGTACATGGATCAAGCATTGGTATTGAGATAGTGCAACGAGTTTTATTTGTGGGTGTGGCGTGATGGAGAGAGAGAGAGAGAGAGAGAGAGAGAGAGAGAGAGAGAGAGAGAGAGAGTTGTGTTGTGCGTGTGTTATGATGGCCGAAGCGGTGATTTGGTTGGTGGAGGTGGTGCAAGAAATTGAATTGAGGTGTGATCTAGTGTTGTGATGAGTGAGGGCATCTTTTGCTTATAGGATTATATAATACAGAAAATTATGTGATTTGGATGTATTGGATGAGAAGCAGGTGGTGTACGTCGGAAATTTTAAGTTTGGTTTGGTTACAATCTGAGGTTGGGTTTTAGTTCTAGAGTTATTTAGTTATTTCTTTATTGGTAGACCTGATTGGCTTATATAGTTATCTATGTACTTGATATAGCTAGTAATTATGTAATTCGTTTTTCACAGGTTAGCCTTATTTTGCATTGTTCCGTTGCAGTACGTTTGGACTCAGGTGAGAGGTTAAGCATGTTACGTACTTTCGAACTTCCCCGTGTCCTTTAAATTCTTGTTTTGGAAAATTTATGATTGAAATTGGAAACACATATTGATATATTGGATTACATTAAATTGGGATGCGGTATTGGTGAAACCATTTGTTATTCGAATAATTTTTTGGTGAGAACTTTGTGGATATCGATGGGAACATATTTTGGAAGTCCAGGGAAGTTAATCCTCTGTGTGCGGGTGACTTTGGCCATTAGGGAAGAAACCGGATTAGACCGATGACCCTAATGCTCAACGGTTGATATTGACCGGATCGTTCTTAGGGAAAAGTTCCACGGGCTACCTCCTCGTGGTGACTCTATAATTCGATATTGGATCCAATTATGAGATATTTATTCACTGGCACTTGGTACTATTGATTTTGGTTGTGGTTCTCCATTATTGTTGGAGATTGGATTGAGAACACCCATTAAGACTTATCGGATGAATTGTTAATTTGATTAATGGATTATTTTGTTGTTCACCGCATATGCCAAATTATGTTGACATGGTAAATTATTTTGATCCTTATTTCAGTACCTTATTCTAATATACATGCTTTGTCATTCACTAAGCTAGTCAGCTGACGGATTTATTCCAACTTCTTTTTCAGGCAAGTTGGGCATTTAGGCAAGGACTCTGGCAGCATCTCGGGGACTTCTTTTAGTTTGACCTCCTTAGGGTGTCTCATCATATTTTTATTTTATTAATCGCTTCCGCATTTGAAACATTTGTCAATTATTGAATTCTTTTTATTATTGGTGGATCACTTGGTATTATTTGGTTTGTGGGGTGTTTGTGCCCCATGCTTTTGTCTGAACCTTTTGGGCTGATACTATTTTGAATAAAATCTACTCAGTGATTCAAAGCTTTGGCATTTAATTTATTTTCTTTTTAGGCTGCATGTTCTACGAGCTTTGGTCTTGTGGTTCATGGCCGGTCACTTCTCATTTTGGGGTGTGACAATTGTGGTATCAGAGCCTTGGTTTAAAAAAAAAAGAAAAAAAAATTTCTTTTGCATTCATTTTGTATCATGTTCATTTAGTGGAGGTCCAAGTCCCCAGAGTCCTACTGCCATTTGTAAGAACTTTTGTTATTTGATGTGTATTGGTACCCACATAGTATTACAGAGATAATAGTCATTGGGTGATACAATTGCGGTAACATTATTTTTCTGTAGGTTTTGGATAGGGTATTGGAGAAGAATGTAGAGAGTGATTTTATTTGATATTGGGATCGTTAAACATATTTTATGAGTACTTCGGTGATTGAATGGAGTTGGACTATCATGTTGTTGAATATGAAGAATTACTATTGGTGGTAGCTACTTGGAGAATATTGACTTAAGAATGTAACTTAGAGGATTGCTTCAATTGGTATTGAGGATGGGCTAGTTTAACTGTGTGAGGGTGCTAAGAGTTTCTTACTTGTAATACTCAGTACATCCTGGATATACTTGAATTGTTGTTGTTTGATCGGTCCTTTGTCCCTATGGTTGAGATCCTAGTAGAGATTTGGCTATGTTCTATTATGAGAGGTAAATAATTATGCTTGTTTAAGGAACTACCCCATAATTCCTTGATGCATGGTTGTTAGGTAAATACCCTATGAACTCGTTGATGGTTAGGATTCCTGTGATTCGTCGCTTCAATCCAAAAAAAAAAAAAACTTGGACGGCTAGCTGGATATAAAGTGGGAGTAGTTGATCATTGAAAGTGGGTTTTTCTAAACGTAGTAGTAGCTATTTGGTTTTGAGGGTGTGATAGTAAATAGATAGGCTTTGGCAAGGGTACGGTCACTTGATTGGTATTGACGTGCATTGGGCTATGATTGTATCAGCATGTGAGTGCTCTGGTTGGTTTGAGTCTATGGAAGGGGATTATTACAGTTGTTTGGTGATTAGATAGTGAAGTTATAGAGTGCACAGATTTAAAAGTTTAATGCATTACGGTATCGCTATTGTGGAATTATGGGAAGTTTTGAAAAGAGAAAATTTGTTTGGGTAAACTCATGTGATTAGAGTTGTTATCATGCCATTTAAAGTAAATATGGAGTGTTACCGACTTGATCATTAGTAGTTTTGGGGTTCTTAGTTTATTTGTTGCGAAAGGTTAAAACTCTTACTTTTGGGGATAATTTAGAGACATGGTTTTGAAATGACAAGGGAATTTTCAGTGGTGCTAAATTTTGGGTTAGTGCATGGAGTTGGTCTTCAAGTTACAAGGTGAATTCTAGGATCTTTAGGTGGTGATGTGTATTATACGTTGTTTTGGGAAGTGAGACTAGTGGCTAGTTAGTTCGATTACTAGTTTTGAAGACGCCATTGAGTTTGGGTAATTAATAAAGGCCGTAGATATGTGTATAATGACTCTTGAAATTTTTGGATGATTCAGTGGAGTAAATCTTGTTTATACTTCAGCAATACTATTCATAGTCATCTTGAACTTTGGTTGATGTGATTAGATTAGACTGTGTTTATTTGATAATTCTGCTCTTGCCACCATTGTTGAACATGTGGAATAGGTATGAAATTCGGGGGCCTTGTTTGTTACCTAAAGTTTTAATCTGGACTTGGTTATTTGTTTGGACTCTTGTGAAGACTGATTTGAGCATGATTCAACAATACGGTTTGGAGGGTATCGATGTAAGATGTGTAGCTAATTGGTAAACCAATCGATAACAAGAGGTGATCTATTAGGCCATAGAACTTGTGATACTGAAATAAATATCAAAAGCTTTGAGGTTTAAGGAGTTCATTAGTAGGTTTTTGAGTTTTTGTGTGTGAGTGGGTTGTAGTAGGTAACTGTTAATGACCAATCTTATGAGGAAATTCAAAGAGTTATGGTCATTCTCTGCTAGAGGAGTTATATTTGTTTACTATAAAATATGGAGTCGTGGTGTATGAAAAGGATTTGGGATTTACGGGTGAGTTTCCTTTGTCGAGGTGCGGTATTATTCGATGTGTCATTGTTAATTCATATTCTAACTTTACTTGCGTAGTGTGTGTATTTTTGGTGAGAGGTTGGCTAGTTATTTGAGACAAGAGTGAAAATGATGCTTTTCATTAAAGAACTCAGATTAATTTTTAGGTCAAAAAAAAAGAAAGTAAGGGTTGATTTGGCAGCAAGGATGAACTGAGGTTTCAAGTACTAGAGTGTGTGTGCGCGTGTGGGAACGTCAGAAATTGATACATGGAGTCAAATATTTTCTAGCATGTGTATGGTATTTTGAGTTCCACCTTTTAGCAAAACAAATATGTTTTTATTTTGGAAAATGTTTTTCCTTGGGATCTGTCTTCACTTCTGGATATAATTTAGGTATGGATATCTCTACGAGCTAGTGTAGCTCACCCTATCCTTTCAGGTACTCGTCATGACACGTAGCTTGGATTGCATGGAGTGCACATTGAGATGTCTTGTGAGAGCTTCATTGGTATCATTAAGGAAGTGTTCATCAGCTAGTCCAATTCATGTTGTATACTTTACTCCCAATTGAAGGTTGTGCCCTTTTGATTAGAATATATGTAAAGCCATGTATAAACTCTTCTCCTTGACTATTATGAAACCCGTTTAATTGTAAATGTTTGGGAGACTTTATGTAAAAAAAAAAATTTAGAGAGAAGAAGAAGAAGCGACTTGATTGGCTGTTTGGATTTACATGACATTTAAAGGAAGATATAGTTGAGAAAAAGACTTTTGTTTGTAGAAAACATATTATTATTTTAGTTGAAAATCGAGGGCGTGACACATTTTGAATGTATTTTCTTTTTTCTTTAGCAATCAATCAAGCGTACCGATCCCTCCTATACATCGGTTAATGGGTCATGGTTTCATCTGTACATAACTCCAAAAAGTAAAGATAGGAGCATTAATTGAATCCACAAGTTGTAGGCCATTAAATAACAAAAGTAAATATCACAGGTTTTCGAGCTTCTAGCAAGAGTTTTAGTCGTCTTGCCAAATTCTTACCTTCTATGGATCTCATTTTTTTGCCCTTTGAACGAAGAATAAACTTCCAATGCCCGGTTTGAAAGTTGGTCTAAAGAAATTCAACAAAGTGAAAGGAAGGAATCAGATTATGGAAAGACATTGATGGAAGCAATACAATTATAATTGGCTTTACTACAACAAAAAAACACATTCGTGACATGTAAAAATGTCACCAAAAGTCCAAATTTTGTCACCTATTATTTTTGGTGACACAAAGAGAGGTGTCATTGTGTCCATGACACTGAAAGTCAAGGGTGATAAAATTGTGTAGCTATCACGAAATGTTGTTACCAGTGACAAGAATTTGGTGTCACCGAAGACAGATTTTTCGTGACACAATTATCACTGAAAGTAACAGTGACAACAATATAGTGTCACGAAAGAGAAATTTTCTGCGACAAAAGTGATTATGTCACAGAAAGTAACGATGACAGCACCATGCTGTCATAGAATAGAGATTTTTCTGTGACAAAAGTACCTACCATGACAACCAATTGTGTGTCACCAATAACCTATCATAGTGGTAGTACACAGCCGTGACAATCTCTTTTGTCACCAAAAATAAGAATATTGTTTTCACTAGCTTACAAAGTTTCAAATTTTTTTGTATTTTATGATTCAACTTAACAAAACTTAAATTGCGAAGAAGCAAAATATCATTCAAATTAAATATCGAATAAGTCAAACATTCATCATCCAACATTACAACCCTTCAAAACATTCATCCTACAACAATAACCACTTCAAACTTAACAGCATTACTGAAACTACAAAACATCCATATCCATGGTGTGTCCAATGACAAAAAGAACTCAAAACAAGTGTTCCATTTAACTACCAAAAAGTCTTCAACTCCATCTTGGTAAACTGTCAAAAAGCAACCCCATCTCCTTACTTGTACAAAATTGCAAAAAATAAAAAAAAGAAGCAATTATGTAACATGTCAAGCCTACGAAAGGTTTAAAAAAGAATGTGATTTTGCTCCAAGTTGTTATATAACGAATTATGGTATGACTCATGAGTGACTAAGCGAGCTATCCAACGAGCTACCCAACCTAGATTTTGATGTCATTCTATATAATATCGATGATATGCAACCTACGTAGCAGCAAAACTTCGCCAAAATCAAAGTGTCGGTGTCGGAAACGTATAAGACATGGACAAGCTCCGGACACACTTCAGACACGTATCCGACACATGAACAATATTAATTCAAGCTTTATCACACTTTAAAAACTATCAGAAAATTCAATGGTAGCATCCGACCTGCTTAGGCCGGGTCATTCTCTTTTACAAAAATTAAGCACATGGAGAATATACCTTCTCATTTCTTCATTTCATGTGGCATCCGTCACAGTTCATGGGAATGCAAGAAACTAGTAACGTGACAGCTATTGAAGAATGTTCTACTTGTACTGCATTATCACACTAGGTACTGGCCAAAAGGTAAATATGGCCAAAAGGTAAATGAAGAAAAAAGGAAGCTTAATCATGAAAACCATAATTTAAGACAAAAGTCAGTTCATGAAGGTGACATTGCAATTGTTCTATAATTTTTGTGAACCAATAACTGTTATATTGTCTAGCGGCTTCACAGATTTTAAAAAAAAATCCATTTTTTTTGCTAAGCAAGCAATACTCCATCTATGAAAAGCAAACCAACAATTACCAGGATGAGATCATATACCTGTGATAGAAGATCGGAAGCTACAATGCTAACTCGAATAAATTCAAGGGGTGCCTCTAAAGAGAAAAGACATCAACAGTAGACTTGGATACATTTGGGGAAGCGACAGGATTCAACCACAGGAGCTGCCATAAGGCCTACAGAAAAGAGCAACCAAAATGTTAAATGGCAACTGGACATCCATCTTTATAGCCCGTCAGGAAATAAAAAGGCCACTGAGCATAATGTAAACTTCACTGGTTATATACTACCAACAAATGATCAACAGTATAGGTCAAAAACTCCTCAGATGAGAAATAACAATAGTACAATGCTATCTTTTTCACCTTGCCATGATATATAGTGACCTAAAAGGAGAAAGAACTATCAAATACTGTAGAGAGCCATTTTCTCTGAAATACATTGACTTAAAGATTCTACAACTACAAATATTACCTGCCTTAAGATAACAATCAAGCATTTGATAACTTTTAAAGACAGTGGCTTCTCTTGCTCGTAGAACTCCCCATTAACAACTATCATAAGCATATGCCTGGTCCATAAAAAAAGGATGTTCATACACATACCAAATCAATTTAGACGACTACATGAAAATCAAGATAAAGAATATTCGTCGAAGCAAAGTTCTTACTTATATACAGGGCAGAAAACTGACAAAGGTAATAGCCAGCCAGGTGCATCTGCCGGCAGATATGTTAAATGCCCAGGCAAGGCTGATCACTTCTGATTCTCGTGGCATTGCTTCATAAATTTCCATAGTACAGGAACAAGCTTTGGTAATATGCAAAAGATAGCAAACATAACTGCTTAAGTAGTAGACATATCTCTGGTAATATGCAAAAGACAGCAAATGGGACAACTGATCAAAGAGATAAAGTCGTTTTTTTTCCCACCTAATCAAAATGAAATGAAAATAGTCATACTTAATCCTTACAAATATGGGAAGAGTGTAGGAATTTAGGATTATCACTTAAGATTCTACATGATCCTCAAGATTAGTAAAGGACGAATTAATAGGACAGAGACAAATGTTCTAATACCAAGTGAGGTACAAATATGCAAAACTCATAATGAAAAAGGAAGTGGCCAAACATGCCCTAGTCCTTTTATTTGTTTGTTTATGTTTATGTCTTGGGGGAATAATAATCTTCCTCATTGTTCTGCACATCTTGCGACAATACACATCTAAACATGAGTGTGTAAGGTACCAACTAGTCGACTACGCACAAGAGATAATGGTGCGGAATAAGATATAAGCATTTAGCAAACACAATGCATATATATTTGGCAACAATAGAACTAACCAAACAAACAAGACTGTAGGTCCTATGGTTAATTGCCCCTAATTGAACAAAACCGTAGAACACAATTCACCCTTACAGGTGATACTTATATGTTTGTTCAAAGAGAAGGTCTGAAAACATGCAGAAATGGTAGTCGTTTTGAAGTGGGAAGCAAAATGGCAATGCAATAAGTGCCCTCCTTTACAAGACTCCAAAGGGTGGATAGATTGGGACCAATCATCTCACTTCATCTGGAAAGTTTGAATACCCTTATATCAGGATGAGATATAGCACAAATTAATGGGACTATAGTGGCAGATTGTTTTTAATCCAAATGCACTTCAATTGAAAATCTCATCAGTCGTCCTACAAATTTGGTTTCGTTCAAATTCTCGATGGATCCACAAATTTAAGACATCAATTTGACTTCCATGTATTCATAGAGAAAACACATTCTCTGCTGCTCAAATTATCAAAATCACCAGAGGCGAACATAGCTAGTCCAAGACAAAATCAAGTACTTACAGGTGCATACCTAGGCAGCATTAGCAGCATTGTTTGTTGTCCTGTAAAAGAAAGTGGAGTCCTGGTCATTAGTATTGGCAAAAGTTGTTTCTACCTCTTATTTCTAGTTCATTTCTTGTTTTGGCAACAAAAAAACTTGCTGATTCTATGTTCTAAATCAATAGGGCCATCTTCTTATGCAACTTGAGATTCATTTATCAGCATGTCATGACAACTATTTCCTCTTAGAAATTAAATCAAACAAGTGGTAGGATGAAAGAATTGTGCTGTCTAAAGAGTTATCTCTGTGACCAATAATGAGAAAGGATATAATTGCACTTGCCCAGAAAATAAGCAAACACAAATAATCTCACAAACCATGAACTGTGAAAGAATATCACAACGTGAAGATTGAATATAGCTATAAAAAGTAGGGACATGTACATCACGAAATTTGAGCTCAACAAGTAAAGATCGCATGTGGAGACAAAAAATTATGGAAATCAAAAAATTGCCCGTTACCTGTGGAGAAGAAGATTTGGGATGAAAATAGCTTGGGGGCTGGGGGAGTGTCCCCATGACACATGGAAACAATATTTTTCATCTCCTATTTCTTGAGCTTGTTATCTGAATGAGTCAGTCAACCTAAAAACCCCAATATGCTATCCAAATAAAAACCGATACCTCGACGAATGTAAATCCAAATCCTACAAGTGCAAAATTTGTGTAAATCCTAACTGATTATAAAAGTCTAATGGTGTTCGATTAAAACCCTACCTTTGTATTTGGGAAAGAATTAAGGAAAAAAATCAAATCAAACCTGGTGAATATATACCAGAAATCACAGAGTGTGGTGGTGGTGCTGGCGAGTTCTGGCCGGCGAGGAAGGGGGCGGAGATGAAGTGTCCTGCCTTTTCAGTGAAGATAGAATAAAAAAAAATGTTTAGCTAGACGAAGTCAACAGAGAGATCGAGAGAGACAGAGACAAATTTTGTGATCGAGAGAGAAAATGATGGGGCGAGACACTTAGAGGGACAAAAAAAGACCTGGGATGATTGGAGCGACGGCCGTCGGTTTGTGGTCGGGGTCACCGTCGCTGCTGATGGAAGTCTTCAGCGGGAATGGAGCGTGGATGCAGGAGTGGAGAGAGGTAGAGTAAAAGTGGAGAGAGGCAGCATGAGAAGTGTAAAATTAGGGCTTGTTTTTTGTGACAAGCAAAACGCATGAAACGACGTAGTTTTGAATTAAAAAAATTTCTATTTTACTTTTTATATGCGTGCCTAAATGAATTGGAGCCCGGGAGTGCAAAAATTCGTATCTTTCGGTGACAACTCTATACTTGTCACCGAAATTTATCTTCAGTGACAAATTTTTTGTCACCAAATCTCCTCATTATTTAGTCAGGCCACCCAAAGGTTTTCGGTGACAAGTAGTAAAATTGTTAGTCACCGTTGAGTATATTCCGTGTCAACACCATTTTTTTGCCACCAAAGAGCACCAAAGGGTGTCACCATTAATGTAAATGTTGATGTAAAGGTTTTCGGTGCTTGTCATAGTTGATGTAAATATTTATAGTCGATGAAGATGGGGGAATGGATGGTGGGAAAAATTAAACTTACAATGCAAATATTATTGGAAGCAGAAAACTTGGCAGTCCAAAGAGGTCATCAAGATGGCTATATATAACGGGCACCGTACTCCACTTCGTTGGAGGTCGCAAGGATAGGGTTTGAGTAACAGTCCACAAACGGATTGAATGTTAGAGGGGAATGTGGAGGCAGACTCAGAGGAAGACGAAATTGGAATGAAGGTGGGAGAAGTAGATGGAGGGAGAGTTAGAAAGAGGGGTTTTTGTAGTTGACGACCGGTGGAGCATTCAGAAAAGAAGCGTCATTGGTTGTGTTGTGTCGTTTGGGAAGAGGCATAGGGTGGGATAGGTATTAATTGTAAGTGTTAGGGATATTTGTGGAAAGTAAAGAGTAGGAAACATCATTATACATTTAAAAGAAATAGTATGGTACATTTAAAAGAAGTAGTATGGATGAGACAATAATGCCCTCCATTTGACTTCTTGCGGCTTCCTATGCACGCTTGTCTTTATCTTATTTTAATTGTGTAAAATTGTAAAATCCTGACTTTTAAAATTCTAGTCACGTGATCCGAATAGGAACTTGAGTGTTCTAATAGTAAGCTAGGCTACGCGAAGTGTATCATGATCCGAATGAATGTGGGAAGTGTGATTTAATTTTGTAAGTATTAAGGGACAATTGAGTTATATCTGATACATGGTACGAGTTATTCTATGTTAGGATTTTTCCTTGAAAATCGAAAACCGCTACGATGATCCTCATAGTTTTATTTGTTTATGTTGAAATTATGAGAGTTTTTGGAGATCGGAATTTGTACGCGAATGGATCAGAATAGCGACAATCTGGCGCGAAGCGCCGCGTGGTGGGACGTGGTGCTTTGTGGGGACATGTGGCATGCACGGGTGAAATGGGTCCTGATTCAACTTTTGAATCCACCGAAGTATATATATTCATGTATAAGGATATTACTCCTATATTAGTTAATTACACTTTAGTTAGTAATTAGGATATCAACCCCACCTCTGTTTTCTTCCACCGTTTACACAGAGAGAGAGAGAGAGAGAGCAAAGGAGAAGGCGGCGGCCATTTTTCTCCTTTAAGGTCTGGTCCAGCCATGGCCATCATCGTTCAACACCAATTTCTTTTCGGAAGTCAAGGAAACTTAACCGGTAAATTTGAATCCTCCTATCCTTCATTGTTCTTGATCCCTACTCCTAATTTTTGAGCCCTACACCATAAAACCCATTTTATAATCTCAGAGGATACTTATTTTTGACAAAGGATTAGATTGCCTGTTGAGTTCTAGGTCCCATTCCCTCAATTTATCCATACATATTCCAGAATTTTCAGACAAACTCGCAGGAGTTACTATTTTTGACGTTTTCTTCATAGTTAGAGTATTAAATAGATAAATATTTCATGTCATTTAAACTACATTTCATTATGGTCCTTTTGGAATTTCAATCGGTGAAAAAGGTTGAGAATTGGATTTTTGTGGGAGATTTGGGAACTAATTGTTATTGGTCCTACAGGGGTGTCCTAATTTAGACTAATTACTTAGCCATAATTTCGGGTTATTGATAATCAGTGCATTTCTACTTAGGTATCAATTCAATGAAGTAGTTCGCACGCGTGATGAGCTAGACGCTACTTTTTGGTGAGTTGCGCATACCTTAGTTACATGTATTTATGAAATTTTGGAATGAGATGCCATTGCTTGATTTTGGTGGAAAATATGGAATTTGAACTTTCTACTTGGTTTAATTGATGTTAATGCATGCAATGGCTAGTTTATAAATCTTTTGTGTTTCAGTTAAATTAGACCATGCCAATATATTTTGGAAACTTGAATTTTACTGGTTGCTAGTACATGCTCGTGATAATATGATTCATTCAAACAATGTCCCGAGCACTAGGGGACGGTAAAGATACTAGTGGCATGAAGTAATAAGGTAGGAGATGCAATCAGGCATCACTGAGTATTGGTATCTTACCACTCTTCAATGGGGTCGCTCCCCAACCGACTGGCAAAAATACCGTTAAATGCTATTATTGCTCAAAAGTGCAAAAGTGGAAAGAGAAATGAAATGAAAAGGGTACATCTCTTGGACCGAAGAAATGAGCTTACGGACTAAAATGCATGTACAGGATGTTCAATGAAATATTTGGATTGTTGCTTTGAACTATTTTATAATGTGGGGTATTTCCATGGTCAAATTTGTAACTTTAGTATACGTTTCTCACCCGAGCTTTAGCTTATGAAATTTTTTTCCAATCTTTCCAGGTTAAGGTAGATAGCAAGTTGTGGACCGATTGAAGTGTTAGAATAACCGTGGAGAAGCGGTGTCTACTGGTTTGTATTTATTATACTTGTACACCTAGAAGCTCTGGGATTATGTTATTTATTCTACGCTTCCTCATACTTTGCTTATATGGTTTAAAATGACAATGATGCGAGAAATCCCTAAACTGGAATTTGAGCAGGCCTTCGGTGGCTTAACACCCGCTTGGCCAGTCATGATATCACATATAGGTCACCAGGGGCCACTCAATGTGACACATTCGTCGTTTGGTGATATTAGAAAATTTCTGCAGTCTTCTAAGTTATGCAGTTAACCATTTTAAGTTAAAAGTTGTACTAACTTCTTCATTGTGAAGGGGAAAAAAGATAGCCTCCCACCTAACTAATCTGTTTCTAGGTTAGTATTTCCATAGATGGAAATTTCTCTATTTGTTCGGTTGCTTGTTATCTTATCTCGTTGCCTCTTTCTCGTTTTCATCTTGAAGGGGAAAAAAATTAGCCTTCCACCTACCTGCCTATCTGTTTTTATTTGGGACGTTATTCTGTGAGCTTTTGCTTTTCTTTTGGTATGTCTTGTTGAGTACATCCACGACTCTCACAAGTTCCACCATGTATTGAATGAAGAAAGAGAACAAGTTACCTCCGCGAAGTTGCGACCCAAATCAAATCAGGTTTCACATGCCCAACGTGAGCAATTAAATTTCTTAAGTTTTCTCCAGTACTGCAAAATGTGCAATTCAATATTCTTGTTACCTTCTTTAGCTCCTTTGTGCAGGGTAGGAACCGTAGGATGCATTTTTTTTGTTTTCTAAATTTTATCAACCAGTTGTTTGTATAGTCACTTGGGTTGGTGCCTTGGTGCATTATATTTGGATGGTTCTGGCCTTATTAAGTACTGGACTCATCACGTGTGAAGCCCAATACTGATGATAAAACACTCTTTTTTGTTTGTATCAAGACAACTAAAATGGAATATGAGGACTCTGAAGTGCATCTAGAGGAAAATTTTGAGAAGGCACGTTTAGCATCTAGAGGAAAATTTTGAGAAGGCACGTTTAGAATTTTGGCAATATATGTTAATTGTTAGGTGCTGAAAGTATGGACCTTTAGTTGAAAATGCTTCGTATACCAAGTAGAATCTGCAAACAATTCTGGTAAAGCTAGTATGAGCCAAATAACTACATAAAATTCTGTGGCGTAGTTACGTCATCCTAACGATGGCACGTTTAGCATCTAGAGGAAAATTTTGAGAAAGCACGTTTAGAATTTTGGCAATATATGTTATTTGTTAGGTGCAAAAACTATGGACGTTTAGTTGAAAATGCTTCGTACGTACACCAAGTAGAATCTGCAAACGATTTGGGTAAAGCTAGTATGAGCCAAATAACTACATAAAATTCTGTTGAATAGTAACCTCATCCTAACGGGGAGTTATAGCCCATTCAGCTTGACTTTAGGTACGATTTTTTGACCCTATTGACTAAAATTAGAAATTAATCTATCTCGTTTAATTACTGGCTCATATCATAAACAAATTGATGTCACTTATAAATATTTACTATATACAGAGCCTGCAACACATGGTAGTGCTTCTGAACAAGCTGTGAAGAAGAGGGTGACATTAATGCAAGACAGACGTTCCTCGGGAAGTTTTTTGTGCCTGAATAATAATACCAAATGTGATGGCGCGCCTAAGAAGATAATGGGAAGCAAAGCTAATAGGACATTGCCGTGGATTTTCTTTCGTCTCAGTTGCAAGCAAGCATCCTTGCCGATTAGTAGTACTTAAATGATTATTAAAATTACCCCTAAATTAACCTAGCTCCCTAGTAGTCCGCTTTGCCTTACTTGATGTACTGCATGGCCAAGATCATATGTAAGTACTCAATGCCATTTGCACTCATGAGGCAATGCGAATCCCTTAATTGGTAAATAAATGAACTGAAAGTCTTATGTTCTGCCCCAAAGCTGTTGAGCTTTGGAATGCAATCACTTTAGGCCATAGCATGCGAAGGGGATGGGATAGACCTTTATTTGAATGGCTACATTTGAACCTTAAGTTTAAAAATTCTGCGAGCATAGATGGAATATTAACTTGGCCTACTCTATTTATCACTTCTCTTTGGCAAATTCTGAAAGACCGCAATAAAAAAAAGTATTGATAATATGGACTAGGCAGTTTCCGTTAATGCCAAGCTAATATACGCTTATGCACGTGAGATTTGGGAAGCCTTTAAATCCCTCTGCATGCATGGCCCGCCCCATTCACAATGTGCTAATTGGATTGCTCCTTCTACAGGTTCAATCAAGTTAAACGCGGATGGTTGCTGGTACGAATCAAACGGTAAAGGAGGTTTTGGAGGATTGTTTCGAGACTCAAAGGGCGACTGGATCCTAGGGTTCTTTGGTAAGCTCGTCTGCGACTCTAGCCTTGAAGCGGAACTTTGGGGAACTTATAGAGGGCTTACTATTATCGTGGAGAAAAGTTTGGCAAATGTTACTATCGAATCAGAAAAGTTTGGCAAATGTTATTGAGAAAACACACTCCAAAACTAAGACTTTCATTTCGTCTGCTTGTGCTCGTACTTTTCATTTCTACGGGTAAATCTATTCTCATTATTCCTTTTATACCAATTTGCTATGACAACTACCGTAGCGAAGTGCAGATTTGCTGGCAGAGGTGGCGAGTTTGACAAGGTTTCCCACCGGTGTTTCCCTGGGGTGCAGCCGGTCTTTGCCTAACGGCTTGTGGTGATCTTGAGGTAGGTGTCAGCTGTGGTACGATTTCGGCCAATTCTGTTTCTAGTGTTGTTGGTGTCTGCTTTGCGAGTGTTGATGCCGTCTTGGTTCAGATAGTGGTGGACCTAGGATTTGCCTCACGTGGGTGCACATTGTACTAATAACGTTTAGCAAAAATTAAAATTAAACGCAAAGCCACAAACTATGAGAAATTGAATTGTAAATTTCAACTATGGGAAATTGAATTGTAAATTGTACTGCAGTTGGGCTGCTAGATTTTGTGGAGCGGCGGTGTGGGGCTGGGCTTGTGGTAGGGTAATAGTGCTGGGTTGTCTTCTCTTTGGGCTGGGCTTGTGGTTTTGGGCTTTTTTTTTTTTTTTTTTTTGAGGTTGTTGTTTTGGGTTTGGCCCTTTTCGAGGCTTGACCTTTTAGGTGTTGGGATTTTGGCCCATCTAATGTTTTGGGCTTAGCCCCAGGTGTTTGGGCTTTAGCCTTTCAGGTGTTTTTTTATATACAACTTTGGTTGAATTCCTCTCTCCTCTCCCCCACCTTGTTGTAACATTTGTAGAGTCTTCTTTAATAAAATATTACTTTTGCCAATCAAAAAAAATTACGAAGTAGAAAATAAACAAACCAACAAGTAATCGAAACAAAAACACAAAGATTTATGTGGTTTCGATCATGAAGTCAAAACTTTCACGTACTCCACCAATGAAGAGCGAGAGGGGATTCAATATGAACGGCGGGAGATTATAAATAGCCAGCTATATCTGTCCCTCTCGATGAAGAAAGTTACGAACGATTTACTTTGATATGAATCTCCAAAGCGGTAAAATCTGATTACAGTAATCTTAAAACGATTTCTCGTATCGTAACCAAGTCAATGTACTAAATGCAAGCAATAAATAGTAAAATCTGATTACAGTAATCTCTTAAAATGGTAAAATCTGATTACAGTAATCTTAAAACGATTTCTCGTATCACAACCAAGTCAATGTACTAAATGCAAGCAATAAATAGTAAAATCTGATTACAATAATCTCTTAAAATGATTTCCCGTATCGTAATCAAGTCAATGTACTAAATACAAGCAATAAATACTCACACCTTTAGCAATAACCTATAAGGCTATATAAATTTGACTAGAAAATCTGCAACGTCCAGACACACCAATCCATTCTTCTTGCTGGAAAGTCGATCGAGTGGGTAGAAAACTTGACAAATCAATCCAACATGAAGAACCTCTCCCCTTTTAACTTAATATTGGTGCTTGCTCTCATACTTTTCATTTCTACAGGTGATTCTATGATCTCATGCATTTTTGTTTTGACCATTCCATTGTGAATAATTTGTAGCCTGCATGCGCTGTATCATGTGTCTTAATTGGGGGTAAATATATATATATACAGAAGAACACACACACATACACAGGACCGGCCTAAGGTATTTGGATACCTTAGGTCATGAAAATGATGTAATAGGGTTCTACATAAATTTTTTAATTTAAAAACAATAAACAAGAATACTTATCTATATATTATTTTTGTTCATACTATTCAACATGGTAAATATTTTGGTCTTAATAGCTTGTGCGGTTGGTATAATATTTAGTGGACTCAGATTCGAATTATAGTAGCCCTAATTTGGGTGACAAGATAATTTTTTTTGGCAAACACACACTTCAAAAGGCAAACAGATACTTCAGAAAAATATCCTACCAGAATTTGAACTCAAGCATCTTATGTGGAAGAACAAACACTTTATCGCTGAACCACCAAAAGAGTTTGTATTATAGTTGCGCACAGAAAATATATATATTTATCTAGGAAGGGGTGTCCCATTTTTGGCCCAAAATGTGGAGGCCTAAGGCGGTGGCCTCTTGAGCCTTGCCTTTGGGCCAGCCTTGCGCTCGCGCGCGCGCGCGCGCACACACACACACACACACACTTAGAATCCAATGAGGGATTCCACACGGCCTTACCGTGAAGGACTTTCCTTTTCCGATCGAATTGCGACGATCCGAGCCGCTCAATGTGTTCAGAATGTGATTTTAAGGGTATCCGCGAGAACTAAGCAAAAAAAAAAAATGATCGGGAAGGGCTTGATCCGAGCAATTTTTTACTAAATCGTTTAATAAAAAACTGTTCGGATTAAGCCCTTTCCGATCATTTTTTTTGTTGTTTTCTCGCGAGTACCTTTAAAATCATGTTCTGATCACTTTGAGCAGCTCGGATTGTCGTAATTCGACCGGGAAAGGAGAGTCCCGCACGGTAAGGCCTTGCGAGATCCCTTATAAGATCCGGACTCTCTCTCTCTCTCTCTCTCTCTCTCTCTCTCTCTCTCTCTATATATATATATATATATATATATGCTGATCTTGGCAATGGTATTAGTAGTATATATATATAACTTAGGGAATTTTTTTTTGATTACTCTGTATAATTAAGTGTTCAAAGCAACTTGTACGTACATAAAAAACATAGTCATGGTATTATAGTGATAATAGTATGAAAAGCCCTTTTCTCTAAATCACTCGCATGATCAAAATCTTAGGTGGGCTAGCTTAATTATCCTTTCCGGAATTCCAAACCTCCCCGCATGTGCATGCTATAGTATTCAAAATACACTTCAATATATGGTACAAGTTAATTGAAATTTTATATTAATTCTTCTACATCTGACAAGATTTTCCAAGATCATTCTACAAATTTTAATTATATTCAACCCAAAAGTTTTAAGCTATTGACATAGGAGTAACATTATACTAAGTAGTTATTCCCTCTGTCCTAATTTGTTGTGCTTATTTCCTTTTTGAAACCTCATAAAAAAATTGTCCATATCTCATAATTTATAATATTTTTTTATGATTTCAAAATCTATGTATAAAAGAATTAATTGAAATCTATCAAGCAAGATTCCTTATTAATTATATAAAATATTATATATTAAAAGATATAGACAATTTTTTAAAACGTTCAAAAAAGAAAACATGCACAACATTTTGGGACAGATATTTATCACCCATTTGTAGAATTGTATTCCTTAGCTGTTCAAAAAGGAATTGTATTCCTTAGAATGCATGCATCACGGCCTCTCACGTGCAGCCTGTTTCGAGGTCTATCACGTCTAGTTATGATAGTTATATTTGTTCATTTTCTAAAACGGTTAATTGTAATGCAGACAGTACTTGTGGCGATGGTAGTGCTGATCATCATCATGAAGTAGAAGTAGTGACGAAGACGGTGCCCAAATTATGCAGGATTCCCCTCTTGAAAGATACGTGCTTTTTCGGTGGGAGTTGCGAGTTTGTATGTAAGAGACGAAAGGGAAGCGACGCTAAAGGACGTTGCCAAGAAGACCCCAAATATGGCTTCGGCTGTATCTGCCAATATCCCTGCTGAGGAGATAGTACTATTTTTACTGTACTGTATTAATAGTAATTAAGTACAGTACGTAATAAACCTAACCTCTATCGTCTTGCTTAATTAACCTTTTTACCATTATGCATGCAGTACTTCCATGCATATATATGCATGCATGTTCTTGGTACCCATGACACATACATGCAACTATATATGCCCCCCAAATATGGCATTTTTTTAATTTATAAATCGGTGCTTGAACTCTCTTCGTAAATACATGACATGAGCTGGATCTTTTTGAGAAATTTCTACCATTTTCTGAATAAAATCATTAAATTACGAATTTTCTTACAAGTTGAATTAATTTCTTATTTATAATTTCCATAAGATGCACTTATGATTCACAAAAATCGCAAAAAGATCGCATCTCATAGAAATCACATGAACATGAACTTAAAATTTAAACAAAAAGAAAAATGAATACAAAAATTAAGGATTGAAATAATGCGAAAATCTCTAAAAACTAAAATATCAAATCTTTGTTGGAATGGAGGCTGAATCCCATAATTCGGCCTACAAATAAGCCTCTTTTTTTTTGTGTGTGTGAAAGGAACTTTGACGGTGAAGAATCACACTATTTGTTTGTTTGGTCAGTATTTTTCAGCCTCCTTTAACCCTAAAATGTTAGTAGCATGGTGGTCAAAGTCAGACATTTAGGAGTGCGCTAACTCCTAAGGTTTCAAGTTTAAAACATCTCAGACGTTCTATCTACTGCTTTGGGTTTGCTAATATGGGTCTTTGACCTGGCTTAATTAGGCCGCCGTTGGTAGACAATGGAATTCGTCAGCCAAAATTTGTCTAGATACATGTAAGGTGACCTGAACACTTGAGTTATTAAAAGGAAGCGGCTCCTCTCATGTTTACCTCTCCATTTACTATCCAATTATTGAGTATAAAACGCTACCCGACCAACATGTTTTTTAGCGAGGTTGAAGTTCTCGATGACATCTACTACATAAACGGTTCCGATCAATATTGGACCGTAAAAATCTTACAAAAGTCTAAACTGGACAGTTGTCACACCCCAAAAATGAGAAGTGACCGGCCGTGAATCATAAGACTAATCCATGGAACACGCAGCTTGAATAAATCAAAGTAACTGAAAATCAAATGATCGCTTTTTCGTTATTAATCAAATCAAAAGCCAAATGTGTCTCAAACATAAACATATGGTACAACCATCCCATGAACCAAATAATATCCAGTGGTCCAACAATAAAAAATAATAATAATTTCTTATCTGACAATTGTTTTCAATGCGGAAGCGATTTATTAATAAAATTCGAATGAGACACCCTAAGAAGGTCAACAAAAGAAATCTCCTAGATGCCGCCAGAATCCTTGCCTAACTTTCCAAGTTTTGTTATATGCCCAAGATCATCTACGTAGACTTCCAATGTGGAAAGGGGTGTTACAATCTCCCCAACTTTATAACCTCGCGCCATCGCAAGGAGTTGAGCACTATAATCACCGATATATATCAAACCAACAACCAAATCAAACCAAACTCCAAGGCCCACATAGTCGTGCACATGGATGGGTTTGATACCACTTGTAACGCCCCAGGCAGACCACTAGCCCAGTACCCTAATTTTTGATCCACAAGCCACACTACATAGCTCAAAAGCTTAAGCACACGGTACTAGTAGTAGCCCACAAGGTTTGTTATATGCTCAAGATCATTTATGTAGACTTCCAATGTGGAACGAGGTGTTACAACAGTAACTGGAGAGAGGTTAACATGAGAGGAGCCCGGTTCCTATTAAAAAAAAAAATCATCCCCCGCCCACGTTTTGGAACCCAGAAAGTAAAATACAAATCATGGCATTCAATAATTTCGAAAATGTAACTAACATTTTCTTTTATTAGAGGACATATAATCAGAGAACCAATAACCAACACAATCCAGCCATATGCTAGAGATCGAGAGGGAGGGGGACTCGGGGGAGGTGCTGCGCAGTGCGCGCTGTTCACTATGCTGTGCGCCAAAATGATGTCATTTTGGCGCATTGTTGGGTACTCCTTTTTAGCCAACAAGGCCCCGTTTGGTTCCCAGCTTTCTCCCTCAAAACAAAAATGAGAATTCTCACTCTTCTTAATTTCTCATCTGCCTCTTCAACCAAATCCCAAATCTGGTTCCAACTATACTTTGAAGAAGAACACCTCATCTTTAGCCATCTTCGCATCATCGTCAGTGAAATTAGAATCAAGAAGAAAACGTAAACAAACTCCAATTTTTCTCTTTGCATTTGTATGCAAGCCAATTTAAAAATAAAACTAGACGATATCGTGATGCTCTCTTCTTCTTCCTCTTGGGATAGAAAAATTGAGTGTCTATGTATGTTCGAAGATGGGGTCAGGGGGTATCTGTAGATTCTGTACAATTTTTATTATGGAGAGAGAGAGAGAGAGAGAGAGAGAGAGAGAGAGAGAGAGAGAGAGAGATTGCGAGTTTGCAATTGACGGCCGAGGGGGAGGTGGGTCTGGTGGTTGACAAATGATTTGGCGGTGGTCAATTTTGGGGACTTGATGGGCGGGTGAAAATCGAAAGAGAATGAGAACTGGAGAGAAGTGCTAGCTGCCAGAGAATGACAACTACAAGCAATATGAAACGGGAGAAGGCTGGGAACCAAACGGGGCCTTGTTGGCTGAAAAGTAGTACCCAACAAACTAGTCATTTTGTCCGATCAAACAAAAAAGCAAGTTGTTTTGGTGCACTGCGGAATGCTTGGACCATAATTGTTTTTTACTGTAGGTTGAGACAGGTAAAGCCGGAAAATCAGGCTTTTTGGCTAATTTTGTTTTTATTCAAAAATAAAATAAAATTTAGACCATAATTTTTTACTTTTTCGATTCTTCTCGTCGAGACAAACCAATAATTCACAAAAATTTGACGCAAAAACAACAAATGCAAAAAATATTTGAATAAAGACAAAAAAAGAAAAAGAAAAAAAGAAGTCAAGTAGCTTATTTAGCCAAAACACCCTTAAGAAGAAATTAATAGAGGGAGATATTAAAAAAAAAAGCCCTATCTTTATTATCTAGGAACATAAGACTTTCTTTTTTTTTATTTGGTACGTTGGAAATTCAATTAACTAAAAAAGCAAGGTCCACAGCAGAGACATAACAAAGATAAAGGATAGAATAGCCCGAGATAAGTCCAAAGAGCCTTTATCTAAAGCCTGCCTAAGAAGAAGACTATCTTTAATCAAGAACTCCTGTAGGGAGGTGGGGATAGTCACTGCAATAATTAGCTCATCGTTTTGATCGGCTCCCAAGTGAGGAAGATGGTCGGCACATTGATTGGCATTGCTGTAAGAGTGGGATAACTTGGTGCCCGTGCGGTTTAGCAGCCCATGAGCTTCAATTATGATGATACTTTGAGCGTGATTACCTGGATTGCCTTCATTGACAGCCACAAGAGAATCTGATTCGATAGTAACATTTGCCAAACTTTTCTCCAGGATAATAGTAAGCCCTCTATAAATTCCCCAGAGTTCCGCTTCAAGGCAAGAGTCGCAGACACGCTTACCAAAGAACCCTAGGATCCAGTCGCCCTTTGAGTCTCGAAACAATCCTCCAAAACCTCCTTTACCGTTTGATTCGAACCAGCAACCATCCGTGTTTAACTTGATTGAACCTGTAGAATGAGCAATCCAATTAGCACATTGTGAATGGGGCGGGCCATGCATGCAGAGGGATTTAAAGGCTTCCTCAATCTCGCGTGCATAAGAGTATATTAGCTTGGCACTGACGGAAACTGCCTAGTCCATATTATCAATACTTTTTTTTTATTACGGTCTTTCCAAATTTGCCAAAGAGAAGTGATAAATAGAGTAGGCCAAGCTAATATTCCATCTATGCTCGCAGAATTTTTAAACTTTAGGTTCAAATGTAGCCATTCAGATAAAGGTCTATCCCATCCCCTTCGCATGCTATGGCCTAAAGTGATTGCATTCCAAAGCTCAACAGCTTTGGGGCAGAACATAAGACTTTCAGTTCATTTATTTACCAATTAAGGGATTCGCATTGCCTCATGAGTGCAAATGGCATTGAGTACTTACATATGATCTTGGCCATGCAGTACATCAAGTAAGGCAAAGCGGACTACTAGGGAGCTAGGTTAATTTAGGGGTACTTTTAATAATCAATTAAGTACTACTAATCGGCAAGGATGCTTGCTTGCAGCTGAGACGAAAGAAAAATCCACGGCAATGTCCTTTTGGCTTTGCTTCCCATTATCTTCTTAGGCGCGCCATCACATTTGGTATTATTATTCGGGCACAAAAAACTTCCCGAGGAACGTCTGTCTTGGATTACTGTCACCCTCTTGTTCAGAAGCACTACCATGTGTTGCAGGCTCTGTATATAGTAAATATTTATAAGTGACATCAATTTGTTTATGATATGAGCCAGTGATTAAACGAGATAGATTAATTTCTAATTTTAGTCAATAGGTCAAAAAATCGAACCTAAAGTCAAGCTGATTGGGCTATAACTCCCCGTTAGGATGAGGTTACTATACTACAGAATTTTATGTAGTTATTTGGCTCATACTAGCTTTACCCAAATTGTCTGCAGATTCTACTTGGTGTACGTACGAAGCATTTTCAACTAAACGTCCATAGTTTTTGCACCTAACAAACAACATATATTGCCAAAATTCTAAACGTGCTTTCTCAAAATTTTCCTCTAGATGCTAAAAGTGCCATCGTTAGGATGAGGTAACTACGCCACATAATTTTATGTAGTTATTTGGCTCATACTAGCTTTACCAGACTTGTTTGCAGATTCTACTTGGTATACGAAGCATTTTCAACTAAAAGGTCCATACTTTAAGCACCTAACAATTAACATATATTGCCAAAATTCTAAACGTGCCTTCTCAAAATTTTCCTCTAGATGCACTTCAGAGTCCTCATATTCCATTTTAGTTGTCTTGATACAAATAGAAAAGAGTGTTTTATCATCAGTATTGGGCTTCACATGTGATGCGTCCAGTTAATAAGGCTAGAACCATCCAAATATAATGCACCAAGGCACCAACCCAAGTGACTATACAAACAACTGGTTGATAAAATTTAGAAAACAAAAAAAAATGCATCCTACCCTGCACAAAGGAGCTAAAGAAGGTAACAAGAATATTGAATTGCACATTTTGCAGTACTGGAGAAAACTTAAGAAATTTAATTGCTCACGTTGGGCATGTGAAACCTGATTTGATTTGGGTCGCAACTTCGCAGAGGTAACTTGTACTTTTTCTTCACTCGATACATGGTAGAACTTGTGAGAGCTGTGGATGTACACAACAAGACATACCAAAAGAAAAGCAAAAGTTCACAGAATAACGTCCCAACATAAAACAGATAGGCAGGTAGGTGGAAGGCTAATTTTGTTCCCCTTCAAGATGTAAAGGAGAAAGAGGCAACGAGCTAAGATAACAACTAACAAGCAACCAGACAAATAGGGAAATTTCCATCTATGGAAATACTAACCTAGAAACAGATAGTTAGGTGGGAGGCTATCTTTTTTCCCCTTCACGATGAAGAAGTTAGTACAACTTTTAACTTAAAATGGTCTAACTGCATAACTTAAAACGCTGCAGAAATTTTCTAATATCACCAAACGACGAATGTGTCACATTGAGTGGCCCCTATTGACCTATATGTGATATAGAGATGTCGTCTAGACTATATTGTTATTGCTTTGGATTTATTAGATGTATGCTGGAGGATGTCATCAAGACCAACACTCTATCAACAACAATTTCACACAATTAAAATAAGATAAAGAGACAAGCAACATGCATTCGAATTTAAACCTGAGGCCTAAAAGAAAGTTAATCCCTAAGTATTAGGTTTCCCCACTGAACCAACCACTTCAGGTAACTGGCATCCCAATTTGTGTACTCAAGTATTTCATCTCATGCTTATGTAGGCACTTACGTCACAATTATCAACATAAAAACAGGGGCTCATCAATATAAATCCAATGTCATAAATGTTTTGCCTCATTACTAAACCAATCCCACTCCCACTACTTTCCATGGCTTCACAGAACCCCCACTACTTCCCATGGCTACTTTTCTTCCTCCTCTTGGGGGTCAGTAATTCCTTTGCAAAATCTGAAGAATACAAGACATACATCATCCACATGGACCGTTCACAGAAACCAGAAACATTCTCAACCGATGAGTCATGGCACCGATCTACACTAACATCATTGTCCTCATTCCATGAAGATCAATTGCTCTATTCATATGACCATGTCATTCATGGCTTCAGCGTTAGGCTCACACCCTCTCAATTATCTGAAATCGAGAAGCACCCGGCTCACAGTGCAACACAACACGATTCCTTTGGCAAGCTCTACACAACCCACACCCCCAAATTCCTTGGCCTGAAACATAAAAGAGGGATATGGTCTGCTTCTTCTTGTGGCAAAGACGTCATCATAGGTATAATCGATTCGGGTATTTGGCCAGAGAGCGAAAGTTTTCAGGACAAAGGGATGTCACCAGTGCCCGAGAGATGGAAGGGAAAATGTGAGAATGGGACAGCGTTTAGCCCTTCGTCCTGTAACAGGAAACTCATTGGAGCCAAGTCCTTTAGCAAAGGACGCCTAGCTTCTGGTGAAAAAATTCACAAGGGTGACTTTGAATCTGCTAGAGACTCTTACGGCCATGGAACCCACATCTCGTCCACAGCAGCAGGTAACCAAGTCCTTGGTGTTAGTTACTTTGGCTATGCTAGAGGCACAGCCAGAGGGGTAGCACCAAGTGCACACATCGCCATGTACAAGATCGCCTGGAAAACAAGAACAGGTTATGAATTTACACAGAGCGATTTGCTTGCTGGAATGGACCAAGCAATTGCCGATGGAGTGGACATCATGTCTTTGTCTTTGTCTGCACACTATCCAGATATACCACCTTATTTTGAGGACAACGTAGCTATTGCATCGCTTTTGGCAATGGAGAAAGGGATTGTTGTTATTTGTGCTGCTGGAAATGATGGAATTCGAAATAAGATACACAATGGAGCACCTTGGATCACAACTGTAGGTGCTGGCACTGTTGACCGAAGTTTTGCAGCAGCAATGCGCCTAGGAAATGGGCTAACCTTGGGAGGAACATCCTACTTCCCAGAAAGCGTTTACCTTTCTGACACGCCTCTATATTATGGGGGTGGTAATCTAAGCAAAGCAACATGCTCAGCTTTGGATCGGGAAGAGGTTGCCGGAAAGGTAGTCCTGTGTGATAGCAACATTTTTCAGATGGAAGAAGTTCAGAAAGCCAGAGGACTTGCGGGAGTCTTCTTGGGGGACCCGCAAGTTATATATCCAGAAGATTACACTTTTCCTAGCATGGTGCTGACTAATAATTCTTGGACTTCAGTCAAAGAATATGCAACCGGAGTGAATAACGCAATGATAAAGAGCATGAGGTTCACAGTGACAAGTTTGGGCACAAAACCAGCACCTCAGGTGGCGGTTTTTTCTTCTAGAGGACCTGACCCGATAAACCCAGGCATTCTGAAACCAGACATTCTCGCCCCTGGGGTGGATATTCTCGCAGCAGTTCCACCCTATACGGTTTCTGTGGCAACATGCAATTACAAGTTGGTCACAGATTATGCACTCGACTCTGGAACATCAATGGCAGCCCCCCATGTTGCAGGAGTTGCAGCATTACTAAAGGCCGTTCACCAAGATTGGAGTCCTGCAGCCATAAGATCAGCAATCATGACCAGTGCAGAAATAGTTGACAATACGGGCACAACCTTCAAAGACCAAGGGGCAGGACTCCCTGCCACACCTCTTGATTTCGGGGCAGGCCATATCAATCCCAACAAAGCCATGGACCCTGGCCTGATATACGATTTGGGTATCCAAGATTATATCGAGTTTTTGTGCAGCCTTGGCTACACTAAGAAGCAAATGAGCTCTGTCCTCAGGAGAAATCAATGGAGTTGCAGTCAAAATCGTGCTGACCTCAATTACCCTTCTTTTATCACCATATTTCCTAAAGGAGCCAGATCAAAGAACTTCAACAGGGTTGTGACGAATGTGGGAGACAGCGAAGCCATTTACCAAGCAGTTTTAGCTGTTCCTACTGGAATGAGTATCAAAGTAGAGCCCAGTACTCTCGTATTCAAAAGCAAATATCAGAAGCAAAGTTTTGTTGTGAGCGTGCAGATTGAGAAGGATTCACCAAACATAAATTATGGTTTTCTCAAGTGGATCGACCAGGATAACCACATAGTATCAAGCCCCATTGTAGTTATTTATGGCTGACATCCTAGTTATTTGTAGCCCCAATAGTTATGAATCAACGAAATGTTATGAATCTCAATAAAGGATTGGGAAGACGTATGTATTGATTTGTTATCTACTCATTAATTGTTCTTTTTCTTTTCATTGGTTCATTGAGAGGGTTATATTTACAGGAAAAAAGAAGCAGCTAGAAACCTGACTAGCTTTATTTTCCATTCTCCATTCAATATTGCTGCATTCCGGATGTCCACTTCGCACTTCATTTTCAAAATTTCATCTTCCAAATTCTGACACTTGGCCACAGCTTCCTTCAACAAAGCCTTCTGTTTTCGGACCTCTTCCTCCAAACAACCAGCTTTTGAAAGCAAAGTTTTGATCTCTCCCTCGACAGCGAATAATTGTAACTCTGCCGATTCTCTCTTTGCATTGGCAGTCTTGAGTTCCACGTTAGCTGCACTCCTTGCTTCATTTACCAAAGCTAAACAAGTTTAAAAAAAAAAGGTTTGAAACTCCGACAACTTCACCTCTGCTTGCACTAACCGATCCCCTGATGCCTTAATAAGCTGATGTTGGCATTCAGTGAAAAATGAAGCAACTTTGTAACACGCGTCTGGCCAGAACCCTAACGGGACTCTAGTGGATTTTCAATGTTAGCTCAGGCTTTGAATTCATTTAAGATTGTGCCCAAATGCCTGTGTATATTACTTAATTGTTATAATTTGCGATTGACCATTTTGTGTTTTTTTTACTTAATTGATTGACTAGCAAGTGTTAGACAAGAAAGATAATCTTAAATCAGTACTGGATTCTATAGTTTCATCAGCTAGCAGCTTTGGTACTTGTCCAAACTAAGTAACTAATAACAGCTTGAGTATATATAGTTAGTATCCTCAGTAGTATTTTCGAATTTCAATCCTGTAGTTTGAGTGTTCCTAAGTCTTCTTCACCCTCATATCTCTACTGCATAGACCATATAGATTTACTTATTGCATCTGTTCTTTTGGAGTACTAATAAATACTCCTATGAAAAACCCCAAAATAATATAGAATTAGAATTCTAAATGGAAACAAACACCTGTCACGCGGATGATATATAATTCAGTCAAATATTTGTTGGAGATTTAAACAAATAGAATAGATGCAACTATTGCAGTCGATTGAGAAATTTAGTTGGTGCAGAAAAGAATGAAATGAGAGAGAGAGGAATTGAAATTGAAATTGAAATCCATGTGCGAATAGGAGACGCGTTAAAAATTGGAAAACGATGACATGCTTTGATTTGTAGGTAGGGTAGGGCATAACATAAGATTCAAAGCTTACCAATTACAGTATGAAAATAGATCAAATCAATGGTGATCCAAATCTCATTGCCCTAACTTCCTTTTCTGTTTCGCCCTCGATTTTTCCTTTTTCTTTTCTTTTTTGGCTAATAATTATTGTTATTGTTTTCTTTTTTTTCTTTTTGACAAAAAAGAGAAGTTCTACTGATATGGACACTTACAATATGGAATTCATTAAAAAGGAAAATACTTCGGTGTCTCCCCTCCTTTTGGAGACACCATAACTTTTGGCAAAACAAAATCGTTATGAGCATAATTGAAACTGATTACAAGCATAACAAAACTATAAGAGCATCAGCAGTGGAATAAGCAAATGTGAATAATCAAAACATATAAAATCTAATTTTGATTATTCATTTAGAGGTTGTTAAAATTAGTAATGTCAAATCCCATATTGGTTATTTTTTGCCCATAATCAAAATAAATGGGCCCTCCAAATTTTTTCCCTTCATTTCATGCATATTTTTTTTAAAAATCCATTTTTGAAGGAAAAAAACAGTTTATGTTAAAAACAGGGGGGAATTTTTCCCAGGTCCACTATATCACTTTTCAAACCCACTAAGTATACTTCTAAATTCTGTAACCTCCTAAGTCCACTAATCTATTAGTAAAGATATAATAACCCTGATTAGTCTAATATACCCCTGTTTTCAAAAAAAAAAAAAAATTGCCCCATTTTTTTCTCCATCTCCGTATTTTCCTCCATGTCAAACATATCCATTTACTCCTATTACAAAACCCGTCTCCCCCCCCCCCATTTCCAAAATGAATCAGACTGAGAGGAAAAAACAAGCCATTGACCCAGCGAACCAGACTGCGAGTCCTTCTTCGTCGTCATCGGGTTTCTTCGTCGTCGAAGGCCCTCCTTCGTTGTTGTAGGCCCTCCTTTGTCGTCGACCTTCTTCATCAGTCGCGATCGTTCACCAACGATCGCACCCATTCACCTACGTTCGTCTCCGTCGCACTAGTCGCCTTTGATTCGCCCTCGTTTCAGTCGGATCTAGTCGCCTTCGTTTCAGTGCTAGTCGCCGTTCTTTGCCTTCGTTTCTCCATCGCCTTCGTCAGATCCTACAACGCAATCGATACACTAGGTATGTTTGTCTTCATATATATGGTTATAAACCAAAGTTATTTGCCCTGTGATTGAGGGTTTTGTACACAGCATCCAAGGGAAAATTTATGATTGGCAGCCATCGACTCTGAGACCCTGCTCTGAGTAGATTATGTTTCTCATCGTATATATGGCTATATAATGGTTTGGCTTAGTTAAATTAGGGTTTTGATTGCGAGTAAATATGGTTATATCAAACTCTAATCGGTTAAGTATTGGTTAAGTTAAGATAGGGTGTTGATTATGAGTATATATGGTTATATCAATCTTTGATCTGGTATGGTATGGTTGAATTAAGTAAGGGATTCGATTGATAGTATATATGGTTATATCAATATTGGTAACTGAGTATAGTTCAAGGTATATATAGAAACTCATTAGTAAAGCACAATTGGACAGTTAATAATATATAACATTATATGTGCCTATTTTATAAGTTTATATATGGTTATATATTCAGATCTATAAGCCACTGCGCAGATCAATTCAATAACGTAAATATATATGGTTATATATGATATACCATCATTTTCATTGTATTGCAACAGCATACAAATGTTACATGTTCCATATTAGTTTTGATATATATAATGTTATATATGACCAGTAGACTTGCGGAAGGTTATATATCATGTTTTCACCTGAAATATAAATGGTTATATATTATATAATGTTAGGTGTTTTATTAATGTCTTTCTATTTCAGTAATAGTAGTCCACTTGCACTGAAACTGTTTTTTGCGGGCTTTGGAATGTTTTTGTACTTTTGTTTAATTGCTGTTGGGTAATATACATCGTTATTTGTTCAAGTCTGTTAGGGTCGTTGCACGAACCAATTCATATAGGATTGTCTACTGTTATTTATAGTTATGGTAACATATACGACTATATTTGAATGCTAGTGTTTAGGTTATACATGATTCTTGAATCTGCTTTATTACCATGCTAGTGTTTAGGTTATATATGTTTGCATATGTTTAACTCTGTGTATCTTTGCAAGAATGACAAAACCAAATCAGAAAGATAAAAAGTTGGTACCTGTGGAACGAACATATAATGTCCGACCAATAGCAAGTATAGACCCTCCAGCACGGATGAACTGATGAGATGGTGATAGAGAAGGACTGAGATGGTGTCATTTGGACAATTTTTATTTTTATTTTTTATTTTTTGTGGGGGTTTGAACAAACTTTGTCTTCGATGGTCCGAATATTAATGATGTTTCATTTTGAACAAGTTTTGACTTGCCCACTGACTTAGGTCGTACATTTTGGATATATTGAAATTGATGGCATGTTAAGGTTTGATACTGCATTGTATATAATGTTAAAATGCGAGCTGATGAATGAATATATAACGTAAAATGTAAGTATCTCACATTAAATGTGAACGGATGAACGAGTATATAATGTTATATAACGTTATATATGTACAATAACGTTATATTGACATTATATAAGGTTAAAACTAATAAAAAATATTTTAAACAAAATCCGTATATCTTGATTCGATTTCATAGAGGACTGATGTGGTTCCCGTGGTTTTTCCTCGCGTTGAGATTTCTACGTATATCTTGTGTTCTTTCTTTTCTTGTTCGTTACACACTATTTCTGTTTGTTTGCGATTTCTGTGATTCTAGCTAGTTTCCAAAATCCGTAGAGCGTTGTGAGTTGAACAAAGAGTTCAATTCCTAACAGGAGCCATCGGCGTTGGCAGCGATGAGATCTTTGACGAGATCTTCCATCGGCGAAAAGGTGATCATAGAAGCTAGAATTAGGGAAATGAAATTTTTATTTTTTTTCCAAAAGAGTAACGCTACAACCATTAATACTTTTGCACAAAACTCTCTCAATTAAGTGTGGGGCCCCACTAATTGGGGTTGAACATTTTTGCTTGTTTGTGCACCATGACAAAAAAAAAAAAGGGTGCGTTAAAATTTTTTCGTGTGCGTGTCAAAAGTTATTAATATGTAATAGATAATGGCACTATTTTTTTTAGATATAATTAGAATAATCTAAAAAAAGTATTTAAGGTTTTTGGTAGGGTAAGGGTGGAGGTTTGGAGGTTGAAGATGGGATGATTTGTAGCTGAGTTCCAAAAACACCCTTGCTTTTAATGGCCAATTTTGATGGAGTTAGCTCCAGGGACGTGGATTCAAAAAAAAAAAAAAAGCTCCATGGACCATTCAAACACGCATTGTAAATATTGGGGATGCAATAGACTCGATTTGTATATTGTGAACCAAATTGACATTTTGCATATACTTTGAGGACTATCCGTACAAATAAGCCCTTCTTGAAGTGTTTAATCTTTTGAAGAACCATCTAGTTGGTCTCATACCTCAAGGAAACCAGTTTGATATGTTTCAGAATGATTCTTACGTTGGAAATTCGGGACTATGCGGATTACCATTGTTAAAGAAATGTGGAGACACAACCACAGCCCCTACCGCCGATATTCCAAGATGATGACCAGGCCTGGACCTGAGTGTTTCAAGGCCCTTGGCGGTATTTGAAAAAGAGGCCTCTACTATGTTAGTATATTAAATAGTTGATTGATAAAACAAGTAGTAAAAGTGTTGTGGTTCAGGGAGGCGGGGGGGCTGCTGCCCCGGCTTTTCGGGCCCGCTCCGGTCTCGCTCCGATAATCTGAAACGTTCATTTTGTAGAGCTCGTCGAGTAGAATAACTATGCAAAAAATCAGGTTAATTGGATATCATTAAGTGCCTGATCAGAGCCCATATAACTCTCGGTCCATGGGTTACAATGGATTTGATTCAGTGTTTCGGATTCATTCTTTTTAAGATAAAAAGATTCCGATCAGGCACTTAATGATATCCAATTAAGCTAATTTTTTGCATAATTATTCTACTCGACGAGCTCTACAAAGTGAACGTTTTAGATTATCGGAGCGAGACCGGAGCGGGCCCGGAAAGCTGGGACAGCAGCACCCCCGCCTCCGTGGTTCAGTGGGATAATTATGTGTCACCTCTTTGGTACTTTTTGGTGCGGAGTTCAAGACTCAAAACTGTCATTTTGAAACAACTTTTTCCGTACGACTTCACTTAACAAAGCCAGTGTGTTTAAAAAGAGTTATGCTACACACAGCAGATATGTGCACAGATTTTATTGTGGGACCCACCACGGGTTCCACAAAAATCATCTGAACCGTTCATTAAATATAAATTTTTTTTTCAAGAATCAACGTATAAAATAAGCTCAATCCGATACCTATAGGTATTTCATCCAACCATCTAACTTTTCATTCAAATTTTAGGATAATGAAAAGTTATATAGTTGGATCGAATATCTATAGGTATCGGATTGAACTTATTTTCTATTAGGCCCCTTGAAAAAATGTTTTACATTTAAAGAACGGCTCGGATAATTTGTGTGGGATCCGTGGTGGATCCCACAACAAAATCTGTGCACAGATCTACTGTGTGGGTAGACTTTTTGGTTTAACTTATCTGCTGTGTGGATAGACTTTCTGGTTTTAAAAAGTTAAGACGGCAAGAATCAAACTCGCAACCTTATACTCACTGCATGGGCACTTAACCACTGTGCAACAATAGCCTACTTCTAATTTTCTTCCCATACATTATATTTAATATATTCTATGATTTCAAGGCCCAATTTTTGGACCCAAAATGGGAGACCCTAGGCAGTCGTCTGGTGGACCTATGCCTAGGGCCGGCCTTGATGATGACGATGACTTTGCGAGTGGATTTACTTGGACGATCATGCTGATGGGGTATGGATGTGGATTGGTAATAGGAGTGACCATGGGATTTGTTATGTTCTTGACTGGAAGACCTAGATGGTTTACGAGAATAGTTGGAGGAGAACCACCCCGGAAGGTGGTAATGGTAAGCCAGATTGGTTGGATAAGAAGTCATCGAAATTAGATGCAGTTTTCTGGTAAGTGCTTTGATGTTATGATGATTGTTTTACTGGACTAGAACGTAGATATGTTGCTTTTCAAATGTTTGGCTGTAATCTCGTTGCTAAGTTATTGTTATTTTCAATATATTAGTTGGGTTCAAATCGTTAACTTGCTATTTACAGGATGAGTAACAGGTTCATGCATGACAAACAAATGAGTTTTCGTTAATCGAAATTATGACTATCTCATCTCAAATTCGAACATTTTTTCCCCCCACGGAAATCCGAACATTGAGTAATGCAAAAAGGAACATATTTTCTTTGTTCATGCTATAATCAATTTGTTTCACATAATTTTGGCAGAATTGAGATATGTGAGCAAACGAACTAGTCCAAACCAACAATGGAGAGACAGAGTTGAGAGTACTGATTCTCTAATAAGTGGGATGGCTACAACGAGTACTTCTTCAATAATGTCTCTCGGCCCATAGAAATGAAATTCAGTAAGAAGTTGGAAAGGCCTTTTCTCCTTGGGTTATGGCCAACTCTAGTGAGGTTGTACCCTGTTCTGGCCCAATTGTAGTTCAACCTTTGGGATTGTGTCTCTCTCGTTTTTTTTTTTTTTTGAAAAAAATTAAATAGTGCATGTAATTTAGGATCTGAACAATTTTAATCTTAACGAATTTCGACTTTGGAGAATGTTGAATGAAATAACACCAATAGAATTTTCAGTAATTTTACAAAAAAATTAAGTCAGCGGTTCAGGAGACCTTGTTCGCCATCTTTTGGCTCCACCAAGAAAATGCTATAGGCACCAACCAAAGGTGCACCGACCGTGCACGCAGGGCTCACTCTGAGTTTCGCACGGATAATCTGAATTGTTCAATATTTTTTCAAAATAATGTTTTGAGTGTCCTTTCAAAAAACTAGCTCAATCTAATACTCGAAAATTCAGCTTAATTCAATATGCGTAGGTGCTATATATAATATGAATGTAAAATTTGATAGAGCACCTACACGTACCGAATTGAGCTGATTTTTCGTGAGGCTTTTCGCAAAATTATTTAAAATTATTGAACGGCTTAAATCACCTTTTGTCGATGCCCATAAAAGGGTTCGGCTCCACCCATGGCCATAGACTTGGTATCTGGAATGATTATCAGTATTCTGCAAACAATTAGGCTTATTAAATGCAACCATGCATCTATTTCTTTCAAATAAATTGAACTTGTTCACATAATGATAACTAATTAAGATAAATTTGGATTCTATTGTTGTGGTAATTATGTGCTGGAAATTTTAACTTTAAATATTGAAATACTAATATGAGAATTATACGCACGGCAAATATAGATGTAGTTCTCTTTTATCATCCACGTCATTGTCACTTTTCTACTACCATTAATGCCAGAAGGCAAATCTTAAAGACAGCTACGATTAAATAAATGTATCCGGATATGCAGCCAAGCAGAGTTGTTTGAAAAAGATAATTATGGGTTGTGTAACTATTCAATTCTAAAAAGTAAATACTAGGTGTAATTAGCTGCCAGACGGGATCCCGCACGGGCTTGCTGTGCGGGACTCCCATTTTCCGATCGAATTGGGACGATCCGAGCCGCTCAAAGTGATCAGAACGTGATTTTAAGGGTCCTCGCTAGAAATCAGCAAAAAAATGATCTGGAAGGGCTTGATCCGAGCAGTTTTTTATTGAACCGGTTCAATAAAAAACTGCTCGGATCAAAGCCCTTCCAGATCATTTTTTTTGCCGATTCCTCGCGGAGACCCTTAAAATCACGTTCTGAACACATTGAGCGGCTCGAATCATCACAATTCGATCGGGAAAAGGTAGGCCCGCACGGTAGACTGGTAAGAGATCCCTCACTGGATCCGTGGTGTGTGTATATATAGATATATATATATATATATATAGGAGTATCTTCTAGCTAGCTAGCTCTTGACAAATTCATTGTCTAAGAAAAGCTTAACACATAAGTCAAATGTAACATCTTTTACGGTAGTACTTAATTGATGAAGTCATTGAGCTAGCCAGGAAACAGATCGAGTTTTAGATTTTATCTCTCGTATCTCCATATTAGCTGTATCACATCCTGCTTGTATCTCTATCAATATCAAGGCACGAAGTTTCCTAATTCCAATCACACCGGCCATGTTTACGTGATTGGCATCAATTAGACGGTAAAGTCCGGAGTGGTTCAAAAGATGTTCAAGATTGGCATCATAGTTTCAAACCGCTGTTATCCAAGTCATTTTAGCTTTTGGTCTTTTCGAAGAAGCAAAATTGTGGAAATTTGATGTCCCCAAGTAACAGGTTTCAGAAAAAGAGGAAAGATGAACAAGTACTCTAGCTTGCCCTCTATAACCAAGTACTCTAGCAATACCTCTCATTGACGCAGACTTCCAAGTCAAGTTGGAAAACTCTTGGCCACGGAAAAAGATATTTTTGATGTGCGCATAATTTGCTCCGAACACCTGAGTAATAAAAGAAATCAAAAATAAAATAAATAGTACATGTAATTTAGGATCTGGACAAATTTGCATCTTAATAAATTTCAACTTTGGAGAATGATAAATGAAATAACGCCAATAGAAATCCTACCGAAAAATTGAGTCAGTGGTTCAGGTGACCTTACTTGCCATCTTCTGGCTCCACCTAGAAAATGCTACAAGGACTGACTAGCACGTAGGGCTCACTCCGGGTTTCGCACGGATGATCTGAGTTGTTCAAAATTATTGAATGACTTGGATCATTTGTGCAAGACTTAGAGTGAGCCCCGCGTGACAATCGGTGCACTTTGGTTGGTGGCCATAGAAGGGTTCGGCTCCACCCATGGCCATGGACTTGTATCTGGAATGATTATCAATATTCTGCAAACAATTAGGCATATCAAAATGCAACCATATATTTCTTTCAAATAAATTGGTAGTACTTCAATTGGCATCAATTAAGCGGTAAAGTCCGCAATGGTTCAGAAGATGTTCAAGATTGGCATCATAGCTTCAAACAGCTGTTGCCGAAGTCATTTTCAATCTTTTGGTCGTTTCGAAGAAGCAAAATTGTGGAAATGGAGATGATGTCCCCTAGTTAGAATTCTGTGTCCCAAAAACTACTTAAATTCTAACTGGGGGACCTGCTGTGATGCATAAATGAGCCCCATCTCCAATTCCTAATAGCTGTGCCAAAAATCACTCTGATCCAAGATAGGGTAGAGACACAAGAACGACACGTGAGTGATTACCTTGGAGTTTTGTCTCAAATGCATAATAGTCTTTAAAAAATTTTCAAGACAAAACATGGTGTGTTCCTTTTCCATTTTCCAGGTATCTGTAATCAAATAATACGACATGGAAATACACACTTAAAAATCATAATTGAAAAAAGCAACCTCCCGGATTAAAAAAAAGAAGAAGTAACCTTGGTTATCCATAAGGAACAAGCAAATAAAAAATTTGAAAAAAAAAACAGAAACAGAGAATTACCTTTTTCGAAATGTAGGGGGCTAAAGAAGTGAAAACTTTAAAAAAAAAAAAAAAAAAAAAAAGAAAAAAAGAAAAAAAAAAGTTTCTTTTTCCAGAAGAGGAAACCAACCTCAGACCGCGTATTCCATGCTTGTCTATGAACATAAGGTGTATTAGTTTGTTTCTTTTTCGACATTTTATTGTCGGACAATGGTTTTAGTGTCTTTGAACCTATGGTTTAATAGTGTTTCCCTTGAAAAAAAGCGAACAAATGGGCGCCTTGACCGTGTGATTGAGATGCGCAGACATTTCAGGATTGTGATGTGATCCAAACATGAATTAGGCTAGATAGCCTAATTCTGACATCTTAACAGATGAGTTGTGTACAGTACATAAAATCCACCGCCTGTTCTTTTTGCCTTAGCAGAAGAAGACTTTACCATTTTCTCTAACTGATGTAGAGAGAGGAACGAGCACGGTACTTGAACCTTGTAAATGCCGTCACTACTACAATAATAGATATGCGCCACACTAAGGAGATTCACAAAGATCACAGTTTTCAGTGAAAGCGTGATAAAAAGTGATTCTTAAATTTTTTTATCTCAGTTTAAGTTCAAAGCTGAGATAAAAAGTGTGTTTTAGTGCGAAATAAAAGACCTCGCTCTTATGGCGAGATAAAAGAAAAACAACCACACCCTTGCGGTGTGATAAAAGATTTTAGGGCGAAAAAAAATAAGATAAAAGATCTCGCTTTTGTGGCAAGATAAAATAGAAAAGACCTCACCCATGTGGCGTGATAAAAAAGAGAAAAGATCTCACCCTTGTGGCGTGATAAAAGATTTTAGGGCGAAAAAAAATAAGATATAAGATCTCACTTTTATAGCAAGATAAAAGAGAAAAGATCTCACTCTTGTAGAGTGATAAAAAATATTAGCGAGGAAAAAAGTGAGATAAATGATCTCACTCTTGCGGCGAGATAAAAAGTCCACCCATTTATGCGTGCAGTCTGAATTTTTGCGTGGGCGGGCTGGTACTCATTTAGACAGACTTTGAAAAGTTATGTGAGAAAAAACGATGTCGTTTAAGAACTTTGAAAAGTTCTTTTTTTCTTTTTTACAAAAGGTAAGAAGATAAGCCCTAATTACACTTATCCCAAAATTTTTTTACGTTTCATCTTCATCTTCACGCCCAAAAAGATCGATCGATCGAGAGAGAGAGAGAGGGCAAATCCCACAACTGGATTCCACTAGTGCCTAGTTATTTTTTCGACGACGGGCGGACTGTTCCACTAGTACCCGATTTTCACATGGGGGAGCTGTGATTTTTATGGTTTATTGTAGTAGTGTAGTTATTTCGGATGTCTTCCAAGTATTTGTTTGACACATTAAGTAAAAAAATAATTATATTATTATGGCTTAACCTTGTCTGAAAAGGATTAAAATCTAACTAGCCGGGAAGCCACCATTGAAATTAAAATTCAATATAAACACAAAATCCATGTGAAATGATTAGTTTATAAAAAAAAAATCTAAAGTTTGTCTATAATGTTATAATCTGTAGGTTGTGATAATTTTCATAAAAGTACAAAGCTCACATTACAACAAAAAATACTATTGTCTACTAAATTTACTACCTAAGATTAAATTTTTCGTCCAAGAAAATCCTTTGGTGACCAATAACTAATTTTGATTGGCAAAAGATCTGTTGTCATATTTTTAAAAATTTTAAAACTATGTTTGTATATATATTTTTATGTATTTCAATATCATGTTAGTTGTATTTCAAAAAAATAAGCAAATTTTAAGGGGGAAAAAAAGTTTTTTCACTTTAGGAAGTAAGTATAAATATTTTTGTTTTCCTAATATAACAGAAGTTATTGGCTAACTTAGTGGTAAGGGCTTGGGAAATCAACTAAGAGTGCGTGGGTTTGAAACTTGGCAATGACAAAAAAAGATGATTTAGTAGATACAAAGAAAAGATCACACGCAATGATTTTTTATCTCAGTTTATGGTGGTGATCATTTTGAACTTTCAATCACGGTTATAGACCGTGATCTAAAGTAATATACAATCACTTACGTTGGAAATTCGGGACTATGCGGATTACCATTGTTAAAGAAATGTGGAGACACAACCACAGCCCCTACCGCCGATATTCCAAGATGATGACCAGGCCTGGACCTGAGTGTTTCAAGGCCCTTGGCGGTATTTGAAAAAGAGGCCTCTACTATGTTAGTATATTAAATAGTTGATTGATAAAACAAGTAGTAAAAGTGTTGTGGTTCAGGGAGGCGGAGGGGCTGCTGCCCCGGCTTTTCGGGCCCGCTCCGGTCTCGCTCCGATAATCTGAAACGTTCATTTTGTAGAGCTCGTCGAGTAGAATAACTATGCAAAAAATCAGGTTAATTGGATATCATTAAGTGCCTGATCAGAGCCCATATAACTCTCGGTCCATGGGTTACAATGGATTTGATTCAGTGTTTCGGATTCATTCTTTTTAAGATAAAAAGATTCCGATCAGGCACTTAATGATATCCAATTAAGCTAATTTTTTGCATAATTATTCTACTCGACGAGCTCTACAAAGTGAACGTTTTAGATTATCGGAGCGAGACCGGAGCGGGCCCGGAAAGCTGGGACAGCAGCACCCCCGCCTCCGTGGTTCAGTGGGATAATTATGTGTCACCTCTTTGGTACTTTTTGGTGCGGAGTTCAAGACTCAAAACTGTCATTTTGAAACAACTTTTTCCGTACGACTTCACTTAACAAAGCCAGTGTGTTTAAAAAGAGTTATGCTACACACAGCAGATATGTGCACAGATTTTATTGTGGGACCCACCACGGGTTCCACAAAAATCATCTGAACCGTTCATTAAATATAAATTTTTTTTTCAAGAATCAACGTATAAAATAAGCTCAATCCGATACCTATAGGTATTTCATCCAACCATCTAACTTTTCATTCAAATTTTAGGATAATGAAAAGTTATATAGTTGGATCGAATATCTATAGGTATCGGATTGAACTTATTTTCTATTAGGCCCCTTGAAAAAATGTTTTACATTTAAAGAACGGCTCGGATAATTTGTGTGGGATCCGTGGTGGATCCCACAACAAAATCTGTGCACAGATCTACTGTGTGGGTAGACTTTTTGGTTTAACTTATCTGCTGTGTGGATAGACTTTCTGGTTTTAAAAAGTTAAGACGGCAAGAATCAAACTCGCAACCTTATACTCACTGCATGGGCACTTAACCACTGTGCAACAATAGCCTACTTCTAATTTTCTTCCCATACATTATATTTAATATATTCTATGATTTCAAGGCCCAATTTTTGGACCCAAAATGGGAGACCCTAGGCAGTCGTCTGGTGGACCTATGCCTAGGGCCGGCCTTGATGATGACGATGACTTTGCGAGTGGATTTACTTGGACGATCATGCTGATGGGGTATGGATGTGGATTGGTAATAGGAGTGACCATGGGATTTGTTATGTTCTTGACTGGAAGACCTAGATGGTTTACGAGAATAGTTGGAGGAGAACCACCCCGGAAGGTGGTAATGGTAAGCCAGATTGGTTGGATAAGAAGTCATCGAAATTAGATGCAGTTTTCTGGTAAGTGCTTTGATGTTATGATGATTGTTTTACTGGACTAGAACGTAGATATGTTGCTTTTCAAATGTTTGGCTGTAATCTCGTTGCTAAGTTATTGTTATTTTCAATATATTAGTTGGGTTCAAATCGTTAACTTGCTATTTACAGGATGAGTAACAGGTTCATGCATGACAAACAAATGAGTTTTCGTTAATCGAAATTATGACTATCTCATCTCAAATTCGAACATTTTTTCCCCCCACGGAAATCCGAACATTGAGTAATGCAAAAAGGAACATATTTTCTTTGTTCATGCTATAATCAATTTGTTTCACATAATTTTGGCAGAATTGAGATATGTGAGCAAACGAACTAGTCCAAACCAACAATGGAGAGACAGAGTTGAGAGTACTGATTCTCTAATAAGTGGGATGGCTACAACGAGTACTTCTTCAATAATGTCTCTCGGCCCATAGAAATGAAATTCAGTAAGAAGTTGGAAAGGCCTTTTCTCCTTGGGTTATGGCCAACTCTAGTGAGGTTGTACCCTGTTCTGGCCCAATTGTAGTTCAACCTTTGGGATTGTGTCTCTCTCGTTTTTTTTTTTTTTTGAAAAAAATTAAATAGTGCATGTAATTTAGGATCTGAACAATTTTAATCTTAACGAATTTCGACTTTGGAGAATGTTGAATGAAATAACACCAATAGAATTTTCAGTAATTTTACAAAAAAATTAAGTCAGCGGTTCAGGAGACCTTGTTCGCCATCTTTTGGCTCCACCAAGAAAATGCTATAGGCACCAACCAAAGGTGCACCGACCGTGCACGCAGGGCTCACTCTGAGTTTCGCACGGATAATCTGAATTGTTCAATATTTTTTCAAAATAATGTTTTGAGTGTCCTTTCAAAAAACTAGCTCAATCTAATACTCGAAAATTCAGCTTAATTCAATATGCGTAGGTGCTATATATAATATGAATGTAAAATTTGATAGAGCACCTACACGTACCGAATTGAGCTGATTTTTCGTGAGGCTTTTCGCAAAATTATTTAAAATTATTGAACGGCTTAAATCACCTTTTGTCGATGCCCATAAAAGGGTTCGGCTCCACCCATGGCCATAGACTTGGTATCTGGAATGATTATCAGTATTCTGCAAACAATTAGGCTTATTAAATGCAACCATGCATCTATTTCTTTCAAATAAATTGAACTTGTTCACATAATGATAACTAATTAAGATAAATTTGGATTCTATTGTTGTGGTAATTATGTGCTGGAAATTTTAACTTTAAATATTGAAATACTAATATGAGAATTATACGCACGGCAAATATAGATGTAGTTCTCTTTTATCATCCACGTCATTGTCACTTTTCTACTACCATTAATGCCAGAAGGCAAATCTTAAAGACAGCTACGATTAAATAAATGTATCCGGATATGCAGCCAAGCAGAGTTGTTTGAAAAAGATAATTATGGGTTGTGTAACTATTCAATTCTAAAAAGTAAATACTAGGTGTAATTAGCTGCCAGACGGGATCCCGCACGGGCTTGCTGTGCGGGACTCCCATTTTCCGATCGAATTGGGACGATCCGAGCCGCTCAAAGTGATCAGAACGTGATTTTAAGGGTCCTCGCTAGAAATCAGCAAAAAAAATGATCTGGAAGGGCTTGATCCGAGCAGTTTTTTATTGAACCGGTTCAATAAAAAACTGCTCGGATCAAAGCCCTTCCAGATCATTTTTTTTGCCGATTCCTCGCGGAGACCCTTAAAATCACGTTCTGAACACATTGAGCGGCTCGAATCATCACAATTCGATCGGGAAAAGGTAGGCCCGCACGGTAGACTGGTAAGAGATCCCTCACTGGATCCGTGGTGTGTGTATATATAGATATATATATATATATATATAGGAGTATCTTCTAGCTAGCTAGCTCTTGACAAATTCATTGTCTAAGAAAAGCTTAACACATAAGTCAAATGTAACATCTTTTACGGTAGTACTTAATTGATGAAGTCATTGAGCTAGCCAGGAAACAGATCGAGTTTTAGATTTTATCTCTCGTATCTCCATATTAGCTGTATCACATCCTGCTTGTATCTCTATCAATATCAAGGCACGAAGTTTCCTAATTCCAATCACACCGGCCATGTTTACGTGATTGGCATCAATTAGACGGTAAAGTCCGGAGTGGTTCAAAAGATGTTCAAGATTGGCATCATAGTTTCAAACCGCTGTTATCCAAGTCATTTTAGCTTTTGGTCTTTTCGAAGAAGCAAAATTGTGGAAATTTGATGTCCCCAAGTAACAGGTTTCAGAAAAAGAGGAAAGATGAACAAGTACTCTAGCTTGCCCTCTATAACCAAGTACTCTAGCAATACCTCTCATTGACGCAGACTTCCAAGTCAAGTTGGAAAACTCTTGGCCACGGAAAAAGATATTTTTGATGTGCGCATAATTTGCTCCGAACACCTGAGTAATAAAAGAAATCAAAAATAAAATAAATAGTACATGTAATTTAGGATCTGGACAAATTTGCATCTTAATAAATTTCAACTTTGGAGAATGATAAATGAAATAACGCCAATAGAAATCCTACCGAAAAATTGAGTCAGTGGTTCAGGTGACCTTACTTGCCATCTTCTGGCTCCACCTAGAAAATGCTACAAGGACTGACTAGCACGTAGGGCTCACTCCGGGTTTCGCACGGATGATCTGAGTTGTTCAAAATTATTGAATGACTTGGATCATTTGTGCAAGACTTAGAGTGAGCCCCGCGTGACAATCGGTGCACTTTGGTTGGTGGCCATAGAAGGGTTCGGCTCCACCCATGGCCATGGACTTGTATCTGGAATGATTATCAATATTCTGCAAACAATTAGGCATATCAAAATGCAACCATATATTTCTTTCAAATAAATTGGTAGTACTTCAATTGGCATCAATTAAGCGGTAAAGTCCGCAATGGTTCAGAAGATGTTCAAGATTGGCATCATAGCTTCAAACAGCTGTTGCCGAAGTCATTTTCAATCTTTTGGTCGTTTCGAAGAAGCAAAATTGTGGAAATGGAGATGATGTCCCCTAGTTAGAATTCTGTGTCCCAAAAACTACTTAAATTCTAACTGGGGGACCTGCTGTGATGCATAAATGAGCCCCATCTCCAATTCCTAATAGCTGTGCCAAAAATCACTCTGATCCAAGATAGGGTAGAGACACAAGAACGACACGTGAGTGATTACCTTGGAGTTTTGTCTCAAATGCATAATAGTCTTTAAAAAATTTTCAAGACAAAACATGGTGTGTTCCTTTTCCATTTTCCAGGTATCTGTAATCAAATAATACGACATGGAAATACACACTTAAAAATCATAATTGAAAAAAGCAACCTCCCGGATTAAAAAAAAGAAGAAGTAACCTTGGTTATCCATAAGGAACAAGCAAATAAAAAATTTGAAAAAAAAAACAGAAACAGAGAATTACCTTTTTCGAAATGTAGGGGGCTAAAGAAGTGAAAACTTTAAAAAAAAAAAAAAAAAAAAAAAAGAAAAAAAGAAAAAAAAAAGTTTCTTTTTCCAGAAGAGGAAACCAACCTCAGACCGCGTATTCCATGCTTGTCTATGAACATAAGGTGTATTAGTTTGTTTCTTTTTCGACATTTTATTGTCGGACAATGGTTTTAGTGTCTTTGAACCTATGGTTTAATAGTGTTTCCCTTGAAAAAAAGCGAACAAATGGGCGCCTTGACCGTGTGATTGAGATGCGCAGACATTTCAGGATTGTGATGTGATCCAAACATGAATTAGGCTAGATAGCCTAATTCTGACATCTTAACAGATGAGTTGTGTACAGTACATAAAATCCACCGCCTGTTCTTTTTGCCTTAGCAGAAGAAGACTTTACCATTTTCTCTAACTGATGTAGAGAGAGGAACGAGCACGGTACTTGAACCTTGTAAATGCCGTACGTACGAATGGAAAATGCTTGGGGTTTTCCATTATTGAAGAGATGAGCGCGGTGCTGAAACGTAGAGAACGTCATTGAAATGGAAATGCTCGGGATCTCCTTTGCCAAAAATAATAAATGTTATAAGAAGCAGCTACGAAGTTGCCGAAATTGAAATGTGTAGAAAATAAACATAGTGTGGCCGGAGCCGAAAGAAAGATAATTAAAGCAAGAGCTTGAAGTTATGTGTTGATTGAACCTTTTTCACTTCTCTGTTTCTTGCTTTTATAGACGTTGGCCATGGTGCACAACCTCCATAGTGCTTGAAATCATGCAACATATTTGTAACCAATTATTGCCGAGCGTTTTCACATTCTGGAAAGCAATTCACTCATTTCACTGCAACCTTGGCAGGCAAAAATTCATGCTCTACTCCCCTTTTGTTACCAAGTACCCATATTGGGGCACGTTTTATTGGACGGTCATTTTTGGGTACAAATAAATAGTGCATTAATTTGTCGGCATTTTTTTTGGATATTTTGTTGCAGGATATATACAATTTTGCTTCTTTAACTCTAGTAATAAACTTGACCACCGGTTTCGGGAAAAAATTGTACCGAACCGGTAACCGTGGTTTGGGTTATGGTTTAGATAAAATGAAAACCGCCGCCGATTTTGGTTAGTGTTTTGGTTTTGATTTTGATTATGGTTTAGATAAAATGAAAACCACAGACGATTTTGGTTAGTGTTTTGATTTTAGATATATGTTTCGGTTGTCTCAATAATCGAACTAAATCGTTGCCATCCTGTTTATACCCGTTTTTGGCACCATGGATCGGGCTAGTCGTGATTGGGTTTCGATTACTTCCTTAATTAATTTGGGCCGAAAATTGAGTAATTGATTGGGCAAATCTTGGGCCACAGGTTTTTTCCCATTCGGGCCCAAGAAAGCAGCTCACGGCTGGGCCCACAATGAAGAAACTGTTGATCTGGTTCAGGAGGCAAGGCTCACGGGTTTTTAGGCCTATGAGAAGGTGATAATCTGATTTAAGGGTCAAGGCCCAAGAATATAAGGGAATTGGTTATGCTGGAGGTAGTTGCTTTTCTTCCACATTTAAAGGCCAATGTGTCAAGCTAGCACAAAGAGAGGGATAGTGGGAGAGCGGCCACCTCACCCATGACCTTGGTAATTGCCCTTAACTTCTGAAAACTACCCATGATCACACAAGCATGAAAGGTAGAGCATCATGGAACACATGGTAGCTCGTGGAGCAAGGCTGAATTTGGATTCAGGCCTGAATCAGCAACTGCTGTGCTTATAAATAGCAGAATGAAAGATGAAAAACGGATCCAACACCATTCAAAACTCAACGCTTAACCCAAAGCCTTCCCAGCGAAGCACAACACTTTACTACTTTCAGCAAAGTAGATTATCAAGTACCTCTTACTCTAACCCCATTCAAACTCACTTCATCAAGTCGTTTGGATTTTTACTTTTTCTTGTAACTTTATTATCCCAGTGTAATAAAGTCCACGTTTTTACATCTCCTTTCCTATATGACTAGGAAATTTTAAGTCCACAACCGTGTGGCAAACCACGAACCTCATTGTGATCTTTAACCTTCGGGTCACACGCAATCGTTCATACGTTAGAAGTCAAGATTCACGAGAATCTTCACCAAAAGTTAGGCGCTACAAGTCTTGGCACGCCTACGCTCAACACATTCACGCCCCCTTGTCAAAAACGAGAGTTTTCATTGGCACGCCCAGTGGGACCCTAGTCGTTTGAAGGTTTCAATCATGCTAGCAAAGAAAGCATCTCAACCGCAACAGCAAGCTGATCCACCACAACCAGATCCGCCACTGCCCAATCCTCCAGGCAGCCCTAAAGGAGTTGCTATTGACATTCCACTGCTCGAGGAGGCCCCTCCTCAAATCAGTGCACAAGATCTCAACGAATCCACGGATAGCGCCAAGAATTACATGTTTTTTGCAGGACAGGAAATATCACACAATGTGACACAATCCGTTTCTCAGTCCTTAGAGCCTTTGACTCAATCAATCAATAACTTGGTTGCCATGAGGATAGAAAGGCTGCCACTCGTCCCTCACCAACAAGTTCTACCACAGTTCAGAGTTTATGGCAACGGTCATGAACAGACAGGTCTGAAGGACTCAATACCAACACCACCATAAGTGTTCTATCAAGCTTCTTCGTCAAACAGTCCTGCACCGACAGGAGAAAAGGCTAAAGGAGTGATTAATAGAAGAGAACCGACTCCTCCAATGAATAAGGAACAAAGGGCCGTTTTGGTGGAGCACCAAAACAGGCCTGAAAAGGCAGATAAGAGGCCTCCTCACGGAGGACAGGGAACAGCTAAGGACAAAAACTTGTCTTATGCTTATTCAGTCCCAGAGACTCGGGGCATAGGCCCAGGCGTGAATCTGCTGGCACAAGAGGCAGGCCCACCGCTGCCTCCGATGCCAAACATGATTGGAAGAGATTAAGTCCTGGATTTGCTTCAAGAATAGTTAGGGCCTAGATTTAGGTCTGTGGGCAGACCCATGTACAGGAAGCCCCACACAAAAGAGGTTAATGGAGAGCCTTTTCCCAAGGGTTATCATGTTCCTGAGTTTCAGACCTTCACAGGGGAGAATATGCAGTCCATGGTGGAACACATTGCCCGATTTCAGGTGCAGTGTGGGGAAGTTGGAACGAATGATAAACTCAAGTTAAGGCTTTTCCCGAATTCCTTGACAGCAACGACCTTTACTTGGTATATCAATCTGTCACCCAATTCTGTTCAGACCTGGGCTCAGCTCGAGGAAATGTTCCACAAGCAGTTTTACAGGGTTGAACCAGAGATAACGATGGCGGATTTGTCACGCTATCGTCAACTCCAACATGAAGGCGTGGAATCCTACCTTTCTCGATTCAAGACAGCGTGCTTCAAGTGCAAAATCCCATTGCCCGAGGCCAAATATGTGCGTTTAGCACTAAACGGCCTGGACTTTGAATTCAAAAAGAAGTATCATGGTACAGAATTCCGAGACCTGTTTGAGTTATCTGCAAAGGCCTTGCGGTATGAGAAACTTCTAGAAGAAGAGAAGGACAAAAAAGCAGCTTCCAAGGGAACGTACTATCAAGACCCTAATTATGACGTTGCCACGGTTGAGACAAAGGCTAATGTTGATGTTGACGTCGCTAAAATCATCAATAAAAAGCCTTATGTCTACAAGGCCTTCGTTGAAGACAGAACCTACAAAGCAAACAATCCAAGAAGCCTCAAATAGGCCTACCAGGGCCTATACTTTTGACATCAGCAAGGCGGAGGCCATTTTTGATCAGCTCTTGGCGGACAAGTTGCTGAAATTGCCCTTTGGCCATAAGATCCCAGCATTGGAGGAGCTAAAGGGCAAGGAATATTGTAAGTACCATAACTCTTGGAGTCATTCAACGAATAATTATTTTGTGTTTAGGAATGACATTCAAGACAAGATTGACCGGGGGGAATTCAAGTTTCCCGAGAAGGACAAGCAAGCCATGGGAGTCGATGGTAACCTATTTCCTTCAGGCCTAAGCGTAAATATGGTGTCGGTGAATATGAGGTCCATGCCCGGAGCTGCACCTAGGCCTAAAATAAGCCTGGGGGCACCTGCTAGAGCAGCATTCAGACCTGAATTAGACAACTCTTAGGATCCGTATTACGAGCAAGACTTCACGCCTGAGAGGGGGAGAAGGTTTGAAAAGAAGAAGTCCTGGTGGTTAAGGCCTGAAGGAGTCAGAAAGCCAGAGAAACCAAGTTGCACGTTGGTTTGCACCGAATGTGGGCATCATGCAATTCCATCCAGACTTGTGTTGAAAAGCATAGTTGTGGGCAGGACTAAAGTCAGACCTGAAGTGATACACAGCCTTAAACAGAAATAGCCCCAGTTTAGGCGGGAATCGGTCCTCAACAGAATCCAGCCAGATGTGATGGAAACAAAGGATGAGCTCACCAATCTCTGAATTTCAGCCCCATCCAGAGGGAAGCCTAGGGCTGTTAAACCTCCTGTCATTCCTCCAAATGAATGGCATAAGGTTGAACATCCTAAGTTCCCTTCTTCATAACCTCTTTTGTCACGTTCTCAGAAAAGACGCCGCCAACGGTTTAGGTAGACGGAGAGAAGGGCTCAAGAGGAAGAGGATGATTCGCTTGAGGACTTAATGGAAGAAAATGATTCCAATAAGGACAAGATGATGGAGTCGCCTATAGAAAAAGAGCAAACGGAAGCAGTCAAGCCTAAGAAAGAACGCAAACCCCAGGAGAGAACGTATAAAGAAGTTGCTGCCAGTTCATCTTCAGAACTTGTTCCTCGGTTTGAAAAGAAGGTTTTGTTGGAGAAAACCCTTGAAGAGGCTAGGATTCAGCCTCCTTCAAAGCAGGTTACTTTATTGAAAAATGAAGCTTCTAAGTCAAAGAAACAGGACTCGGGGGCTAAGTCACGTTTGAATCCACAGGCCAAAGAATTCAGGCTTGGACAAATCTCAAGGATGCAATGCAACATGGTGGTTTTTCTTCCATCCGAGTTAGAAGCGAAGGACGACAGCCTCACTGCTATGGAAGGTGACACGATGGAGATGGGTCAGATAGCAGAAATACTGAAGGAATCCCTCGACTCAGGTCTGAATGGAAGCGGACCTTCGGTGGTAATATTGAAGGATGATGATGGGAATAATATGGAAGGCCGAGCAGCAAGCGTGGTATTTGAAAAGCCAACTCCCAAGATGACAAAGCATATCAAGCCTTTGTATATCTCAGGATGTGTGGATGGAATGCCAATCAATCGACTTCTTGTTGATAATTGTTCGGCGGCTAACCTCATGCCTAGATCTACCATGTTCAAGCTAGGCAAAACAGATCAAGACTTGGTGTAGAGACCCGAAATTTATTTATTTATTTATTTATTGAAATGTTTATTAATTGGCTAATTAAGAGAATATAGTTTATTTTGTGACTATTTGGATTAAGGATTGAAATGAGGGAATTGAATCTTGAGGGAGTGGGTGTGTAATTAAAAGATATAAGGGTATATATAGGGGGTGTATGTATTGTAGGAGATTAATTTTCATCTCCTCATCTCTCTCTCCCCAGCCGACCCTCTCTCTCTCATTCGGCCCTCCCTCTCTCTCCACTCCTCCACTCTCAAACTCACTCCAAAACTCAAAACCCATGAAAAACAGCCATTATTCTACCTTCCTCGCGTGTCCCCGAGCTCGTTGTTCATTGGGTTCGGCTCAGCTCGGAGTGTGCTTGGCGTATTTCGAGATTTGAGTTTTAGAGCTTGCGTGGCCCGATCTCTCTTCGTGTTTGCTTTCCGACTTCAAGGTAGGGATTTCTTACTCTCTCTATGTGTTTATGGGTTGATTATGTGCTTTGATCGTGCTTGGTTCGTTATTTGTTGTTGAAATTTCGTTGTTGAAAAGCTGAAAATCTGCAGAAAAACTCCGCGGTATTGATACCCTAAAAAGGGGTATCAATACCCCACTCTTCTCTGGACCAGACGTTGGCCAGGTATTGATACCTCGGTCAGGGGTATCAATACCCCTCTTTTGTTCCGGACAGATTTGATTCATTTGTTCCTTCTCGTGCCCGTTTGAACCCCGGACACTTCAAATACCTTTTGAATAGCTTCAAATGACTTCCAAACTTGATTATTCGTACCTCGAAAGATTTAATGACCAATCGATGACTTTAGGCCGTCGTCGTAGCTTAGAAAGGTGTAGAAATAAATGATTAGGGTATTAGTCCATTATTTATGCTTTTGGTTGATAGAAGTAGATATCATGGCATGTCTCAATGAAAGATATAGACTTATTAAGTGTTATGGCGTGACGTAGTGATTGGTGGGCACTTGGTTGGTCAGTTTGCCTAGTAGTCCGAAAGGGAAGAGGGTAACTCGTATCTTCGTGCTTCATTTTGCTTGATCATCCTCGGTTCATTTGGTATTCGTTCTATAGATTCCCATTTAGAGCCTAGCGAGTGGTATGTCGGGGAGTCGTTGTGGGATTGGTACGTGATGTAGGGTGTCGTGATAGACTTTGAGGGATAACGTGAACCTAAAGTAGTTAATGATGTACAAAGGGGCATATTTGTGAGTTTATAATACATTGAATGATGATGATTGAAAGCATGTGACCTTGGGAAGTGTTGTCTCCTTGTATTCGGATTGTTAATGCTTATGTGCTTATGTGAATTGTGAATTTTGAATTGAGGGTCCTGCAACGCAAGGTGTGGTAATGCGGAGACTCTAGAGGGCCCGTTACGCAAGGTGTGGTAAGACGGAAACCCGGGTAGAAAGAGAGTTCACTGTCACGCATGGGGTGGTAACACAGTTGAATTTCTCATAAAATGAAGAATGTTGAAGTTGATGTTAGAAGTATACGTTGTTGCTTGAACTGTTTTTGCTGCTTGAGATGGTGACCGTTAAAGAAAGAGATAAACAACTGACTCTACTAAGGATTTGAAAAGAAAGGAACTTATCTTTTTTTGAAAAAGGATTTTTATTAAAATCCTCCGGCTATTCTTGAGCGAATCAACGGTTTCCGGTATTCGTGCGCAGAATCAACGGACTCCGGCTATTCAAACTCGAATCAACGGAGTTTGACCTGTAGAGGTCGAGAGTATTTCTCAAAGGTGTTTTTGGAAATCAAAAAGGAATGTTTTCTTTTATGAAAAGAGGCTCGATGGTAAATGGTAAAAGATGGGAAAGTCAAGTGTGGCATTCATTTGAGGAGACTTGAATTGGTTTGAGAAATTGTCGTTGTCATTTTGATTGATGTGTGTTTAACGCTACCTCTAGATTGATGTATAAATGGCTAGGCATATCTAATAGACGTATTGAAGTCCGTAGTCGTTGTTCGTCGATTTATTGTGCCTTTTGTACTTTCGTTCGTTCATTGAAAATCATTCACTCTTATCGCATGTTTCATCGCATTTACATATAGCTTGAGTATAGAAATTTCTACTGGGCTAGTGTAGCTCAACCTATCATTTTCAGGTATATCTCAAAGACCTTGACGCGAAGTGCATGGTGTGCATGCTTGATCTCATCTCTTTGTTGAAAGCCGCCGAGAAGTGATTTCATCGTCTTCTGCATGATTTCTTGGAAAAATGAAATTGTAAATTTATTTGAAATCTTTTAATTTCAGATATTCTGTAGCCTCTAAATTTTACACTTTTAACCAGTTATGGAATTCGGGCCGTGGTGCCAATGTTGTAAATGTTTAAACTTGGGGAACTTGGTTTGTAAATAATCCTTTGAAAATTCTCTTTTGGGTATAATATATATATTGTGCAAGGATCATTTATTGAAATGAATTATTTATTTATGTTAAAAAAATTGAGGGCGTGACACTTGGTTTCAACAACAGCTACTTTGACTGATTTCACAGGACATGAAACGAGTTGTCATGGGATTTTGATCATGAATCTGACGGTCGGGTCAAAAACGCTCACCACTCCCTTCTTCGTTGTGAATTCATGGTCTTCGTTCAACATTTTGCTAAGAAGGGATTGGATTCACGCCTGCTTAGCTGTGCCATCAATCTTGCACCAGTGTTTGGTTTTTTGGAGTCAAGAAGACTTGGAGGTAGTATGGGCAGATCGCAGACCTTTTCTTGCCTCAACCAATCATGCTGAGGCGAGATTGTACGATGAAGATGTCGGCCCAATGAAGGTGGCAGGCCTAGATAAGTTTGGCTGCCACAGGATTGTACCTATCTCTGCTCACAAGTCAGTGGAGGAGATGAAGGCATTATACCAACAATTAATCGGCCCAATAATCACGGAGTCAAATAGGCCGATTACAGCTTCAACCAAACGATCGTTTAAATGTCAATAAGGCCTTCAGGAAAAGAGAAAGACGTGGCTTTTGTTGGCTATGTTGACAAAGTTTGAGGCCTATTTGCTCGAAAAAAGGCTTAGGGAATAACAAGAGCAAGAAGAAAGTTATTCGGCTCATGCAGCCAAAGTAATCAATGAAGATCTGGATTCGGTTGAAGATTTGGATGAAATTCGTTTAGAAGACCTTGAGGCAGCCCCGACCAAATTGGATGACTTAAAGGCCGATGTTCAAGACCCTTTAGAAGAAGTTAACCTAGGATATTCAGAAAATCCTAGGCCTGTATATATTAGTCGGCTTCTGCCAGAGGACGTGAAACAAAAGCTCATTCAGCTCTTAACAGAATTCAAGTCTTGTTTTACCTGGAATTATGATGAACTTCCAAGCCTGTCCAGGGATTTGGTGGAACATAAATTACCTATCCAGCCAGGGTTTAAACCTTCTAAGCAACCACCAAGGAGGATGTCGAATGAGGTCTACTTGCAAGTGAATGATGAGATCGAATGCCTCTTCAACGCTGGGTTTATACGCACGGCTAGGTATGTCACTTGGCTTTCTAATGTTGTGTCAGTCCTTAAGAAGAATGGCAAGATCAGAGTGTGTGTGGACTTCAGAAATCTAAACTTGGCTTCCCCAAAGGATGAGTATCTAATGCCAGTTGCAGATTTGTAGGTGGATGGGGCATCCGGTCATAAGGTTTTGTCCTTTATGGATGGCCATTCCGGCTATAATCAGATCTTTATCGACGAGGCCGACACGGCTAAGACCGCTTTTAGGTGTTCCGGAGCCTTGGGAACCTTTGAGTGGGTGGTAATGCCCTTCGGCCTAAAGAATGCTAGTGCTTCATTCCAACGAGCAATGAATGCCATATTCCATGATTTTATTGGCCGGTTCATGGAGATCTACATCGATGATATCGTGGTCAAGTCTCAGTCCTATGATGATCACTTGGAACATTTGAGGAGGTCATTCATGAGAATGCAATAATTTGATTTGAAGGTCAATCCCTTGAAGTGTGCCTTTGGAGTTTTCGCATGCAAGTTCTTAGGATTTTTAGTCCACAACAGAGGGATTGAGATTGATCAAAATAAGGCCAAGGCAATCATGGAAGCAAAGCCTCCTACTACAAAGAAGGAATTGCAGAAGCTCTTAGGGTCACTCAACTTTTTGAGAAGGTTCATCTCAAACCTAGCGGGAAAGGTTCAGGTCTTTTCCTAACTTTTGAAGCTGAAGGATCAAGACACTTTTGTTTGGGAGGCAAACCATCAGAAGGCCTTTGACGAGATCAAAGGCTACTTAGCAAAAGCTCTAGTTCTTATGCCTCCCATCAAGAACAAGCCTTTGAAGCTCTACATTTCAGCTGTTGAGGGCTCTATTGGATGCCTTTTAGCACAAGACAATGAGCAAGGGAAAGAGCAAGCTATGTATTATTTAAGTAGGCTGTTAACTTCTTGTGAAAGGAGATATAGTCCTATTGAAAAGTTATGACTTGCTTTGTACTTTGCAGCAATAAAATTGAGGCACTACATGCTTCCCGTTATGGTTTACATTATGAGTCAAACAGACCTAATTAAGTACTTGCTTTCTCGGCCAATCATGCGAGGCCGAATACTCTTTTGCCTATTATTGTTTTACTTCCTTTTACATGTACAAAATCTTATGTGACTCTTCTTTCTTTTTATTGACAAAAGTGAGAAGATTGTATTGATAAACGCCCATCGGCACTTACAAAACGGAGATCATTACAAAGAACTTGGACAAAGCCAAACTAATCGTCTAACAAATAGAAAACAAGTAAATCACAAGGCAATCGATGTCTTTTCATCCTAACCCAGACATGGCCTGACGCAATAAAGACACTTTTAAACTGCCTAACAACTAATTAGGAGTCTCAAACGAGAAAAAGTGCAAAGTTAAGGCCAAAAGACACCAAATACCCAGGCGATCAGATGCACTCCAGCCAAGTATGAACGCAACAATGAACTCCCAAGAACTACAAATCTGCCAAGCCCCCACCAGTTGCCTCGCCAAAGACATCATGTAGGGATAGAACGCTAAAATATAGATATCGTTGTGAAATAATCTCGATTGAGAGAACCTGATCTATAGACAAAATTCATCCAAAGACGAAACTAATAACTCTCGTTGAACGAGAGACAAAACTCTCACAGATCAGACGACAAGTCATAGATCTGGAGAGATGCTTCGCCTTCAAACCTCGCCTTCAAATATAAGGTTGAACACCCCAAGCGTAGGGCTAGGTCGTCGGTAGCATAATAAACCGGAAAGTCCGGGATTGTACCCACACGGAATTAGGATATAGCTTAATCGGATTGTAGATTTTATAAGGTGGATTGTGGCATTTAAGACGGCCAACTTGGTTTTGCTTTTAACGGTGAAAATTGCCAAGGCAAAAGACTAGGAAAACGCTTAATTAACTTAAAGGAGGCAAGTCTGGGGATCGTCTAACCCTTGACTTAAGTCGTTACCGGTTCTCAGTTATAACTCAGGCGAGAGTCACGACCACGTGCTCATGCCCGGAAGATTTAGCCTTAATGACTACGTTTATCGAAAGATGTGATTAAACGGAACTAAACAAACCTATTTTTTTGCTAATGTATCTAACACGTAGGAGGCCACGAGCCCTCGATATGTCGCTTGCCAAGACCTCTTGACTAAACTTCATACCAAGGAGTTAACACCCCTCACTTAGACCAAAATGGCTAGATTAATCCAATTCCGAAAACCATGATTTTAAGCCCGAAGGTTTGAGAACCAAATAACCACCTAAATACTCGGGAAAGATTACCCCGAGACTTAGCCTATCGACTACTCACACATAGCTAAAGCATAAAAGAAAGCATAAACATGAAACATGATTTTTAACCGATAAAAACGAAAACAAACTTGATATTATAAAAGATCTAGTCCGTAGGAACAACTTTAAAAAACGAGAAATTAACAAACGAGAATTACTTACTTGAGTTCTTAAGGAAATAACTTGAAAAACTTAAAAGAGCATTAATGGAGGAAAAATTAAAGCTAATAAAGAACTAGATACAAAAGAGAGAGAAGGGACCCCTATTTATACACAATGGGTTTCTCTCTCCTCAAATATCTAAAAACATACTATTAAAGGCAAGTATTCCATAAATGAAAAGCCTAAAAAGTAGCAAAATATCTGGCCAAGAGCTCCCCGTATCGATACAGATTATGCAAAGTATCGATACCACATCGTTAAGCTGACAAGACCAATCTCCCGTAACAATCCCGTATCGATATAGATTATGGCCGTATCGATACGGGATTCTCTGCTTGGAAAGATAACCAACGCGTATCGATACGGTCCAAAATCCGTATCAATACGGGGAGCTTATCTCCAATTCTTCAGGCCAGCCTCCCAGACTTGGCACCCGACGACTATTGGCTTGCCCGATGCTTCTCGCCTTCGTTCTTTGGTCACTTTGGCACCAGTTCCACCGGGCGATGATTCTTGCAGTAACTTGGGAGTTGGATTTGCACTCAAAATATGCCTTTTAAGGGCGTTTTGCCCGAAACACTTAGCAAACTACCTTACGAGCAATATTGAATAAAAACGATAATTAAAAGCTAAAAACACTTCTAACTAACGGACTTAAACACCATGATCAAGCAATCTTAGGTGCGTATCAAGAGACAGAGTGAAAAAAGAAAACAAAGAAATGGAGTCGGTAGTGCCATGGCCTCCCTCTCCTGCCGCCGCACACGGGTATGGAACCCACGGGGGGAGGGGAAGGGAGAAGATCGAGAAGATGTGGTGGCTAGGGTTGAGAGAGAGGAAGAGAGAGATAGGGTTGAGAGCAAATTTTTTTGGTTGAGCCGAGGTTATATGACTCTTCAAACTAGTGAATTATGCATTATAAGATTCATTTTGCTGGAAATAATTAATATAGAGCTTTGTATATGTATTTTGAAACATGAAAATATAATTAGCATCAACGTTGTATATACATCAACCACGGTCATGAAAACAGGTTGGGTATGCCCATGAACCGGCTTTGACCCAAAAAAAAAAAGATTACATTTGGGTAAAAAAGAAAGGGGTTTTGACTAGCAGGCCCCATTTTGTCAAAGCCTACCCATTTAAGCTCACAACTTGTAAAGTTCATCCCATGTAAACCCTATTTTAAGTGAACTACTTGTGGGCACACGCCTTGATTTTTCAATCGCGATAAACGGGTGCGCCCATTTTTTTTGACTAGCAGGCCCCATTTTGTCAAAGCCTACCCATCTAAGCCCACAGCTTGTAAAGCTCATCCCATGTAAACCCTATTTTAAGTGAACTACTTGTGGGCACACGCCTCGATTTTTCGATCGCGATAAGCGAGTGCGCCCATTTTTAAAGTGCTGTGAAACACTCAATTCGGAGTCGCCACTTGGGTTTAAAGGTCCGCCACCCAAAGAACCGAACTTGAAATGTTTGCCACGTTGTTTGATTTGAAAAAGGCTTGCAAACTGGTTCGTCGTCACCTTGATATCTTAGGTTTGGGAGCTATGTTACGAAAGGGGGAGGGTTTTAAGGCATCCCTCTCACCCAATTCGGAGATCGGTCTTTACTCGGGCATTTGTAACACGTTTGTGATTCTTTCTCATTAATCAATTTTAAACCAATTAGGGCGAGGGAATAGTTTAAAGGGATTTAAAACTGTAACATGTTTGCAGGATGTGATAGATGGTATGTTCGCTTATTGAAATAGTTAGTTTAAGATGAAAATAGACTCTTGTGAAAGTTTTAAATAGACTAGAAATCATTGTTTTGGAGTGTCGTGCGTAGGAAGAAATCAGCATGCACTGAATAAGTTCCTACATGTTGATACAACCTGCGCGCGCTACAATTTAACCCGCGTGCGCCAGTAAGCTTAAGCCCACAACTCCTATTTTCAACCCTCTGGGCTCTGAAAATGACCAGTGCACACCCAGGACAAACCACACAGTTCATATAGCAGCTAATACACAGTTATGGATAGTTTGAATGGGCTCAGAGACCACCAAAAGAATAAGCACCCTATAAACAGTGTAGGAATAAAATAAAGGCCAAAGCCAAGTTACTCATGCAAAGGCTACTCATTGGTCAGGGAGGGGCATGAGCGCGCAGGTCACCCACTGTTGCGCCCAGGTTTGAGTCCTCGAACCAGTGCTTGGTTTTACATGTTTCTGGGCTCTGGGACATATCCAGAATGGCCCCATGGGTATTCCATTGCTGCATGTATGAATATTGAAATAAAACTAGTAGTTTTAACAAAAGAAAGCAGTAAACTGGTTTTTATCATATTTGCAGTGATCTATATACATTTGAAAGTATAAAACACAAGATTTCCAATCCCTATGCAAGATCTGTGCGTGCTGCCACAGAGTGGCGCGTGCATACTGAGGACCGGTGCGTGCTAGTCACCTACAACACGGTTTTTGAAACCTTACCAGCTTTAAGGCCAGGGCTTGGTATTGATTACTAGCCATGACCCTGTCAGCCCCCCTCAGGGATCAGAACAGAATGTAGTACAAAAATGTGTTATACCTTTGGTTTTAGGATTTGAAAATGATTGAGCTTTGAGGAATAGATAGGTTGATTGGATGATGCTTGGAGGATGGTTGTGGTGCTTGTCAAGGAATTTCTTATGCAAGAAAATGAGCAACAAGGAGTTAGGGATGGAACTTTGTGCTAGGGAATTTTTGTAACCCTTTGGAAGAACAATGGCGGGGTGTATATATAGAAGGAGAGGGTGAGAGAGGGGTTAAAACTAGTCAAGGGGCTGGTGGCTTTGCCTCAAAGCCTTCCCTCTCATTGGATGAGAGGCAAAAGGAAGTCAAAGGGGGATAGTGACATCTCCTGTCCGAAGACTGCTTTTCTAGCAAAATGGAAGCTTCTTATGTACTGTACGACCCTAATAATGGCTTCTGCATGCTGAATAAAACAAGTTTGACAAGTGCTTTGGTCAGTGCGCACGGGTTTTAAACTAGCGCGCACAGGTCAACGAGAACCAGCCAGCACATGTTGGGAACTTGCGCTCCAGTCAAAGCTACCATGCCCTGGTCAATGATCAAACCTAACAGTTTGATCAACACCTGGCACTTTGACTAGCGCGCGCTGGGTCTGAACCAGCGCGTGACGGTAGGGTAAAGGTTAGGCTTGGTTAGGTTTAAAAGAGTATCAAATACTCAAAACTCAACCACTCGACATTCCTGAGGTGTTCTTGATCCGTCATTATTGGGGAATCAAAAACCGAAAGTAAACTAATCTGGAAGAAAAAGCGTGGCGATTGTTTTGGGGTTAGAGAGAGGTGCTCCCGGTATTAGGGTTAGAGAGAGAGAGAGAGAAAAAATATGGATATTGCCTCACAATAAGAAGAGATTATTTTAAGAGGAGTGATTAAAATTTACTTGATTTGTTAGAAAATGATATGATGTGTGGATAATGAACAATTGTGTGAAATTCGTTATCTCAGGCAAATTAAAATATGGTCTCTCCATCTCATCTAAAACTCGTCCCTACGGCCGTAAACGAGTCAAGCTTTGTCGAGTTTGAGCTCGGCTCAAGCTTTAATATGTTGAGTTTAGTTATCTATTAAACAAGTCTCCGAGCTTTTGTCGAACGAGCTGAGCTCCACTAGACTCGTTTACTGAACGAGCCGATAACTCGAGCTTGAGCTCGACTCATTTAGGCCGAACGTTAACGAGTTGAGTCAAGCCGAGCATGCGAGCTGCTCGGGTTATTTACTAAATGAGTCATCCCTCCCCCCTCTCTCTTCTGAAATCGTCAAACACCATTAACAACGTGGAACCAAAGTTTCGGTGTTTCTCTCTTAACAAGTCGAGCTTTTATCGAACGAGCCGAGTGAAGTAGATAACTCGAACTCAAACTCGACTCGTTTTAACTAAATAAATTGAGCCGAGCCAAACGTTAATAAGTCAAGCCGAGTTGAGCGTGCAAGCTGCTCTGCTCATTTACTAAACAGATCCTTCCCTCTTCTGAAATCGTCAAACGCCGTCGCCAACGTGGAAAAGCTTGGGTGTCCCTCTTTAGCATCTAAAGCTTCGGTGTCCCTCTCCTGATCTCGAGGGAAGAGAGATTTGAGCTTCCTGACGGTGTAATCGGAAGAGAGAGAAACAGGTATGGATCGTCCGCCGAACTTGATGTTTACGGTGATATCATCGCCGTTTGTCTCAACCTTCTCCATTTGTTCTTTGCCCTGGGTTCTTTACTGGCGTTAATTCCAATTTTGTTTCTATCTATGAAGAGGCCTTCATTCTAGTGATTGAATCTGAGTTTTGTTGCCATTTTTTTGGTTGCTTGGTATCCATTGAATCTGAGATTTGTTTTGTTCTATTTTGTTCTCATAATGAAATTTCTGATCGACTGCGAAAGGGAACTTGAGAACCCCAATATTTATTGTTCCCTGTGCATGAAAACCGTTTGATTTTGTGGACGAATGTTTCTTGTTCCGAAATTTTGCAAGTACTCGTTTTTCCTCTCTCTAAACCAGTCCAGTTGATTTCTTTGGTCTTTATTTATGCAGATATTGAGTGGCTTCTTCTGATTTTCTGATCTTTTGAGGATATTTGAACCATTAAGAAGCATTCAAAATGCAGGTAAGTATTTCTACTTAAAATAGGTTTTGCAATATTTTTTTTTTCTGATTGTTCTTATGTACAATTGGGGTTGCTAATTAGTTCTTCCCATTCTTTCATTTCTAGATCAGATTCTAGCATCCTAGGGGTCTGCCTAGGTATTCGATCGAAACCTCCTAGGTGTTAGGGGTGCAAACGAGCCTTGTCAATCTTTAATTGTTCGAGCTTGGCTCGTTTGTAAACCCGCCTAGCCCCTAACGAGCTGAGCCGGGGTAATTTACTTAATCAGCCTCTTTAAACAAGGTGAACCTATTGTACGAGCTGATCTTTTGCGAGCTGAGCCAAGCTTTTGAGTGTTGAGCTCAACTCATTTAGTAAACGAGCCTAAAACTCGAACTCAAGCGCAGCGTAATTACTAAACGTGCTGAGCCACTAGCTGCTTGTGAGCAGTTCGGCTCATTGCTTCCCTGGACTGTAATCAGTCTATACTCTATCATGTCTTTGTTCGAACTTTAACTGGGATTTCCTTTAGGGATTGGCGGAGGGGCGCACAGTGCAGAGCTATGTTGGGGCCCGGGGGGCCCCAACTCCAGCTCCCTGAGCGTCCGAGTTTTAAAAATTTTATTTTGTATATACTTGATTTTGAATATTATTGATAATTATTTGTGTATTTATAATCGCAATAATTATGGTTCGATTTGATATGGTTATTTTACATTCTCAATTTCTTTCATAAATAAAAAAATAAGCACGTAATAGTTGATGTAGCCTAAAGAATCATTTTAATGTACAAATGTAATGAATTGAAAAGCAAAAACCTTATGATATAATAAGTATACGTTCAGCCACTGGGTGCGCATTACCTGTAGCTATCGAAAACTTCACTTGTTGAACTGAAATGTGGATGGGGTTTTATCGTAGGACAATTTTTAATTTATCGTTACCAAACTAGCAGATCATCCGGACCTTTTTGTTCAATGTATTGACCCTATTGGTACCAAACTAAAATCCAGTTAAATTGTACTTTGATTGTTTGGAACATGGATTTGCAGTGGATGTATGGAAGAAAAGGAATAGGTAAAGGAAAGATAAGGAGATAATAAAATGAAAAAGTAAATAAACATATATTTTCCCCTTATGATTTTCATTTTCTGTTGGTATGTCTCTCCGGAGACAACCTGAACTTTATGTCTTAGAGCATCTGCAGCGCTCACCCCGTTTTTAAGTTCAAACTCAAAATTTGAGTCAACCCCCTTTATGTCTCCCTCCTTGACTCCAACCTGTACCAAATTGGTTTTACTCATATTAGAAGAGACTCAAATTCAAATCTTTACTCAATCTTTGGAAGGATAATTTGTATTTCAAGTTTACAACTATGATCTGTTTAACGAAAAAGAAGAGTACAACTAGGCCAATGAAACTTAAACTCAAATTTATGCTTAATTTTGATATTTTCCCAGAGTGATTCATATCAATAAAGTTTCACTAAAATGTTTACTCAAAATTTTCGTAAAAGAACCAACATTGGAGATGGTTTTCCCAGCGCTTAGGTGAAATTTGACTTCTTGTCATTCAGGTGCTGAATGCATTGGACATCTGCATTTAGCACTAATACTTAGAACTGCAGACATTTGTTCCTTAGTTTTGTTATAGTGTTGTGCGTAGCATTCACTTTATCTGGGTAAGCTTTGTGGCTTGTTGCCGAATGCAGGCATCAAGGGCAAGGCTGTTCAAGGAATACAAAGAGGTGCAACGAGAGAAAACAGCTGACCCAGATATTCAGTTAGTTTGTGATGATTCCAACATATTTAAGTGGAATGCTCTTGTCAAGGTAGATTTTGTTATGAAGGTGACAGACCAATGTTACTATGCTGTTGCTTGACTTCATTCTTTATCCAGGGTCCATCTGAAACTCCTTATGAAGGTGGCATTTTCCAGCTTGCTTTCTCTGTCCCTGAGCAATATCCTCTGCAGCCTCCTCAAGTGCGGTTCTTAACCAAAATATTTCACCCAAATGTGCATTTTAAAGTGAGTATATTCATAACCTTTTTGGTAGATATTTATTAGTGCAATATCCACTCCCTGTATTGGAAAATGAAAAAGGTGAATATTGCTATTGTTTTGATGTGTTCATAAATATCACATTGCGTTTGTGGATGGTATTTTGAATTTGGTCTCATTGTGGAATTCTAGTTATTGAGATGAGTTGATAAGTTTGGAGAAATTTGCTAACTAAGCTAGCCGTCTGGAGGGTGAACAATGTTGTTCTTATTTTACTTTTTCTGAGAACCTTCTCAAATCAATGAGATCTTGATTCTCCTCCTCCTTTGAGTGGTCTTGTTGAAGGAGTAGGACTTGGGTGGAAAGGTTGAAGGCAGTTTAAAGATTTGGAATAGCCTTCGGTGAAGCAATTTTTAGAGTCGGATGAAAATTTGGCAGTATAACAGTATGTCTTCTGTTCAGTTTTAGGGTAATCATAATAGGGAGAAAACCCATTAGGGTTAATTTCATTCAACGTAAAATATATATATACAAGCTGTATAATAATTGCACTACGGTCCTAGATACTTAAACTAATTACATGATAAGACACATAATTACACTAGATACAAATAGATCCATCATCTAACACTCCCCCTCAAGTTGGTGCGAAGATATCAATCAAGCCCAACTCGAACACAATAGGATGAAAACTCTTGCTACCCAACCCTTTTGTGAATATATCAGCTAACTGATCTCCAGATCTCACAAACGGCATACATATCAAACCCTCGTTCAACTTTTCCTTGATGAAGTGTCGATCAATCTCTATGTGCTTCGTTCTGTCATGCTGAACGGGATTATGAGCAATATTAATGGCAGCTTTATTGTCGCAGTAAAGTTTCATCGGAACACTATTAGCAAACCCCAAATCAAGTGACAAAGTTTGGAGCCACAAGAGCTCACAAACACCATTAACCATAGTTTTATATTCAGCTTCTGCGCTAGACCTGGCAACTACCGATTGCTTCTTACTTCGCCAGGTAATCAGATTACCCCCAAGGAAAGTGCAATAGCTAGAAGTAGAGCGCCTATCATCCACAGAACCAGCCCAGCCAGCATCAGTGAATGCCTCCAATTGCAAATGGCCATGATTAAAGAACAAAATTCCTTTTCCTGGAGCTGATTTTAGATACCTCAAAATACGATAAACTGCATCTAGATGTGAAGTACGAGGATCATGCATAAACTGACTAACAAAGCCTACTGCATAAGTAATATCTAGTCGAGTGTGGGCCAAGTATATTAGTCGACCCACAAGTCGCTGATACCTCTCTTTATCAGTACGCTCCCCCACATCTCCACTAAGATGATGATTCGCCTCAATAGGAGAATCTGCAGGTCTACGGCCCAACATGCCTGTTTCTTCCAAAAAATCAAGTATATACTTGCGTTGGGAAATAAAGATACCTCTTTTAGACGTCGCTACTTCCATTCCAAGGAAGTATCTCAATGATCCCAAGTCCTTAATCTCGAACTCTTGAGCTAGAGGAGACTTAAGGTTATGAATCTCACTCACATCATTGCCTGTCATTATTATGTCATCAACATAAACAATAAGGACAACAATCTTATCATTACTTTGCCGGATAAATATCAGATGATCTGCATGGCTCTGCTTGTAACCAAAACTCAGCATAGCCTTAGAAAACCTGCCAAACCAGGTTCTAGGTGACTGCTTCAGCCCATAAAGTGTCTTCTTTAATCTACACACCTTTCCTTCACTTGCAGGAGAAGAGAAACTTGGTGGAATATCCATATAAACTTCCTCCTCTAAATCACCATGGAGAAATGCATTTTTCACATCAAACTGTTGAAGAGATCAATTGAAGTGGGCAGCACACGAGAGGAGAGCTCTTACAAAATTCATCTTCGCTACCGGAGCAAACGTCTCCTTATAGTCAATACCATAAGTTTGAGTAAAACCTCTGGCAACAAGCCTTGCCTTGTATCTCTCAACTGTACCATCAGTCTTTTGCTTAATAGTGAACACCCACTTGCAGCCCACTGGTTTCTTTCTTCCTGGAAGTGATACTAGATCCCAAGTGTCATTCTTTTTCAAAGCTGTCATCTCTTCTACCATAGCTTTTTCCCACTTAGGTATCTTAAATGCATCCTGTCAATTCTGTGGAATAGATATAGAGGAAAGAGAAGAGACAAATGCATGGTACGAAGGAGACAAACGGTCATAAGAAACAAACTGTGAAATAGGATGTTGAGTACAAGATCTAACACATTTTCGAATAGCAATAGGAAGATTGTCAGGATCCATAGGAGGAGGTTCAATAAGAGAAGAATCATTACCAGAAGAGTCAGCTGAGGAATCTGGAACTGGATTGGGTGATTGTGATTGACAAAGTGGTAACATACGTGAACACTTTCCATTTTTCTGTCTAGCATACCTCTATAAGCCAGCTCCCTGCAGTCGTTGTCATGCAGGTAGTTGTTGCTCAATGTCACCACCAATATCATGTGTTTCCCTCTCAACAAATACTGGTTCCTCTCCAGTGTTTTCCTTCTCCCCTTCACTATGATCATAGAAAAATTTTTCCCCCTCAGTATGATTATAAAAGGTAAACATCTCTTCCTTCTGTTGATGTTCCCCCTGAAGAGATGGTTTAAAGGGAGAATAAAAAACCTCTATTTCCCAAAAGGTAACATCCATAGAGACAAACATCTTCCTTGAATAAGGATCGTAACACTTATAGCCTTTTTGGGTAGGAGAGTACCCAACAAAAATACACTTATGGGCTTTATGTCCTAGCTTGGCCCCTAGAAGGTTTTGGGGTATGAACAAAACACACACAACCAAACACCCTAGGTGGAAGAGTCATAACTCGACAACTGCTTGGCAGGCACTCAATGGGTGTTTTAAAATTAAGGATACTGGATGGCATACGGTTGATAAGATATGTAGCAATTAAAATAGCTTCTCCCCATAAGTATTTGGGAACATTCATAGTGAACAAAAGAGATCGAGCGACCTCAGCAAGATGACGATTTTTACGCTCAGCGACTCCATTTTGTTGTGGAGTGTCAACGCAAGTCGTCTGAAAAATAATACCATTATCATCTAGATATGTCCAAAAAATCTTATCAATATACTCAGTCCCATTATCACTCCGAAGAATTTTAATATGTGTATCAAATTGAGTGAACACCATCTTATGAAAAGATTTGAAACAGGAAAATACTTCATTTTTTGACTGGAGTAAGTACACCCATGTGGCACGAGAATAGCAATCAATAAAAGTAACAAACCATCGATAGCCCTTTAAAGAAGTAACAAGAAAAGGACCCCAAACATCAGAATGGATAACCATAAATGAAGAATCACTTCGTTTATTAATAGGTGCATAAAAAGAGCGTTTATATTTTTCAAACTCACAGGCTTCACAAAAAAACTGATCCCTAGGATAATGTTTAACTAAAGTAGGAAAAAGTTTATCTAATATCCCAAAAGAGGGATGACCCAATCTACGGTGCCACCGATGTAACAAAGAAAGAGTGCAACTCATATCTGCCCGTAGAGCTTGTCCACATGATAAAGATGGCTGAGATGGATGCGGTACATGCTCCAGATAATAGATACCACCATGTGCTTTACCACTGCCAATCACCTTCCCCGTTTCCAGTTCCTGAAAGATACAGTAAGTAGGAAAAAATGTCACAGAACAGTTTGCAGAATGGGTAAAAATACTAACTGAAAGAAAGTTAGTGGCAAAGTTTGGAATATGGAGGACTGAAGAGAGAGAGATAGAGGGAGAATAGCGACCGGAACCTTTCCTTGAAATAGCAGAGAACGATCCATTGGCAATTCGAACCTTATCCTTACCAGAACAAGTGGAATAAGAATCAAAAACAGATGAACAACCTGTCATATAATCTGAAGCACCAGAATCGATAATCCAAGGAATACTAAAGGAGGCAGTAAATGCACTAACTGGAATACCTGAATGAGCAAAATAGGATGCAGTAGGAGCTGTTGTGGAAGTAGGAGCTATAGTAGAGGAAGAATCAGCCTGAGCCATAAGACGCCTGAGAGCTTGCATCTCCCCCTGAGAGAAACCGCCAACAGAATCAGAAGGTGACTGAACTCCTGTACTAAACCCAGAATCAGACAAGGTAGCAAACTCTGAAACATGAGCCTAAACCTGAGAACGCCCGAGACCACGACCTCGACCTCCACGTCCACTGCCTCGCCCACGAGAAGGACGACCATGTAACTTCCAACAGAAATCCTTGGTATGTCCAGTGTTGTGGCAATAATCACACTGGAGTGACATACGGTCTATGGTCCCACTGGTAGTACCAGACTGAGACTTTCTACTGCCAGACCCAAACTGTCCCTGCGGAATAGCAACCAATGCAGAACGATCAGAATTAGGAGCTTGTAACATAGCACCCCTTCTGCTCTCCTCCTGTTGAACAATGGTAGGCCTCTCCCAAAGATGAAAACGGAACACGACCCAACACCTGCACTCTAATTGGATCATACTTCACATCAAGACCAGCAAGAAGGTCATACACACGCTCTTTCTCTATTCTTTTTAACCAAGCACCAGCATCAACGGAACAGACTGCTTGAAATCCCTGATAATAATCAAATTCTTTCCAGGCCCCACTGAGATCAGCAAAGTAAACAGCAACAGATTGATTGTGTTGATCTATAGTACGAAGTCGCTTTCGCAACTCAAAATACTGAGCATCATTGCCCTGTTGAGAATTAGTCTGTTTGGCAATAGTCCAAATCTGATATGGAGTGTTAAGAAACAAGAAAGGACTTCGAATATCAGCCTTCATAGAATTAAACAACCAAGTCATAGCTAAAGATCGACGAGACTTAAATGTCTTGAGTTCAACATCAGTAGTAGGCTCAGTAACAGGGTCTTCAATGAACTCAGACATCCCTTTAGCTTCAATGGCTAATGTAAAAGTACGAGACCAAAGTAAATAATTTGTGCCATCCAGTTTGATGGGACAAATATCCAGTGGAGAGTTATCCAGAGTCCCTACACGACTCAACTCATCCTTGCTAGTAGGTGAAGCCTGTTTTTTCTCTTCTGACATCTTGAAAGCAGAACAATAATGCCAAATAAACAATAAACAATGTTCTCAGCAACTTTAGAACTCCAAAAATAATAAATAAAGGTTCCAAAAACCCTAGAACCTCAAAAAAAAATCAACTGAATACCTTCGGATCTGACTAAAACAGTGTTGAAAAAGAAAAAAAAATAGATTTGATCGGCGAGAACAAATCTGATCGACAGCGACGGCAAGCCGTGACTGATCGAAGTACTGTTCACAAAGCACTGTTTCACGCGAGTACTGTTCACTGAGCACTGTTCACGCGGGTACTGTTCATGATCACTGTTCACAAAACACTGTTCCCCCAAAAGTACTGTTCACGCAGCGACGAGAAGAACGTCGTAGGTCGCTAGGTTCTATCGCTTTGATACTATGTTAAAGCATCCAACTCCAAACCAATTGGCGAAGAGTGGAGAGGCTGACCAGGCTCATATACTAGTTTTGGAGGAGATAATTAACCGATGTCGGACAAATCCCAACACTCCCCCGCACGTGCGATCCCCGATTCGCACGTGGAGAGGTTAACAAAGGATCCGGAACACACGGATCACAATGAAACAAAGTGCAACTATGGCACAAACAAAGGGGAAAAGCCTCCGAAAGTCTAACTTTGATACCATGTTCAGTTTTAGGGTAATCATAATAGGGAGAAAACCCATTAGGGTTAATTTCATTCAACGTAAAATATATATATACAAGTTGTATAATAATTGCACTACAGTCCTAGATACTTAAAACTAATTACATTATAAGACACATAATTACACTAGATACAAATAGATCCATCATCTAACATCTTCCTTCGTAGCGCCCACAACACCCCCCCCCCCCCCACTTTCCATCTTTTAGGGGAAAAGATTAGGGGAGTCGGGGTTGGTTGTAATTTTGAGGTTTGAAACTTGGGGAAGCTGAGAAAGAATTCTCATATGGGACAGGCGTTATATGTAAACAATATGGGAATAAGCATCCATACAAATCCTTCAGCATCTGGTTTCCTTATCCAACTGAAATAATCTTGCGTTTTCAATATGCAAATTCTCATCGTGCTTTGGCACCATGGAATGCATGCTTCAACTTGGGGATCTCCTTAGTTTCTACTTTAATCTAAGAGGGTCTCCAAATCCGGTTTTACATCTTGAGTTATGGGGTTCTAAATTCTCTTTTCGTATTAGTTATTGAGTCTTCAATCAATAGCTGAGAGTGGACTAAGACTTATTTCATATGATACTATGAACACTTCATCGTTGGAGCTCAATTTGGACCGAGCGACATTGTACTTGCGCTTCAATTTCCTTATTCGGTCGTAAAACAAATTAAGCTCGTTTTGTAGTAGCCTTTATTTGTAATGAAATGGAACAAAACTAACGATGAAAGGTGCATGATGAATCCAGGAGTGCCAAAATGATTAATGAGTTGTTCATTCATTTTTGTCTTTCTCCTTTCAGACCGGAGAGATATGTCTTGATATACTGAAGAATGCATGGAGTCCAGCTTGGACACTCCAATCTGTTTGTAGGGCTATCATTGCCTTGATGGCCCATCCTGAACCTGATAGCCCTCTAAATTGCGATTCAGGTAGAGTTACTGCAATGCTTTTATGTCCTTATATTCAGTAACACAAACACAGACACAGACACATCTTTTTTCTCTTTTTTGGGGCATTTGGGGAGGAGGCTAGGGTAATCGTAGATGAAGAGTTTAATGATGTGATGGAAGTTTTTTAGTGTGATTTTCATCCCTGCGCAGTGTAGATGAAGAAAAGAGTCTCTAAAGCTCAAAAAGAGTTGAAAATAATTTTCCTCCTTTTGGTTACCTTGCTACTGGCCCACTGGGTTAGCTGCTGCTATTGTTTTTAGAACCAGTGATCAGTCATTAGAATCATGCAGTTTGATTCAGTTCGAAACCTCTTAATATGAACTCCCAGGTTGAAACTGTATCATTAGAAATTTGTAACGAAAAGGATAATGATGATTGGAAAATGATTTGTGCAGTTGAATTGTTGAGGTCAACAACCAACCTCAAACCAATCACCCCCAGGGCTTTCAGTTTCCTCCAAACCTAGATTCTATAAGCAGTTTTTGAGGGCCTTAGGGTTAAGTTTTAGGTTTGCAAGTCCTTGTTACTGGGCTTGTTTTTTGTAGACAGAATTTTTAAGGCTTTGAAGAGGTTTTTGTTTTCTGTTTTGAGATAGAAATCTTTTAGTATTTGGGGTCCTCCCATTCCAGTGGCACTAACTCCCTGCTGCCAAAGGTGGCCTGAAAATTCCTTTTCTGTTGTATTATAGTGAAATTTTCTCACGTTGGTTTTTGGTTTGCATTTTCCTTAATAGCATCTACATGCTAATTGGTCACAATTGCTCTTCCATAGGCAATCTACTTCGTTCCGGTGATATCCGAGGATTCCAGTCTATGGCAAGGATGTACACGAAGCTTGCGGCTATGCCCAAGAAGAGCTGAACTCATGACTTGCTTTGTTGATTCACACTTTTGCCCTGGCATTGTGCTGCCTCAATTATCGTAATGAAAAATACCTGCACGCTAAGCACAAATAAATTCAAAATAAATCTGCAATTCTAAAGCTCTCTCTCTCTCTCTCTCTCTCTCTCTCTCTCTCGGGATTGTTGTGTACTACTAACACTGGGAAGCAAATTTTTGCCAAGGGAGTAACATTTGTGTACTAATTTCTTTGTTTGGTTAAGTTTGTCCAAGTTCATAAGACAACTGTCAGCCAGAGAACGAAGGGTAGTTACTGCTTTTGGGGTGAATAATATGAATTGGGTTGGGAAACCTAAAACTCCACTAGCACTGATAATGGACTAATGCATTGCTAGATCAAACTATATTAATATACTCTCTCCGTCCCAAATTGGATGACAATTTTTGATATCAGTGCCAATTTCAATTCTTTATATCTTTCAATATGAATATTAAAAAATATGTAATATAAATCTTATTTGATAATTCTTAATTAGTTCTATTATACAAAGTTTTTAAATTCGTGAAAAATATTATATATTAAAAGATATAAGTAATGAAAAATAACATAAATTTCAAAAATTATCATCCAATTTGGGACGGAGGGAGTATCTAAAGACAACACAAAACAAGTATGTAAGAGATAAGATGCCATCTATTTTCAGGTGTTGCCCTTCCCCTTATTTTTCCTTATCCATGAAAGACACATTTGAGAGAGGAATCTGATTCAATTGCCCACTTATCAGAAAAAGGATGATGAACAGAAAATCAGGATGTTTCCATGATGACCTAATTTAATGGACGAAATTCAACAATAATGAACTAAAAGATACTGATATTTTTTGTCCGTAAACCCTACCCGTTACACAAGGTAAAAACACTTAGCAAACACTCATCAATCATACGAAGGATTCAAATTTGAACCTAATGTGAGACAGTTGTAACAAATGACCAAAAGAACACCCCACCCAATGACGGACCGAGAGGCAGATGAGATTAGGCGATCAGCCTACCCAAGGTTTAAATTTTCCTAGAATCATAGTAGTAGTTATTGTCTTAAAAATGTTAAAATTATAATTAGTTCGTCCGTCCAACATTTTAAAAAGAAAATCTAAAATCCCCTCATTTAAGATGTTTTTCAAAAGTTTCATAAACACCCTCTTAAAATTTGTATGACTCTAGAAGATAAAAATATAGATGTTTCATATTTTATCTTTTGAAATAATTATTGGGTACAATATTTATATGTATCTACAATTATACACGTCCACATTTTTATAGTTGCATAGGTTGATCAAAAATATCTTCTTGATGCGTTTTTTGTGATATGTATCTCTTGTCGAAAGTTAACATCCAACTTTCCATAAATCTAGAGTCATCCATAATAGGCTTGGGCCCGCTAAGAGCATCCCCATGGTAAGGCCATCCACAGTGGTATAATCAAAAAAGGATAACTAAAAGTTGACACATCAGCTTTTGATTATTCACTTAAGAGGTTGTTAAGCTTAATAATGTTGAGCTTCACAATGGTCACTTCTAGTTCATAACCAAAATAAGGGTCTACTACAATTTCACTCTCTCTCCCTCTCTGTTTCCTGCGATTCACTTCCCTCCATTTAGGTTTTTTTTTTTTTGGCGAAAATATATCGATTCCCTCTTAATTTTGGGGAAAATTTGGTGACTTTCTTCCCTCCTATTGTGAATTTTTTTAGGGGAAAAAAAATAGCAACGGGAAAGAATAGTGAAATACCTTAAATCGGCGATGATGGGTTGAATTGTAGATAATCGAGAGACATAAGCTTCACTTTTTGAGGGAAAGAAAGAGAAATAGTTTGTGCAGAAAGCCTATAGGGAACAACGGGGTCCCTACCGAAATCGTACTGACAGTCACTCCAGGCCGTCTCTGGTTGCCGGACAGCCGATCTGAGCCGTCCAAAAATTTTATAAAAAAAAAACTAGGGGGATCAAGCGAGAATCAACAGCATCCGATTTGTGTAGGGTGCTTGATCCAAACATCCAATTTTTTCGTGTATATATGTATATACATGTATATATGAAAAAATTGAGTGTTTGGATTGAGCACCTACGTACGTCGAGATGCCATTGATTCCTACTTGGCCCAGTCAGTTTTTTTTTAAAGAATTTTTGGACGACTCATATTGGCCGTCTGGTGGCCGGAGACGGCTCGACGCGGCTTTCGGTCCATTTTCGGTACGGTACCTGTCGGTACCAATAACAAGACTCATAGTTTGTGGGTAAAGTGAAGAAGATATAGAGTAGGCGGCGAAGAAGAGAAGAAAAAAATACCAATTGAAACATGCGTGTATACAAATTTTGGAACTAGTTAACTAATGTGGTGTGGAGTCTACAAATTTTGATTATTGAAAAAGGTTGCTAGTTTTGGTTATTCAAAACCCAAAATTTGATTATTTCTAAGGATGTTGCTAAGTTTTATTATACCATAGTGAGCCATTTTTTGTACCAACATTGTTAACTTTAAAAATAATTAGCTTTTGATTATACCACTGCGGATGGCCTAGTAAGCAAATGAGTGTGGATAAACAAACTTAAAAACAATACTCAAAAAACACTCCACATTGTAATAAGCAAAGTTACAAGTCTTTTAGCAAATAACCAAATTTCACCCATTCTATAACTAAACTTAACAATTTTTACCAATAACCAAAACTTAATAACGAAACTCAAAACTCAAAAACACCCCACATTGGAACCGTCTCATTGAGACGAATAATTTGGTGTGGTCGGGTGCGTGATTGGAACTCGTTTACGATTGGATAGATGTGCATTGTGTATTGTGGAGTTTTTTTGTGTTAGAGATGCAAAAATAACCAATGTGGAGGTAGAAGTTAAGTTTAATTATGGACTAAATGGATAATCAAATGCTGATGTGGCACATTTTGGTTATTGATTTTGATTATTACCATTGCGGATGCTCTAAGGTTCAATCATTGTCTTACAATACATCACATTTAATTCAAAAATAAGTACTTATTTTATTTAGTAAAATACATGATAATCCTAGAAAACTTTGAAAGGTTTAAGAGTTTTATAGAGTATTCTAGAATGGTAAACTCTCTAGAAGAAAAGAAAATAATCTATACTATTCTAAAATGGTCTAAAATATTAGGGAATGTTTTGTATCTTTTTAAAAGGTTTTAAAAGGAAGTTAGAGAGTTTCAAAAAATTATAGAGGATTCTGGAATGTTATACACGATTCTAGAAAACTCTACTTTATACTAGACTTGTGTGGATTCTAGAATATTATGGAGATGTGGAGAATGCAAAATATTTTCTGAGAGGATTCTAGAAGGAGAATATGAGTCATTGGATGAAAATAATTGTAATAATTTATTGAGGGGTACTGGATGACTATAAAAAGAAAGAATGTGCTCTTTTCTATCTCATTGTGTCACAAAAGTGATTCCCTCTTTTGTCCCCATAAAAATTAAGTTTTAACACTGCTTTAATAGTTTGAGGTTGATGAGCATAAAATGTAGTACTTAAAAGACGCTCATACTTGACAACCACTGCTTAGTGCAGTTGGTCAGTTATTGCCTCTCCTTTGTGAAAGGTCTTAGGTTCGAGCCCTACAAAGAGCAGGCCCTTTAGGGAACCAGGGCTATGGATAGCTTCTGGTCTCCCCGTATTAACTCTAACACCCCCACTTACTTCCGCTGATGTATATCGCCGTGACTTTATAATTATTTATGTTATATTATCATCTATTTATGTTTTGTAGGTATTTTGGGCTTTATCACGCAAAACGTTTCTTCCAAGACGTATGAGATGGAGTCTGATTCAAGTGGGCTCAACCCAATCTAAAATAGAAGATTCAAAAGAGCAAAATCCAAAATCCAAGATCACGAAATTTTCTCCATGATGGAATTGAAATAAGAATATTGAATTGCAAGGATTTTGTTCTTTGCACGTGGCTTGCACATCTAATACTAGAACTCTTAAGGTAAGTATTGTTTAAGGAAAAGAAATACTACACAATCGGTGATTACCGAATTGACAAGAAGTTGATGGGAAAATGAATTATATTCCAAAGGGATCTGGGGCTTATAAATAGGAACCATCAGAGGTTTTGAAGGCGATGACTTTTTTCCACGCAGCAGCTCACCAGACCACCACGCCTTAGCAGTATTTTGGCCTACCATGGAGCAGCATCACCACGAGGCAGGGAATTCTCACGGCTGGCTCGAGCAGAAGAAACCAAGTCTAAAACGTGTTTTCATTTGTCGTAAGCTTAGTTTCATGGAGTTCTTTTATTATTTGAATATGTTTTTGTACTCCATGAGCAGCTAAATTCTTAAATTAGGGTTGAGGATGAAGCCTCATTAATGACTATTATTTATATATTCATGAGATTTGTTTTTACCCGAATATGTGGTTTTGATTATTATTAAATTGTTCTTACTCCAAATCAATTGTTAGAGGTAAATTTTGGATATGAATTCAATCATGATTTGGAATAGTCTTTAACATTGAACATTGGATTTTCATTGTTAACTATAAAATTGGATATTTATTGTGATTTGTTAAAAACGGATACAATTAATGATTCTGTTTTATACTTATGAGCGGAGAAGAGCAAACATCGATGATATTTTCCATGGTAACAAAATTACCTTTCAAATTATCATGAAGAAATTTTGGGGTAAAGTCAATGATCATGAATATATAATGATATGAGTTAATGGGTGTGGATTCCGAAACCTTATTATTTTTCCATTGATTAAAGAGAAACTTCAATTTCCCCGTCCTTGCTAGTTTAGTTCATTGTTTACTTATTATTGCTATTTACTTCAATTTTAGTTCCATTAAATCAATCACAATTTTGTCAACTAGGTTAGGGTTAATTGATTTAAGTTTATTTAGATTTGCTACAAAGAAATCATCAAGTCCCTGTGAGTTCGACCTCGCTCTTGCATTACTATACTTCAGTACGATTCGTGAGCTTGAGAGTACATTAAAATTTCACATCAGAGGTCATTGTATAAAGCCAAGTGTTAGGGATAAAGATGGAAATCTGATAATTCCCCTTTCTTTAACTGCACATGATGGTAAATGCCGTGAAAACTACTAATCAAGAAAAAATTGCTGTGAAACGTATTAGGGTTCTGAATGAGATTGTTATGAAATTGGGGTCTAATTGTAATAACTCTTGTAATTAGGAGATTAGTGCAAATTAGTAGATATCTTGTTTTGTTACCTAACAGTGCTACTTGCACATATTTTTGTGTAAGGGTGTTCAAAAAAATCGCCCGAACAATAAAATCGGTTCGATCCGGACCGAACCGTCATATTTAGTCCGGTTCTGCGGTTCTACGATCAGGTTATGGTTCCAAAAAAATCAGAAGCGTTAATTTTGGTTCAATTACTAGTTTTCAATTAATGAACCATGGTTAGAACCAAACCGGACCATTTAAAACTAAGATAAATATAGAAATACATATGTGTGTAATTAAATATATATTTGAATTTGGTAGGTTAATATTTTCCTTCTAAACTTAATTTATTTAGAGATGAAATCTCATTTGTTAGGAAAGCTTTTATTTTCTTCTTTCCTTTCCTATTCCAGCAGATTATCTTCCTATTTCTTTAATTTTATGAGTTCAGATTTTGTAAATAAGTGTTTGGATGCTTATTGGATAGAACCGGAATCGAATCAAAATCAAACCGGTCTTGCGGTTTGGTTCTTGTTAGGTTCTATGCATATATTGGTTAGGTTCTGGTTCCCAATTTTCTAGAACCGTTTGAAATGGTCCGGATACTGATTTTTTTGAGAACCGGACCAATCCAGACCGTGTACACCCCTATTTTTGTGCACATATCATGCACATACAATTTTTGTCGGGTGCATATACCGCTCATCTTTTTTAAAATATTTTTTGGAGGGTTCCTGTAAAAAATTGTAACAATCCTGATTTTTAGTAAGTAAAAATTTCGTTAAAAATTTAAATTTTTTTTAATACTTGGATTCACTTTCAAAAATTCCTTTTGTATTTTTAATAATTCGTCATAATTAGATTTTAGTCTTTTAAAATTATATTTCTCGGCTAGAGATTCTATTGGCAAGTATAGTTAGATTTTAGTTAGAGGAACCTAACTACCAATTCATCTAGTTACTTCCTCCTAACCCTAGATGAGCCTTTTGAACCTCCTTGAACCTTTTGAACCTTTCAAACCCTAATGAAACCTTTTGGACCTAGGTTATTATATACATATACATACACATATATATGACTAGTCAATCAAGTCATATTTGTCATCTTGGATCTTTACCCATTGGACGATAAAAGTTAGAGAAACTTTTATCCATTGGACAATAGACTTTCCATTAAAAAGATATCTATGCTAGATTGTTAAGTACAAAGATATAGTTATATATAGGTATATATGCACATGCCTAAAAGGACATATAAGTATTATTGAAGTAGATATTACTTCACCCTTTTATCCATTGGTCAATAACCGCTAGAAAAATTATTATCCATTGGATAATAGAGTCAATCTTCCAACAAGTACTAAGATTTACTAAATAAATCATTTCCTAGATTTTTCATGTGATGATATACTTATATATATATATATATATATATATATATATATGTATGTACCATGTAGATTTAATACCCTAGATTTTCTAAGTACATAATCTAGTATTATAATGAAACATGTGCCAATTTAGACTATTTTAATAAAGGATTTTGATCTTATAATTTTTTATTGGATATTGGAAAATCTACCTAGATTGCATAGTACTTATTTATAAATATATACATATATATATATATATATTACAAAGTACATATGTGCATATTAGGTTATTTTTAATAGGAAATTATGACTTGAAAATCTAGTAGATCTCATAGTACCTATATACTTTTATATATACTTGATCATACTCATATATATATATATATATATATATATATATATATATATATATATATATATTGTACAAGAGAGAAGGAGGGGGGGCCGAGAGAGAGAGAGAGAGAGAGAGAGAGAGAGAGAGATGGCCGAGAGAGAGGGAAGGAGAGAGGAAGAGAGGGAGATTTGGTGTACCTTGACTTGATCTTCCATGATCTTCTTACATCCTTTCAATCTAGAGTTATATATTCTTCCAAGCAAAATCTATCCTTTATTGTCCTTATATGTACAATTGCCAATATAAAACCTTGTACCATCCTCCTTTCCTCCATCAAATCTTCCAAAAATCAAATCTAATGTACTAAATCTAGCTATGTAAGCCTAGATCTTTCAAAGAAAGCATGACAAGTTGATTAAAAAATGAGATATGGAGAGAGAGAGAGAGAGAGAGAGAGAGAGATTTCGGGTGAAAGGGAGAGGGAGGAGCCTTGGCCTATAAATAGCAAGCTCATTCAAGCTTAAACTCACACCTTCACTCCTTACTCCAACTTCTTTCTAGAATTTCTAAGCTTTCCAAGTTCCAAAGTTCAAGTTTCTTAAGTTTTCTTGAGGTTTTTGAGAGTTACCATCAAACCACCTCCAAAAACCACCCCTGGATCTTTAAAGTAATCTACTTTAGTTAGCAAAGTTGTTTCTAGGAAGAGAAAACTCATCTCTCTTCCTTTCGAAGCACTTCGAAGTCGTTACGCCGCCGATTCACAAAACCGATGACCAATTCTTAAAACCGACCTACCGCCAAGAAGAACGGTAGATTCTCCCTAACTACTACTCCTAAGTATATGTAGATTTTCTCTACTCATTTCTCTAAGTATAAAAAGGATTCCTTGTTCACCAACTCTACGTATAGAACCGTATGTTAGAAAGTAGATTATTCTTATCCCCTATCTTTAAGTATATGTAGAATATCCTTAACCGTTTTCTCTAAGTATATAAGGTTATTTATTGCTTGTAATGTTTGGAATGAATGATAGGTAGTAAACTCATTTTGCTAATGGTGGTATGAACATGTTGAATAATTGACTTTTACTTCAATAAACATATGTTGTTTAGAACTTGCCAAAAAGGAAGAAAGAACGGCTTTCGAAAAATAAGACTTATCGTTGATAGAAGTATTCGTATTTTGATCTTTAAGATGGTCATGAGCATGCATACATGAATTGCTTGTATTACTTGTAGTGTGATAAAACATAAGTGATTTTCACTCCAAAGGCGTCCGTACATATGGCGTTATGCTTTAAGTTGTGATTTGAGCATGCTAAATAACATAGAGCTGGATGATCTTACTAGTTTGGTTTCAAGATTACAATGAATGATTTATGTACACGTGAAAAGTCCTACCACGGAGTCTATGCATGAAAACGAGACACAGAAATCAAGAAAGCGAGAAACATGACACCTAGGGTGTGTTAATGACAAGGCGTGTTTTGAAAAGGAGAAAAAGTTTTGAAACCCCAATGTGGCCGGACTAGCCCATTGTGGGAAGGTTTGTGTGTGTTCCAGTAGAAATTCGGAAAAACAAAAAACGGAACTATTGTAAGGTTTGTGTGTGTTCCAATGGGAATCTGAAAAAACGGAACCATTGTGAGGTTTGTGTGTGTTCCAATGGAAATCCGAAAAAGCGGAACCATTGTGAGGTTGTGTGCGTTCCCATGGGAACCCGGAGCGGCGGAACCATGGTGAGGAATGACTTGGTTATCCGCAGAGATGAGTCAATGCAATTGTGTGCCAATGGAAACTCGGTGTGGCGGAACCATTATGAGGATACTCGGGAGACCGGAACGGTGGAACCGATGTTAGGTGTGTAAAAACGATTTTGGAAATGATGATATGGTAAAAGAAAAGTGGAAAGTGGAGACACGGTCCACAACGAGTCGCGTAGGAGAAACTCAGAGAATCTTGGACACCAACTCTAGTTGAATATTGATTGTGTATGTGTCACTGTTAACCGTTTTGTTATGTATGCATGATCTATGTGAAAATTGTCAGTTTTATGATCTATTGTTCGTAAGTTAAAGGTTAATGGGTATGGGTTATTCTATTGAGCTTTTGTAGTTCATGGTATTATCTTTGGTGACCCTGACATATTATATCGGTGGTGACGCTGGTATAATGTGTCAAACTTTGTAGATGAACAGGGTGAGTTGTACACCTTGGAGGCTTTTGGAGCCAAAGAGCTGGCTAAGATGGAAGAACAGGCGGAGCTGTAGTTAGGAACCTTAGTTTCCCTTCCCTTGTGTAATGAAAGTACTCTTACGGAGGTTGTGATGTAATAAAGAGCCAAACTCTATTTAGATATTCAATAAAATTGTTTATTGAACGTTCCCAAAATTCGGGGCGTTACAAAAATCAACTTCAACGGCTATCGGTAAGGGCTTTCTCAGAAATCGTAGGGCAAAATAGAATGATTCGCCCTACAATATTTGAGAAAGCCCTTACTGATATCCGTTGGAGTTGATTTTTTACGAAAACCCTACAAAAAATATTTTAAAAAATAAGAGCAGTTTGAATCATTTTGTGAGACCCCGACATGGGCCCCACAAAAATGTATGTGCATGGTATGTGCACAAAAATCTGTGTGGGCATCGTTACTGTTTTGTTAGTTAGTGCGGAAAAGTTTGTTAGGGATTGTAACCAGCTCTATAGAGCTGAACCAAAGAGGATGTAAGGATTTGTTGTTTGTTCTTGTTCTTTTGGTTTGAGAAATAAGAGCTCAAAAATTCTTTCTTGTTCTATTTCTTTGGTGTAATTTTCTTCTACAGTCATAACATTGATATCAGAGCAAGCCTTCCTCGATTTGTCATCAATGGCAGATGGAACTAGGTTACAAGAACTCAAGAAAATTGAAGATGCCCTTCGTTTCTTAAAGGATAGTTATGATAAACAGGCTATCGAGCTACGATGCCCTTCGTTTCTTGAGGTCAAGGCTATTTTTCAAGAAGAAGGGAATGTTATGAATTTGGGGTCTAATTGTAATAACTCTTGTAATTAGGATATTAGTGCAAATTAGTAGATATCCTGTTTTGTTAGTCAGTGCGGGAAAGTTTGTTAGGGATTGTAACCAGCTATATAGAGCTGAACCAAGGAGGATTACGGGTCTGTTGTTTGTTCTTGTTCTATTTCTCTGGTGTAATTTTCTTCTATAGTCATAACAGAGATAAAGAGAGAGGAAAACAAATTATTGGAGATCGTGCGCAGAGATAGAGTTCAAAATCCAAATCCTAAAACGACAAGGTCTCAGAGTGTCTCCCACTCTCTCTTATAGATAGATATGTACGACCAAAGGTTAGTTCTCTACTAATTGATTTAATTTTTCTCTGCACTTGAAATCCTATTTTTCTACTCATTATTCTCTGTCATTCCTTTGGTTACAGTACTAATCATTTTCCGTATTGGATTTTTCATTTTTGATAGGATTATGTCTCTATAATGAGTTCCTCTATCGGTAAAATACCTTTTCGGTACTCTGAAAGACTGGAGGAGTTTTTTTTACAATTTTGTTGATATTGTACTGTAAAATACGGAGTTTTTTTTACATTTTTGTTGATAATGTACTTGAATGCTTCTTCTTCTTTTTTTGGGTCGCCCTAATGCCACGGAACTTTTTTATTGTGCCACGACACTTATCTTGATCTGACCATTTTGCCCTCGTTCACATATCGAGACACACCTTAATCTCTAATATCACCTCTGTTTTGGTTTTGACCAGAGTCATTACGGAAAACAACTCCAGCCACGTCCTCTCCCTCCTCCTCCCCCACCTCTGCTGTAAGATCCACTATGTTTCCCATCACTGCCAAATAACCAAGCCGTATCTCAACTCTATCTGATCTCCCTCCTCATATTTAACCCATATAAAATAATCCCATTCAACAATCCATGAGAGGGCAAATAAGCTAATTCTGTTTTTCAGTTAATTGACCCATCTCTCCCAAAGGAAAAAAAATTGGGGGAAGAGAGATACCTACAAAAACCAGTTTTTAACATTTTCCTCTGTTTTCTCCTACAAAAATTGAGTGATGGTCTCGATGCGGATGAGTGTGAAGGTTTTTCTCGATTCCTAGACCGGTGGTGGCAAATAAGTAATTGGTTTAGCATAATCAAAGTCAAAATACGAATAATAGGGTTTTCTTTGTTGGTAGCGGATAATTTTATTTTCATCTTCTTCTTTTTAACAGAATTTATGGGTTTTTTGGTATCCACATATTTTTTTCATAATAATTCAATTTCTATTCTGTTTACTAAATAACATGAAATCTGTTTACTGAATCACATAAAATTTCCCCCAACTCTCTATATATACAAGATATACTGGGAGTTGGGCAGTGGAAAGAAATCTGTTAAATAACATATCAATCAATTAAATTGAATATTACAGTAAGGAAGATAAAATGGAAGATAAACTACGAGCTTGTTTTCTACCAAAGGTGAAAACCCAGGATCCACCGACCAAAAGAATCAGGAATTCCGCCACCTTCAGTGAATTTTCTGATGCCAATACTGCCAGCTAAGTTGAACACAAAGACAGAAATTTCTGTGGCACAGAAAGGGAAAGTTATCACCTCAGGAAGACCTTGTCCCAAAATCGCTGTCACAGTTGCACAATGTGTTCAGAATCTTGCAATACCACAAATGTAAGTATATCAAGACAGAGAAATAAAAACACCTTACGGACAGAACAATCCGCCCACCCATTTTGACTAGAGCGATCACCATCCACCCAAATTCAGAGTTACCCGAGATAAGCTGGGAATGGAGCAAATTCAGTTTGAACAAAGCCACATTCAATATCAATTGAACTAAAACAAATCTGATATCCCCAGTTCAAACTACTCTTTTGAATCCTAGCCCCAATGAACATCTCCACAATTCACCAACAGAACTTTTCCGATGGTTTCAAAGCAAGTAGAATGTGAAGCCACATCTTAACCACATAAATTGTTGAGAACTGTAATACCCATGAGACAATAGTTTATAAGCTCATCAAAGAGAAATCCGTACCAAAGCATCTTAGTTCAAAAAGCACATCAAAGATAAATTAGTTGTTCAACATATTAGTTCGATATAATAGAATCCATCCCCGAAAAACAAAGTACAAGCGCTTCCATCAAGCATATAAAAGATATCGCACCAAGCAAACAAGTCATAGAAATGGCAGCTATTAGCTTGAACCTTATGCCATTATCTTTGCAGATCTAACGTAAAGGCTATCCACGACCTTACCGATATTAGAAATAGTCTCCAGTGTCGCGGGGTAGATAGCATCTGTCTTGGGATCATCAAAGATGATGAGGCATCCAGCACCTTGATCTAAGGTCCCAGCAAACTTCTTATCAAGGATCATCTGAGACAGCTTCTTCTCCACATGATCCACCGGCAGTTCAATCAGCTCAGCAATATGCGCAATCTCCACCCTAGAAAACGGCTCAATCAACCTGCAAAGGTTCTGCTCCAGCAGCGTATCATAAAGGGAAGACAGGTGGCGGTGCACAATTGGGTCCTCCTCCAGCTGCGCCTTGAAATCCCTAAGCGCAGTCTCAAACAGTCTCAGAGACCGTTGCGAATGCGCATGGGCCACTGCCTTCATCGCATCGACTTCCGGACCCTGATACTGCAAACCCACCTTCGCGGAAGATAATATCCCCACCACATCATCAGCTTGACTCACCATGATTTTGCACAATAACATATATTTGAGACTGTATATGGCCCTAGGATCTTCAAGAGCATTGAAAGCTTCAAATGCTTCATAGAAATAGCTGTAACCAGTTTTATAGTCCTTTTCTTCTGCGTGAAGAATTCCGCTCTGTAAATCTATTGTTCCCTGCTGATCTGGTGGCACATAAATAGCATTGGCTGCAGTTCTAGCGGCAGTTAGAGACGCCTTGGCTTTAGGAAGGTTTCTCAGAGAAAAATGGAGCTTACTCTCCAATAATTCTATGTCCACAAGAAGTAACTTGTCGTCTAATCTCCTCACTTCCTTGATTAAGCTAGAGAGAAGGGCTAGCGCCTCTGAATACTCCTTGCTCTCCATCAAAAGAGAGGCAAGCCTCGCTTCCACTCTCTGACGGAGGAACGTCCGCTTCTCCGTGCGGGTCCACTGCACCATCTCTTTGCAAAGAGAGATTTGGAGATCTGACGTGTTGGGTATCTTTGCTACTGCGTCGATTATGCTTCGGACGATTTTGGCGGTTTTTGCCTTGGGGATCAAGGAAAAGAAAGGCCTTAGTTGGGTCAGGAGGCTTCTGAGTTCCTCCGCCCTGTTCTCTTCTCTGAGAAGGTCTGCGAGATTTGAGATGGCCTTTTCTTTTATCCGCAGTGCTTCAGCAGAAGAAGAAGGATTCTCAAGTATGCGGTATAAGATGGAGATTGCCTCCGATGGCTTTTTTGCTTCTTGAGCCTGATCGAGTGATTCAGTGGTTGCTGGGAGGAATGATGAAGACATGGTCACTGCCTTGAGGTTCCTGGAAATCAGAAATAAGTGAACAATTAGGTACAGTATACATAACTAGCCACACAAACTAACCAAAATGAAAAACACACAAAACTCAGATGATAGTCACAGTTCCCACTTCCCAGTTTTCCAACCAAAATAGAAGACATTCACTGGTTTTGTTCTTCATATACGAATTCATGATACAATTTGCTATCAGAAACAAGTCAATGCATTATCTTGTCCCAACCGTTTTAATGATACAAGAGTTGGGAGCAACTCTTACTATCATCATTTCCCAATGATCAATCCCACTTCTGCATTAAAAGTTGATCAAACCAATCTTGAAAGAATCATACTAACAGCCAAAGCAGAAATATCTACCTAATAATTATCAATCATCCACAATATAGGCATCATCATGCAAATACAACCAGAGAGATAAAGAACACGGAAACTAATGTAGCAGCAACAACAAACCAAATACATCATATAGACATTTGGATACAGATTGGATGTCCCCGAAGCATTATGGGAAAAAATAACCTCCAAATTTCTTCTATTCTCTTTCCTTTAATTCCTCCTACTTTCTTCCATTCTTTCCTCTGATTTGTCAGCCATAAAATACAACATCGACAGTTATGGGTGAATAACACAAACAAAAGCCTAGAAGAGCCACTGCTTCAGGCTCCTAAATGGTCAACACTTCTGTTTACTAGAGTACACAAATACAATGTTTAAACAACTAAGGGGGCGTTTGGTAACACTTGCTCTTGGAGTGTCAAGTATCAGTGTTTCAAGTTTGCGTTGACTCTCTACGCCTCACAAAAGCCAATGAATACTTGTGGTGTCATTCTAAAGTTTCAATGACACCTCTTCATGGACATTGAGGACTTTTAAGACATGTTCATGGGCCCTTAACATTGACATTCGACTGTGTCTATGGTGTGTCACTGTATCTACATGTTATTCTATCCATATAATGCCAAACTTAGCAAAACCACCACCTCTTCCATCCTTGTTATCATTGTCAGAGTCAACAACAGGATACATAATATGTCCCGCTAAGGATTGTAACTCAAAATAGCAATTTCAGCAACAGAACTGCAGTTCAACAATACAAACAACAGTTTCAGCACAGTTTCAACACAAAAACATCAGTTCCAGGACGATTTCAGCCAAAAACACCAGTTCCAGCACGATTTCAGCCCCAAAACAGTAGATCCAGCAGACTGTCCGTGCAAAAACAGCAGTTCCAGCATAAAAACAGTAGTTCCAGCGTACTTTTCACATAAAAACAGCAGTTCGAGAAAAAGAAAAAAAAAACTTTTCCATCATCGAAACATTAACCTTACAGGAGCATACAACACAATAACAAAGAACCTAGGAAAAACCTAACAAAAAAAGGTCATGAAAGCAAGACAATTCAGTTCAAGTCCCTTTCAGGAGACAAAATTGTCTAAAGCTTTGCTCATGAGTTTATAACAACCGCAGACGAACCTCAAATTCAAATATCTTTATCGATTCCACTAACTACAAGAAACTCATTAAGGTATAGACATTTAGGTACAAGTGAACCAATCAGAACTGGATAGATGAAATCAAAATAGCTACCCCATGTGTGCCACTACATGAACAATCAAAACTATAATCGATCTGTAAAGTGGCAGAGATCCCACCACCATAAACATGTGGGGGCTGGGAAGGAAAGATAACAAAGCAGTTGTCCCTCTTAGACTCTTCTAACGACATTCAGACTAAAATTGGTCAAAATCAACAGATATAGGAGTCTACAATTACCCAAATACAGCTACTTGACTCGAACCGAAAGGACTGATAAACCAAATAAAGAAAACTCGCAGGTTCTTGTTGAAAAAACTTTGACCTGACAATACCATATAAAGTAAGTAGTAGGTTTAAGCAACGCTTTTAAAATCACTAGGCACTAGTCGGGCAGAAAAGGGGTGCCTAGTGCCTAGACACCGACTAGTTGGCAACCAAGCACCTAGGCGGGAACTAGGCGACGACTAGTAGGCTGCCTAATCTAGGCATTGGACCACTACCTAGCGCCTAGGCAGCCGACTTTTAGAACAATGGGTCTAAGTCTAGAGTGGCCACTCAAGGTTTAGCCATGACTTACCGCCCAACACCGAGTCCCTCCCTCCCAACCAAATCATCACCCTCATCAACTCCTCCGTCGTCCTCGAATCCCCCTCACACCGCCTTGTTGCCAACATGACTGCCGACGAAGGCCACCCCGATTTGGGTAGTCAGACATCACTTCAGATTTTGCGGCGAGACAGATTCCAGCAAAGAGTGGGGGGCCAATTGGATGATTTCAAGCGGTAATGTGGTGTTTGGGGTGGTGGCTGGGATGAAATCAGCAGTAGCAATGCGGTAGCTATTTTTGCCCTAGAGAGAGAGAAGTGAGAAAACAACTAGTATATCATTAGGGTATTTTTGTATGATAAAGGACTTTATACTATAACAGTTTTAAATCGATGGATCCTAAACCTTTCAAAAACCTAACCTGGGCTAAACATCCATATAAGCCGCTACATTTGGAGTTTAGACCAATTTTCTGTAGACTTATTAGACTTCATATTTTGTTTTGGATTCCGTTTCTCATTGGGTTCATTATCATCTAGTATGATGGGTTTAGACGCATTATCAACATTGTTAGATCATATAACAGTAACCCCAGAATCATCCATCTACAAAGAACAAACATACAATCTATTCCAACAATGTTCAATTAAAGCAACAACAGCAGCCCCAACAACAACAACGTTTAACAACAACAACAGCAGCCCCAAAACAAAGCAAACAGTAGCCCAAATCTGAGACAGAGATAGATAAAACTCACCTCTACAATTAAGGGCAGAACTGGTACGATAGTAGCTCAAAAACATATACGATGATTAGGATCCAATCACAGAGAGAGAGAGAGAGAGAGAGAGAGGAACCTTGGTTGTGCGGCTGGTGGAGTGCGGTGGTCACTAGGGAGTAGTTCGCGTCGCCCGGTGGTTGTCGAATGACTCGAAACTAGTATCAGAGAACGCAGATGGAGAGATTATCTGTGTCAATAGCAAGCACCGCTGTTCGTTTGGATGAGGAGCCTACAAGTACTACTCGCACTAGAAGTATGTATATGAATCTTATTCGGAAAAAAATTCAATTCATCCGGGTGCGTTTCGTAACTTCTTCAGTTTTTAGTTTTTGATTTTTATTTTCACTTTTTTTAAAACTAATATAAAAAATTTGTTTGGTAACATATTTTTACTTTTTTATTTTTCATGAACCTTTTAAGAATTTCTGGAAATTATGAAAATTAGAAAATGGAGTTTTACCCAATTTTGAAAACAGAAGTTCGACCCGGCCGTTTCTTTTCTTTTCTTTTCTTTTATCAGACTAAACAAGTCTCTTTCAAAATTCAGTAATTACTTAAAGTTGAAACAAAAATTGTATTGGAGACCAAAAATTTGTAAAAGCGCATTTTACTTTCTAACCTTATTAATCTGTGCACAGATTGTATTGTGGGGCCCATTACGGGTCTCACACACATGATCCCAACCGTTCATTATGTTTAAAATATTTTTTCAAATGCCCTCGCAAAAAATCAGCTCAATCCGATACTACAATATTATAGAGAAATGTTGTCAGAGTAAAAAATCAATAGAAAGTAAAAAATTTGGTGAGTTAATAAGTGCAACCGTGCTACTAAGTGTTGTACAAACAGCGCGTATAATGCGCTTTCGGGCCCTTCTCGGGTTCAACAAAGATAATCAAAATCGCTCATTTTTTCAAAATATTTTGTTTGGATCCTCATAAAAAACCAGTTACATCCGATATCGTTAAGAGCGTTTATGAAACGTCCATATTTGCTAGCCTAAATTCTCAAGCAAAATTAGACGTTTGCAAATATGAAATCCAACATGTTTAACTTGGAAGGCCACCATGGAATATCAAAGTGAATGCTCTGTATCTTGAAGGCCATTAGTTTCCATGCTTTTCCACTTGCTTGGTATCTTAAAGGCCATTAGTTAGTTTCCACTGACTGCACTTTTTGTTGACATACAATTTGTTAACTTTCATTTTGCACATCCTTTTGCCAGCTCTATATCCCTTACCTACTGAAGCCTTATTGTCTGCTGATGTTTTTGTGCTTTTATCATGTTTTGTATAATCCGTTTGCGATATTCTATCAGTATGTCTCAATATACTTATTTTCCAAATCCAATTCCTAGTGCTTTTCCTCAGTTATTAGGACTTTCGAAGTCAAACCCTGTTAGGTCTCTTGACCACCATTGCTTTGTGTTTTATATGGGCACATGTAATTTTCAAGGTAATTCTCTTAGTTTCTCAACACATATTTCTTTTACATATATTTATGCATGATTGAATCATATTGGTTTTGGAATGTTAGGTGATTCTCATCATAACATATACAGCAAGGTGAAGGTCCCAAGTCTGATCGAGTTTGGGAGAACGGAATGCCAGAGTCGAGGATATACATGAAGCTTGCGGCTATGTCCCAGAAGAGCTGGACTCATGATTCCTTTGGCTCTGTTGCTTTGCATTTTTTGCACGGTCATACCGTGCACCTATATAATTGTAATGAAAAATACCCATATAAAGAAAACTCTTTCTTTTTTCTTTGCCGTTCAAAAAAAAGGGAAACTCTTTCTTCCCCAAATAATGCCGCAATTCTGAAGTTCTGCTTGTGTCCTCTCTCCGGTCATTGTTATGTAGTACTACGATAAAACTGGAAATCTAAATTTCGGCCAAGGCAGTAATATTTTTGTGCTTATTTCTTTGTTTGGTCTATTTTCTGTGATTCCGGAAGAGGACAGCCCGGGAACATAGGATAATTAAGAACAAAGAATAATTACTGCTTTTAGGGAGAGTCACACAACATAAGTCCTGCACTTGTTACATCAAACATTACAAAGGAACAATGAGTGCACAATTTTATGCACGGATTTCACATTTATTTATTTATGCAAAGCCTTTAGATATCCTTGCACAGAGATATAAGACCAGAATAATATATGACCTGGCAAATCGACATACAACGCACAACCTACAACATACCTAGATTGGATCTACACATGATGAGACATTTCTTACTTGAGGAACCTATCAAACCAATCACTGGCTTCTTTTACCATAAATGTGGTCAGTTCGTGTCCGATTCCAGGTTGTGCTATCAGCTGTGAATCAAGGGGAAAAATACCATCTGTTAGGTCGAAGAATTTTAAAGAGGTAGAATTAAGCGGAACTACAAGATTCAAAAGCAGAGAGACCTAGCCTTGACTATGCATTTTCGACAAGAAGTAATTTCTGATAGTCAGAAATTGTTGTATTAGTATGATAAACTAGTTGCTTGCTTCAAATGCAGAGAGGATGACTCTTATTCTGGGAGGAACCATAACAGTCTAGAGATTCAGCATAGAAATGGACATTGTTCATAATGATGCTTGCAGCCGTACAGTAATTGTAAGCTTGATGCACAATATCAAATAACTACTAACGCAATCAACTTTAACAGATGAACGATTCATACATTGAACTTATCAGGACAATGGGCTTCCTCATAAGCCTCGCGTGCTCTTGATTTGGGAATTTCTAGTCCTTCGAGTGGGCATCGAGGATCCTTTTCACCTGTTTGTCAAAACCAATATTTCATGAGGCACCAATCATGCTCAACTTACCGCTTGGCTAATCCCTTGTTGGGGTACCAAAAACTAGAGGTGGCAAATTGAACCCAGACCCATTAACAAACCCAGACCCATCAACTAGAAAATAGACCCAACCCAACCCATTTATTAGTTGGGTAAGAATGGGTTCAAACCCAGCTAACCCATTATTAGTTGAGTCATAATTGGGCATTAATTGGGTCAACTTAAATGACCTAATGGGCAATGAAAGTAACCCACCAAATTTCATATCTTAATTGGTCTCTTTTGCAATTGGAAAGTGGAGGAGTACGCCCCCCCCCCCCCCCCCTCTCTCTCTCCCCTGCCCCCTTTCCCCCCCCCCCCCCCCCGCTCTGTGTCCCCCCCGCTCTCTCTCTCTCTCTGTGCCTCCCCCCCCCCCCCCCTTCTTCTTTCTCTTTTATTCAATTGTTTTGTGCTAAATCACACGCGTCCAAAAATATTTTAAATGATCCGAATTAAAAATCAATTGTGACCGGTAACAATTATTTTGACCAGTCAAAATTGAAAACACATCTCATCCATTAATTGCACGAATGGACCCGTGAAATTGTGCTCCGCCGTGAATAAATTTCTCTCATGGTAGTCCCGCAAAGGGTTTGAATTAAAAAATTGACTTATTTTTTTGTTCTTATTCAAAAAAATTTTGCATTTTTTTTGTTATGTGTCACATTTTTGTGACTTATTAATTTGTTTTGATGAGAGGAATCGGAAAAGTAAAAAAATTTGATCAAAACTTATAATTTTTTGAATAAATACAAAAAAAATCAATAAGACAAAAAAAATTACTTATTCTCGTCTTTTTGAAAAAATTTATGAGTTTCGATCATAATTTTTTTTTACTTTTCTAATTTTTCGATCATAATTTTTAGTATATATGTAATTGGGTTAATGGGCGGGTCGGGTTTGCTTTAAAATAAATGGGTCGGGTTGGATATGGGTAATTAGACTCATAGTTAATGGGTCTAAATGGATTAATGACCCATTAAAGACTCAACCCACTAACAACTTACCCAATTTGACCCAAACCCGCCCGTTTGCCACCCCTACCAAATACTACATGTGTTTTTGCAACAAGAACCTTGTTCATACAGATTGGATCGGAGTGCAGAAAAGGACATACCATTTAAGATCAGCAGAGGGCGTGGTGCAATTATTGGTATTGTATAAGGTGAATCAAACTCGGAGGCTAAACCAGGAGCAATTCTGTCCCACACCTGTAGGAAAATTAAAGCACCATAATATATGATCGATCATGCAATATGAATTATGCATCACCAATAGAGGACGGCGCATTAGGAAATTTTTACAAATCTACAACCGATTCGACATACACAAAAAGGTAAATGCGACTGACCTTCTCCACCACTTCCTTGTCAATGACACTCTTGCCTAAATCAACCTGTGCTTCTGAAACCAAAAAACAAATTTAATGGAGTTTGCACAAATCAACCTGTGCCTCTGAGAGAAAAAAAATGCTTGCACTGAGCTGATAAAATATGCTTCTTGGAAAATAGAGATGACATGCTACACATATTCCATAGAACTCCTACTTAATACAACAAATTTAGCAGGCAAGTGCTCTTTCCTGCGTAAACCATCGCATAAAAGGTAATCAAGCATCCTTGAAATATTAACATAAGAGTACTCTACTTATAAAAGAATTTTGAGGTAAAATTTGCTGATGCTAGACCAAATAAGTAGTGCGAGAAAATTTCACATTGGTGTCAATAAACACTACTAGCTAAGTTCCAATTATCTTCAATTTTCTAATTTACTTTTCTTGGCCTCACCTTCAAATACATCCTTAATACTGTCAACCCGACTCTGCCACTTATTGTGGTCAATAGCCCATCGAAATCCCTGTGACATAATGCATGAACAGAAAAATATTCCATTACAGTTAGCAATACCAACTAAGGAATGCAAGAAGTACTCAGTCATATGTTATTCATGAGAATAAAAAAAAAAAAACTTAGATAACCAGAACCTGAACCCCAATTATAGGGACAGCCACCGCATAGCGCGTGTCAGCAGCGGCAGCAAACCATGCATGCATTCCTGCATTGCAGTATCTGAATGTTATAGAAACTATGCAGCCTATTTTTACATTATTCAAATATTATTTATTCAACCTCCAAGTGATTCCCCAGTGATGCCAATTTTAGATGGGTCTATATCAGCCCTTTGTGTAAGGTAATCTGCCAGCTTTATTAAGTCCCAGACCTGCAGAATTAACAAGTATTCCATGGAATTACTCTACGAGGAAGAATTAAATCCAGATACTAATCTTTGCTGACTCATCAAATTCTGTTAAATAAAATGTAAGAACGCAGTATTAAATGTTTCTGAAACAAAATGAATAGAGGAATTACCGTATCAAATATGAATGGCATTGTATCCCCTTTTCTCCATGATGATACGAGAGCCTGCACAAGTAAACAAAAATCATATTACAGGCAGTATGGATCTCAGTAAGTGGTTATACTGAGAAATATGAGAACAAAATACACACATCTTTGTAAGTGGTCATACTGCTTGCACGTTCCCCATGGTAACGAGAATCAATGGCAACAGCAACATATCCCCGTGAAGCATATGCCTGAAACAAATCAAATTACAAGACAGTCCCTAGTGATCTTTAAGTCAAACTGGTGATGATCAAGGGCTCTATCCAAATATCTACCTCGAGCAATGGCCGTAACCACTCTTTGCACTTCTTGGTGCTATGCAGAAAGACAACAGCTGGCCTTCTATGATGATTATTTTCTTTCATGCTCAAAATCAGCACAGGCAAGCGCCCTTGCTCTCCTGACTATTCATGAGTATACCAAGACCCTTTTATGCTCAAAATCAGCAGATATGCATGTAAAAGGAACTAAGAAACTATTAAATTTACTGGAGAAACTTCCTTCTTGAAAACAACATCTAGTGCTTTTAGCTAGACTTCTATACTACAAAAATACTAATATATAGGAGGTAAAGTCAGCATTTTCATTAACATTGCTTGTGTGCTGTTTTGTATTGTGGACTCGTGAATGCGTTATACGATTACATAGTTTTAGAGTTTCAGTAGTGGGCTCTGAAAGAACTTGTGGATGAGGTATTCTGCACCCTAACAGATTTTCCTGTTAACAAATAGTCCTCCTGCAGTCTCCTTAAAGGAAAATGAGGAACACAAGGTTTAGTGGGACGACAGTTACGAGGGGAAGCATGGTGTCGTATTGATAGTAGATTGTCACAGCCCCATTCTCCATGGACAAAGGCAATTTCAGATTAAAACTTTCCAACATTGAGCTTGTGGCATTGTGCAACAATTTACAGTTCTTAACCTACTTCAATGCGGCCTTTATCTGGAAAAACAAAAAGGATTTGCACAAGTGCAAGGGTGGGGGTGCCTATGCGGTTGGGTAGGGGAGTTGAATGCTAAATGCTACAGAGATAATGCTTTAGTAGATAAGAATTATAAAATTCGAAGGCCAAAGAAAATAAGGCAAACTATGGAGGACACATAAAAGGCCTGCCCCATTAGGACTTCAAGACGATGCCCGTAAATCACAGCACATCAAAATAAAACCTTTTCATGGAGCTGTCTTAGTATCCAAACCTACAATCAAATTGAGAGTTCACTGGTGCAGCTAATACCAACTGTGCAGCGATCAAGAAATTTGATGCCTGTGATGTGAGCTGTATTGCATGGAGCTCAGTCTGTGCATTGGTTGCAGATATGTATTTTAAACATTGGGACTCTTCAAGAAACTCATTGATACATGATTAGTCTCCCCTTCACTCTAGTAAAATCTCATTCTGGAATATATTATCTGGGTGATTGTCTAGTTTGACCCATTGGTGGCAATTCCATACACTTATCTTGCTATCTTTCAGAAGAACCCACGCAACACTAAAATGTGGAATATATTATGAGAAAGATGTGAGAAGCTTTCTACTCCCACGTGCAAATGAAGATCAATAAGAGACCATCTACGAACAGGTAATTTCTAATCTCTCAAAAAAACAAATTAGACAAGATTAAATGAAGACTTGGAGCAGTTGTCCGTCCATGTAATAAAGAAGACCATGCTAGTGTACAGTCAAGATTGCGAAGGAAGATGCTGCAAGAACGAGATGAGGTCTGGAGAAAAGAGCATCCATATATGATCTGGTATGATGGTCTATGATCCAAAATCAAACCACATGAGGGAAAAAGGTTCGAGATGCCAAACTCGAAGTAAGGGATAGGGCATTATACATTAAAGGCATTAGATGATCAACCCAAGTGGTGGCAATATTTATGACATTATAGACTTTCATGTTTGAACCACTACAAACCAACTTAGGCAGGAATATAACTACATTAAATGTTAACAGAAAATTTCCTAATTTTAGACCAATGTTTAGCATCAAATAAGATGTTTGTTTCCAAAAGGGAATCCAGAATCACAAAAATGTATTCAATTTGTTGTAATTCCCTAACTTCCTTTTACTTGTCCTTGCTTAATGTTTTCTATATCTCGAGTCAGTAACGAAAATAAGATAAACGCCACAGCAGAGAAATATGATCAGTGTGTAAAAACCCACACACCTCGGTCCTCAAGTACAAGTTTTCCTCTTTCAGATCCTTAAGATTGGGAATGTCTAACTTTGGACAAGATTCCATTGCCTGTCAAAATATAAGAGATTAGAATGCCACCATCCACAAATGTCCAACAGGTAAAATAAAAGATCCTCGAAGAGATTTTAACCTCACTAAACTTCGGATGGGGAGTTTCCTGGTACATAGGATCCAACACAGGATGTCCAAGTTCCACAGATAGCGGAACTGAAAAAAGTCCACTCATTAAAACAACAAGAAGAAGAAACTAATCACACATATTGTAGGAAAATGTTCAGAGAGAGAGAGAGAGAGAGAGAGACATAGTTATGCTTTATCTCCGAGTGGAGACATTCTATGTTATTTCCAACACTTAGAAATCACCAAACACCATTCCTAGTATTCCCAGAATAATTCAACATATAATGCAGCACTTAGTGCTTCGAAACAACAAAAAGTCCCTCCGTTTCTATAATTAATTTGATATATGGAATCACTGGGAAGTCTTTTATTCGGTCAAAACAAACATAAAACACATAACCATACAATATAAAATTACAATGCAATGAGAACAGAGTCCATTGGCAATAAAGAATTGGTTTTCACCCCATTACATGTCACTACAGAATCTATAACATCAATCTACATACAATTCATTACGTATACCATGGAGTTTTGCTCATCACTTCACCCTAAACAAACCGTCAATCATATTCCTCCCCAGTATAAATTTCAATTACATTCATTCTGTTCCACCTGCTCTCTAAAAATCAGTGGTGCTGGGAATGGTTCTTTATGATCCATTGGAGTGGTTTGGACTTCCTAAAATCTCATCATTCAAAATTGATTTGGTTCTTGGTCTTACCCAAAACCGGAAGAGTGCCGCAAGCCTTCCACTACACACTTTGTCTTGGACTTCACACTAATGTGTGACGGAAAAAGAACTGCGGGCACTGCCACGTGGTGAATTTTTCTAAACCCAGACCTATCAAACCACGAAAATGTCAGGATACATGAAAAACGGCCCGTGAACCTGTCTAGAAAAGGGTCCATTCATGGACAATTTCATGGACCGTTTTTAATATATCCCAACATTTTTGTGGTTCGATAGGTCCATCAAACCATACTCAGTTCTCACCCCTTAAAATTACTAAAAAACAGTGATATTATAATAATTTAATTATTACAAGGAGATTTTAACTAATTCAAAGTGCATGCTATTGACAAATAAGGCCCAGCTGTTGGCTTCCGGCTCTATATCTTAGGACCGCCCTGCTTCAGAAGTCCAAAAAGTCTAGAAACACAACATTGGAAAACAATCAGACACGATTAAGTCCCGAGCCGTTCAACATCTGTGGGCCCAGGTACATCCAAATTTTCTGGACACAGAGGCATCTGAAATTGTGTCTTAAAGTTGCGCTTGGTCCTAGCGGAGACTGATACATGGCAATTCAGACTCAACACCGTCAAATGCATGTATCCGCACAGGTACATACAACATTACACAAGCACTTAAAATGTATCAGAGAAAATCCACGTACACAACTCTTGATCACTACTCCGGACACAACTACGTCCGGAACTGGTTGATGCCTGAGAACTCATGATCGAACAGCTCCGGACACTGTTGTATATATACTCATGCATCACAATTCAATTTGATTCAATTCAAGAGAGAGAGAGAGAGAGAGAGAGTTGGTTTCGCCGTACAGACCTTGAGGGGATCGTCGGGTACGGAGAAGATGAAGGAATTGGGAACGAAGCTTCGAGGCATTGGTCTCTTCCATAATTTGGTTTCCGGAGGCAACGAGCTGTTGCGCAGATCCTCCTCCGTATTTATAGGCTGGTGATGGAGATGATGACGTGTGATGACTATGGGTGAGGGCTGCCACGTGTGCCACGTGCGGCATAATCGCCGTCACGTACAGGAGCATTGCCTGCAGCAGCTGGGGGGCGCCTCTCCAATTTTTTTCGTTGTTTGTTTCAGGCGGGAGGGAGTAAAAAGTGGGTGGCAGCCGTAGGTGATAATTTTTTCTTGTGACGTGGGAGGCTTGGCCACGTTTCTATTCTCGTCCTTTGTTTTTTCCTCTCAAAAAGATAACGTTCGGCGTTTTTATTTCGACAGCGCGGCATCATCGGCTTCTGTCTACCAACCCAGTACTCCACGTCCAAGCCCTTTACTTCTGTCGTAGTCATGCCATCATGCTGTGGGGGCGTGTGGGCCATTTCTGCTCTTTACGGTGGCGGACGCAGGAATCTTACTGCGGAGGGATCAAAACACTGATATTTATATGTTAACAATAAAATATTATCGTTCTTATGTACTTCCTCCGTACTAAATTTTTGTCCGGTTTGTAAAATAGAATATTAAAAATAATATAATTTTTGTAAAAAAAATTAAAAGTTTTTCAACAACTTACTAGATATCAATGAGTATTTTAATTTTTGAATTTTTTTTGAATTTTTTCTTCAAAAAATTGTATTATTTTTAATACTCTGTTTTGCGGACCGGACAAATAATTTGGAACAGAGGAAGTAATAATAACCCGATTTTGAGGGGACCATTCTTCATAAATTTTAGCGACAAAACCTAAAAATATAACAAAAATAACAGAATAATTGAGAGATGTGCAGGAACCAAGCCCCCGCTTGCACGCCAACTCCTAGCCCTTTATATAATCATTCCAATTATTCATCTCACAAAACACGCGAAGAAAAGCATGTCTAGGGAAAAATCAATTTGGATGAGTAAGTGAACAAGTTACTACTTTTCATAAATAAATTGTATTTATTTCGTCTCATTTTCATTATCTATTATACATTTGTTTTTTGTTTTTTTGTGTATATTGCATATATCTTTCGATGTGGATCTTAAAAAATATATAATAAAAATCTTATTTAATAGATTTTAATTTGTTCTATATATAATACAGAGTTGCCGAAATAATGAAAAATATTATCGATTAAAACATATAGGCAACAGACACATGTAAAAGAGACAAAAAGAAAAAATGTACAATGAAAATTGGGACGGAGGGAGTAATGTTCAAGTGAAGTTTAAATTAAATAAATTTGCTATTCATTGTAAAATACTACCACCTTATTCATGTGTTAATTGATCTTTGACTCGTGTGTTTACGTAGTAGATTAATATGAGTGTGATTCTCACTTGTAAAATGACAGGAGAGAGGCCAATAATAAATAAATATTAATCATGTTAGCTGAATGTCGGAGCATATAAATAATCATGCTAGCTGTAGCCTGTACGCTTTCAAATGACTTGACGCCAAGGGCCCAAAAACACATCATTAACAAAAGAAACAATAGCCCTGTTGGTTTCACATTTTACTTGTTTTAGTTTTTTTTTTTAATTATTATTTTATTTTTCTTTTCAATTATTACCTTCATTTTTCTCTCTATCTCTCTCTACTTATTATCCATTTCTTCAATCATTATCCTGTTTCTTTCTCCACCTAGTACCAAAACTAAAATATCCAAAAATGCAAAACGAACAAAGCCAATAATGTCTGATCTTAAGGGAAATGTTGGAATATCATTATCACTTCTAATTACTATTATTAATAGGAGTTAGAGGTTGGCTTATTCACGAAGACTTCTCGAGAATCTCTTGTTTACGAGTCGCGTGATCTCGGCCGTCCATTTCGGCTTTAGACGGTCCAGACTTAAATTAAATTTTGCAGAGTTTAAACTCTTTTCGGAAAAATTTCAATAACATCCAGACCGTCCAAAACACTTTTAGTTTTTCCGTTAAAAATATTTTCTCAATTTAACTAATAATAAAGGCTATATGGAATCCTATTTGCTTTCCTCCAGGTATGGGGGCGGATCTTGTCCATTTTCCCAGGACAAGTTCGGTCCATTTGATACATCTAAGCCGTCCAAAAGTGTTTTGGACGGCTCATATTTAAATGGGTGTTTTTAAAAAAAATAAAAAATAAAAAACACTCACTTTAAATCCAAGCTCGGATGCACCCAAATGGACCGAACTAGTCCGAGGAAAATGGATAGGATTCGAGTCCCAGGTATGATGGGTCCTATGACTCGAAACTACCCAAGTAAGTATGCACACTACCGAATGTGTTTTTTTTTATGTTGTGACTGTATGATTGTAGTGAAAATATGTATGAGAACATTGAGGAGTTAAAAAAAGAAAATGTGAATCAAATACAAAATTAATATATAATTAGTGAAATAATATCAGGGCGTTTGGAGCCGAATTTTCACATTATGAATCCTTCATTTTGGGAATCTGGCGTTTGAGGGAAAATTTGTAAACTACATTATCCCATAATACTTTCTTGAAAGTGAAAATGACGGTCAATGACGTATTTTGATAATTAATATCCATCAAGGATATTTTCAGTATTAATAAATGTTCTTCGCATATATTCTTGATGGGTATTAATTATCAAAATACGTCCTGAATCATCATTTTCCCTTCTTGAAATTGAAAGATAAATCGAGCCACAATCTTAGAATCAACGGAAAACTATTTTACCTCAAGCACTTTCAAAATACTATTATGTTGCATGTGATTGATTATTACCAAGTCATGATAGGAAATGATTCAAAAACACATCATAATCTATTTCCCCCATAACTACTTCATTTGGAACTCGATCTATTCTCCACTCAACCAAACTCTTTCCCTAATTATGTACATACTGACCTCACTTGCAGATAACTACTCCATTTTCACATATATATTTGTCCAAATTAAAACTTGAAGGACCTAAGTAAATTGTCACTGAAAATCAAAGGGATATAACATAAATTTTCCCGAATACAAAAAGGTACGGGAAATTGCGGTTCAGTGACCGTTGGGTCATATAAGTCTCGTGTCACGGACTAGTTTTTATGGAATTCCTCTAGATATGAAAGGGAGAAAACTAATTCGTAGTAGATGAAAAAAGGGATTATGCAAAAAGACTAATATACCCCTACCGGATATATTGTATAGAGAAGAGTTGAATGTCGGAGCATGTATAAATTAATCATGCTAGTTGTAGCCTGTAGGCAGGCTTTCAAATGATTTGACACAAAGGCTTAAAAAAACACATGTTCTCATCATTAGTACTATGTCTCACGGGAGATGTTGGAATATCATTAGCACTTTTTATATATCTTTTCCGTCATGGAACGCTTGATAGGGCCGAAACACCATTTATTAATAAGGGGTTTGGCTTATTTAGAGAGGCTTCCATAAATCTCTTATTTATTGAGCTACACGTTCTCGATTATCCATTTTGATTTTAGATGGTTCGGATTTAAATTAAATTTTCTCGGAGAAGAATTCTTAAAGAAGCTTTATTAACATTCAAATCATCCGAAATACGATCACGATTCATCTCCTTAAATAGCTACATGTTCACGGAACCATTATGGAAATATGGAATCCTATTTGCTTCCTCCTCGTGTATGGTGGGTCCTATGACTTGAAAGTTGAGAATACCCGAGTACATACACAGTACGTACACACACTGCATGATTGTAGTGAATTGATTACAAATTAATATATAATTAGTGAATAATATCAGGGCGGTTGGAGAACAATTTTCACATTATGAAGGAATCTCTCATTTTGGGAATCTGGTGTTTGAGGGAAAATTTGTGAACTACATTGTGCTATAATACTTGCTTGAAATTGAAAGATAAATCGAGCCACAATCTTAGAATCAATGGAAAACTATTTTGAACTTTAAAATAGTTTTTCATTAATTCTAAGATTGAAAGATAAATCGAGCCACAATCTTAGAATCATAAATGGTCGTAATAAATTTTTGACTCTAATTCTTTTCCACGAGCACCCTAAGACTTTTTATTTAGTTTTAGAGCTTTCTTAGAGTGCCAATTGAAAGGGTCTTAGGGTGCTCATTGAAAAGCTTTAGAGCCAAAAATTTATTACGACCATTTATGATGAAATGATCAGAAAAATAATATTTTTGCACCTGTTCAAACAGATTAAAAATTGAAAGACTTATTTATTTTACACCGTTTATATATTAAAAAATATAGTTAAAAATTAATCTGACTGTTTTTTTTCCCTTTTTTCCTATTTTAACCCCAACACCTCCCCCCTTCCTTCTTTCCAGTTTTAATCTTTCTTTCTTTTTTTTCTTTTTTTCTTTATTTTCTAATTTTCAATTCTTTTCTTTAGTTGTTTCCTTTCAATGAACACCCTAAAACTTATTATTTAGTTTCAGGATTCTCTTAGGGTATACATTGAAAGGCCTTGGAGCAAAAAATTTATTACGACCATTTAGGATGAAATGATCAAAAAAAATAACAACTTTGCACTGGTTCAAACGGATTGAAAATTGAAAGACTTATTATTTTAGGAAAAAAAAGGAAAAAATAACAGTCGGATTAATTTTTAACTATATTTTTTAATATATAAACGGTGTAAAAAATAAGTATTTCAATTTTCAATCCATTTGAACCGGTACAAAGATGTTATTTTTCTGATCATTTCATTCTAAATTTTTTTTTGACTCTAAGGCTTTTCTATGGGCACCTTAAGAGAATCCTGAAACTAAATAATCAGTTTTCGTTGAAAGGTCTCAGAGCAAAAAATTTATTATGACCATTTAGAATAAAATGATAAAAAAATACGATTTTTTCCCCAGTTCAACTGAATTAAAAATCTGAGCACTTAATTTTTGAATTATATTTTTTAATATAAAAAGGGTGTATTTATAGAAATTAAATAAAGAAAGAAATTAAAAAGGCGGGGTATTTCGGGGGGGGGGGGCGGGGGTTGTGGGTGTCATGGGGTGGGAAAAACAATTTACTTCACCACATATAACTAGTACTCCATTGGGAAACTGATCTATTCTGCACACATCCAAACTCTTTCACTAATTGTGTACGTACTGACCCTACTTGCAGATGAGGATTTCTTAGCCCTGATCGTTTTTGTGTCCGTTATGTCGAAAGATGGTGTTTGGGTGTTGACCCTACCTGTTGACAGATGTTTGGGCATTATTGTAGTGAATGCAATCTTGTGGACTCTTCTTAAAAGTGTGAACATTATCCTCCATCTTTTTAGTTGAAATGGTACAGGTCTCACCTTCTGTAATACACTTTTGGTAAGCATGACAACACTTTGTGGTTGGATACACACTATTTCAACCAACAGAAATGAGGATAATATTCACCATCTTAAGTGAATGGTGAGCAAAACTCAACTCGTAGTGTCGTAGTTGGGTGGTTTTTGTGTTTTCATTCAACCTTTGGTTGAATTCCCCTCTCCTTCCTCCGATTTGATGTATCTTTTGTTAAGTTTCTTAATTAATTTTTTGCTAAAAAAGAAGAAGAAATGTGTACGCACTAAAAAATGGATTCTTGTGGGCATGTGGTAAGGTAGCAAACCTAACAAAGTAGTACTACAAAATGGAGTTATTAGTGAGTTTAAAATCTTTGATGGACGGAGGAAAATCCAAGCAGCGAAAGTGGAGGGAAGCTCCATTTCTCGGACATATTCTAATGGTACCGGAAGAATAAAGTCCATAGCTTCCACATGCATCTCACTAGCAGTCGAGAAGAGTAGCTTCTTCAATACAAACAATTTAAGTGTCATGATTTGTTCAAAAGAAGTACGGTTCAGTTTCGGCTTGTTGTGGTTTTTTTTTTTTTTGGGTGCATGTCATCTTGATAATTGGAATCGTTTATTTTTTAGCGCTCAACAAGAATGTTGATAAGGCCAAAAATCACAGTAATCGGATATGGATTGATATGATTTTAGGCCACATTCGTCTTGAGAAAAAAAAAATCATCTGCAACTTATTCACTACCGGAAATAGGGATGTTCACGGGTCAGGCGGGTCAGGTTTGGCCCCGAACCCGACCCGACATGTCGGGTATCAATTTTTTTTGGGCCTCGAACCCGAATCGAACAAGTGGGAATAACCGTCCGCGTGCCCGATTTTTTGGGTCGGGTCGGGTCCGACCAAAACCGAAGTGATCTATATGAATTGGTCGGTTTTGGTCGGGTAGGGTAAGAAAGACAGCATCCCGAGCCCCGAACTGAAAACTGATTTTTTACAAAAAATAAACCCGTACCCGACCGAACCACATGTTCGGCCCCGCCCCGAAACCCTTCGGGTTGGGTCGGGTTCGTCGGGTCACGGGTTTTTTGCACACCCCTAACCGGAAACACCTAATAACATTATTGCTACAAATTTCTTCTCACAACTTATTTACTACCGGAAACACCGATTAGTGAGATAGTTGCAATAAAGTCTATATTTTATGTCTTCTGTCCAAATAGACGGTTTCTATCACATGCATATCTGAACTGTCAAAGTTAAGGGCAAAATCAACTTTTACCTTACCATTAATTCTCTCAAAGAAAAAATAGACGAAATGTGCGCAAGCTGGCCCGAAGATCTAATTATAATAAAAATAGATGAGCAAAAAGAAGAAAGAGAGCAGAAAACAAAGTGGAAAAAACGAAAGCACATAGCTAGGGAGTGTACTATAAACTATACGAGGATAATGCCGACCCCTTGTTTCGTAGCTTGATCCATCTAAGAAAAATCTTTTCAGTTGCTAGCTCGACAAACCTAGATTATGGATCTCTAATATGCCGAAACTTAGTTTAATAAACTAAGTTACATAATGCGTGCACGAGCAAGATGCGAATGAAAAATGTTTTTCAAAAATATTTCAAACTATTAAACTTCGCAAGAGCAAGGGTCGAGAGCGAAAGTTAAGGGTCCTACACTCCTACTGGAAGCATCTCAGCCATGAGGTGAGAAGCTGATTTTTGTCTCCAGACTCCCAGAGTCAGTCTTTGAGAGCAAACGTCAAATGGACTCGATTGCAACCTTCTCAATAGTTGGAGATGAATTAGTTTGGTTCAAAAGTTTAGAAACGACATAAATACATTTGCTATAGTTTGGAGGATATAAAGTAAAAGGGTCGGTTCGGCACACACAACATTTGACTCTGCATCTCAACTATGGAAATCAATGGAGTGGGTTCCGCACACATAACATTTGACACTACATCTCAACCATTGAAATCAATGGCTAAGGCTTCCTCTAAACGTTTTGAGAGTTGTCCTTATTTTAAAAAAAAAAAAAAAAATCATGTTCGTCAATTTTGCGCTAAATTTTGTGAATTATTGATTCGTCTCAACAAGAAGAATCGGAAAAATAAATTTTTTACACTTTTACTCAAATATTTTTAGAAATATCAAGATAAAACTCCAAAAATCGGCTTTTTGAAAGTACAATAATTGACATTATTTTGTTTTTGTTATAAAACTAGCGCAAAATAAATAAGATTGCAGAAACTAAATTAAGAGGTGGACACAAATATATAGAAGGATAGTTTCTCCAGGAACTATCAAGAGCAAAGTAGATCTTCAGGATCTATTATATTATACTCAATGTTTCTCTTTTTTGCTCTATGCCTTTTCTTTCTCATTGATATTCCCTCTACATATCTCTCTAATTACATCTACATTTATAGGAAAATAAGGAAGAGGATGATTAATGAGAGAGGGAGAGGATGATTAATGAGAGAGAGACCCCATAGAATTAACTATGTTCCCTGACTAACAACGTGTACTACTATTCCACCCATTTCCTTTAATGTGATCAGCCAACTTAGCAAGACTTTTCTAACACTCCCCCTTGGATGATCACATGCTAAAAATGTGCCTCATTAAAACCTTGCCAAGGAAAACCCTGTGGGAAAAACCTTTGATGAAGGAAAAAGAGTGCAACATACATTCTTGTATCTCTTGCAATGTGACTTTAGTCTTTAAATTGCCTCATTAAAACCTTTGCTAAGGAAAACCCAGTGGGAAAAAACCTTAGACTAAGAAAAAAGAGTGTAATCATTTTCAAGTTATTGACTCCCCCTCAATGCTGCAAGATAAATCTTTGAGTCGACGCATTCCAATACTGTTTACTAACTTCTTGAATGTTGTGGCTGGTAACGCCTTAATGAATAAGTCTGCCAGATTGTCACTAGACCATATCTGCTAAACATCAATATCACCATTTTTTTGAAGGTCATGAGTGTAGAAGAATTTTGGTGATTTGTGCTTAGTTCTGTCTCCTTTGATATAACCTCCCTTGATCTATGTGATGCATGCAGCATTATCTTCATACAATAATGTCGAATGATCTTTGATTGACGACAATCCACATTTTTCCTGAATGTGTTGAATCATAGACCTCAACCAAATACATTCGCGACTTATTTCATAAATTGTGATAATCTCAAAGTGATTAGAAGAAGTAGCAGTCAACGTTTGCTTTACAAAACGCCACGAAATAGCAGTACCACCGCAAATGAACACATATCTTGTTTGTGATCGGGCTTTATGTGAATCTGATAAATAATGTTGGATGATCTTTGATTGACGACAATCCACATTTTTTCCGAATGTGTTGAATCATAGACCTCAACCAAATACATTCGTGACTTATTTCATGAATTGCGATAATCTCAGAGTGATTAGAAGAAGTAGCAGTCAACATTTGCTTTATAGAACGCCACGAAATAACAGTACCACTGCAAGTGAACACATATGCTGTTTGTGATTGGGCTTTATGTGGATCTGATAAATAGCCAGCATCTGCATATCCGATTAATTGTGATGTTGATCCATTTGAATAGAATTAGCTCAAATCAGTCTTTCCTTGGGTATAACGTAATATGTGTTTAACTCCTTTCCAATGCCTCTGAGTTGGAGCAAAACTGTATCGAGCCAACATATTGACCGAAAATGCAATATCCGATCTTGTACAATTTGTCAGCAACATAAGTGCACCGATTGCACTCATATATGGTACTTTGGGGCCAAGTATATCTTCTCCCTCTTCTAGAGGTCAAAACAGATCTTTGTTCACATCAAGTGATCTAACAATCATTGGTGTACTCAAAATATGTACCTTATCCATGTAAAATTGCTTCAGGACTTTTTCCGTGTATGTCGACTGATGTACTAGAATCCCATTTGGCAAATGCTCGATCTGCAGGCCGAAACAATACTTTGTTTTGCCAAGATCTTTCATTTCAAACTCTTTCTTTAAATATTCTGCAATTTTTATAAGCTCTTTCAGAGTTCCAACGAGATTTAAATCATCAACATAAACCGCAATAATCGCAAATTCAGAGTTTGATTTATTAATAAAAATACATGGACAAATAGGATTATTTTCATATCATTTCTTTAGCAAATAATTACTAAGCCATTTATACCACATATGACCAAATTGTTTCAATCCATATAAAGATTTTTGTAGCTTAAGAGAATAAACACTTCGAGGTTTTGATTTGTATGTTCAGGCATAGTATATCCTTCAGGGACCTTCATGTATATGTCAGCATCTAGTGGTTCATATAAGTATGCAGTCACTACATCCATCAGGCGCATATTTAGATATTCCATGACTATTGAGCTGATTAAAAATCTAAATGTGATTGCATCTATTATGGGAGAGTATGTCTCCTCGTAATCAATTCTAAGTCTCTATGAGGAACCTTGTGCAACAAGTCATGTTTTATAGCGCACAACTTCATTCTTCTCATTGCCATTTCGGACAAACACCCAATTGTATCCTACAAGCTGTATCTCTTCAGGGGTTTGGACTACAAGTCCAAATACTTCCCTTTTTGCAAGAGAATTTAGTGCGGCTTGAATTGTTCATTTCCACATCGGTCAATCATTTCTATGTTGACATTCCTCGACAGTTTGTGGTTCACTTTCTTTATTACTTCCAGTAATGTTCTTATTACTTCTGGTAATGTCAATAGCAACTTTAAACAAAAAATACGTTGTCGACAACAGTTTTGTTTCTATTCGTATTCATACAATGTATTGAGATCTCATTACTTTCAGGTACCTAATCCACTTCAAGAAATAACTCTTCAGAAGACTTCTCTTTAGGAGATTTATACTTACAGGAAAATATTAAAAGATTCATTCTTTCATTTGCCTGTTTTGTGGGTTTAGCCTCTCCAGAAGCACTTGAATTTGTTAGCTTGGTCTCTTCGAGAGTACTGGCTACTTCAGCCTCTTTGCCTTGGTTTTTCCGGTAATGTCAATAGCAACTTTAAACGAAAATACGTTGTCGACAACAATTTTGTTTCTATTCGTATTCATACAATGTATGAGATCTCATTACTTTCAGGTACCTCATCCTCTTCAGGAAATAACTCTTCGGAAGACTTCTCTTCAGGAGATTTATACTTACAGGAAAATATTAAAAGATTCATTCTTTCATTTGCCTATTTTGTGGGTTTAGCCTCTCCAGAAGCACTTGAATTTGTTAGCTTGGTCTCTTCGAGAGTACTGGCTACTTCAGCCTCTTTACCTTGGTTTTTCCTCTTCTGGAGAAATTTATCTGTTGCACCGACAGGTCTCCCACGCTTCTGGTGTGCCTTAGACTCATCACCTACTATGTCAGTGGTTTGTTCTGCAGGAACTTCAATGCGTGCTGGAATGTTAGCAGCTAGTATATGAGACTTAGTTACCTTCTTTGTGTTGGTGAATACATCCGGTAGTTGATTTGCAATACCTTGCAAATGAATAATCCTTTGAACTTCTAGGTCACATTGATTAGTACACGGATCAAGATGAGATAATGTCAAAGCATTTCAAGTAATTTCACCTCGAGCTTCTGGCTGCAATTTATCTCCCCTTAATGGTGGGAACACTGATTCATCAAAATGACAATCCTCAAAACGTGACTTAAAAAGATCACATATTAAGGGTTCAAGGTATCTATTGATATATGGAGAGTCAAAACCTATATAGATACCAAGTCTACGTTAATGACCTATTTTAGTGCGTTGGGGAGGTGCAATAGGTACATACACAGCACAACCAAAAACTCTTAAATGAGAGATATTCAGTTGTTGACCAAATACAAGTTGTGTAGGTGAGTATTTGTGATATCCAGTTGGCCTGAAACGAATTAGAGAAGCAGCATGTAAAATAGCATGATCCCAAGTACAGACTGATAATTTTGTTTTCATGAGCAAAAGACGAGCAATCAGTTGATGTAACACCCCGACTTTTAAAAATAAATAAGGTGATAAAATATATATATTCAATGCTAATAATAATAAGCAGTATAACATTTAGTGGTCGCTTGCTGTTAGGATTTAGAAAGTATACTAGTTCTGACGTAACATCTACTAAAAAAAAAAAAAAAGAATATTTTTCTTCTTATGTGTCAATTTTTATTAAGCTCTACCGATATTACCCCACCATGTTAAGATCATTACGACACAAGAATAAGGCACGAATTTATGCGAGGTGGAGAACCGTGGGTTTCGAACAAAATAATCCGACAAAGAGTCGGTGTTTTATTATAGGACAAAATCGGATAGAAATCCCTAAAGAATATTCTGGATTTTGGAGGATACACCTAGATTCTATTAATTATGTTTTGTTAGATTTTATTAGATTTTGTTAGATTTTATTAGATTATTTTAGAGATTAGATAATCCTAGATTATTCTAGATAATATTAGCTATGATTGGATAAGATAAGATCTTTCTAGATGTACCCTAGATCTTACTAGTTTATTATAAAATAGCTAGCACCTCTTCCACACAAACACACACCACCCCACACGACACACACAAACACAACCAAAGAAAAGAAGAAAATATAAGAGAGAGGGAAGGGTGGGGAAAGAGGAAAATAAGGAAGAAGAAAAAAAAAAGGAAGAAAAGAGAATTTAATAGGTGAGTACTGACACATCTCTTCCTCACACTCAACACACACACAGTAATATATATATCTCACACGGGCACACACAATTGTAATAACAACAAAATTAGCTTTGTTTTTAGCATAAGTCATGCTTGCCGAAAATTAGCTCATAGCATTTGTAATTGAGACATGTCATAGTATTAATCATAGTAAAACAAAAAAACAAAAAAAGGGGGTGGGGTGGGGCATGTAGTGTACTGTCGATTAATTGAACGATGTATTGCCAATGGAATATCACTTAGCAATAAATCAAGAAAGTTTTTCCGTATACACACACACTCCTCACGCCACATAGGAATCAACACAATTTATGATGAAGTTCTCGTTTGGAGTTAATAACTCAACCTCAATTTTAGTCTTTCTAATTGTTTATGTACTGTTCTAGGACCCGATTCAACACGGTAAAATTCGGATGCAGAAAGGTGAGTTACGAATTATCCCTGTTACATGAATTTTTCGTAGAAGTTTTATTTTTGGCTTACTAAAAGTATGGTTATTTAACACTCGAATTCTTTTGTAGCAAATATACTATGGAATTATGATATTTTGAACAAATTATGGAAAAAGTATTATCGATACATCCGAACGATGTCCATGAATCTAGGGGACGTTAAAGATACTAGTGTGAACGGTGTAATAAGGGCGGAATGGAAAGGGGCACAGCCGGGTGTCCAATTGAATTGACCAATTCATGTTATGCGCATTGGGAGTTGCTCCCTCAGTACCGGCGGTAATCGTTGGATGGTATCATATTATTATGCTATGATATGATATGTTATGTTATACACAGAAATGTTTTGGTTACAGCTCAAGCCATAAAAAGCTGAAATTATGGTTTTGGTTACAGTTCAAGCCATGAAAAACTGAGGTTATGATTCTTGCTTTTCTCTGATAAAAAAGATTTTAAAAATTCCATGGTAGGTCGTGTAACTCCGATAATTCATAATTTCACACAAGCAGTAACTTATGTTTGTTGAAATCTTTCTTTTCAGGTAATCAGAAATAGTAGAAGGACGGGCCGAGTAACTATACCATTAAGCTTATGTCGAGGTTATGTAGTGGAAGGGAAACGGGAAAAAAAATATAGCTCATGTCTCCGTAATTAAAAGGAAAATCTAGTGACTTGTATTTTTTTATAGATCGCTTCCGCAAATGTTAAGTCTATTTCTTTTAAAAAAAAAAAAGAAGCAATAGAGGCCTTTGGTGAGACAGACTCACTGGCTGATCATGATATTCAAATCAGCTGGATTTGGGTCGTGACAGTTGAAGTCTTTTAATAAAAGACTCAGCTAAACCATTTTAGGCATGTGTGTGCGCAACAGTATGTTCAACATCAATACCTGTTGACATATAGTAATCATTAAATGCCTGAGATGTGAATTCTCCAGCATTGTCCAAACAAATTGTCTTGATTGGGTGATCCGAAAATTGTGCTCGTAATCTGATTATCTGGGCAAGAAATCTAGCAAATGCAACATTTCGTGTAGATAATAAACAAGTATGTGCCATCTGGTTGAGACATCAACTAAAATCATGAAATAACGAAATTATCTGTAAAATGGGTGTATTGGACCACAAATATCCCATTGAACTCTTTGTAAAAAGGATGTAGACTCAACGGTTTTAGAGATAGATGGTCTAGTTATCAGTTTCCTTGTGAACAAGCATTACAGGGATAATTGCTAGGCAAAAAAATCTTTCGGCTCTTTAACAGATGCCCATGTGAATTTTCGACAATACAACGCATCATTATTGAACCTGGATGCCCAAGGCGATCATGCCATAGCATGAAAAATTTTGAATTAGAGCACTTCTGGTGTATAACCGCATATGATTCAATTGTTCTAATCGTTGTACAATATAGCCCAAAAGAGAATGCAATTTTTTTTTTCTAATACTAGCTTCTGGCCAAATACATTAGAAGTGATATATAAATACTCTTCTTGACCTTTGCTGATGGTTTCAATATGGTAACCATTACGACATATATCTTTGAAACTTAGAAAATTTCTTCTGGATCTGGTAGAATACAGAGCATTGTCAATACTTAAATTTGTCTCATTTGTTAACACAATATTCGCTCTTCCAAAGCCCTCATTTAGGTTTGTAGATCCTGATATTGTATTGACATTTGCTTGTATCTTTGTCAATTGTTTAAAATATTTGTTATCCCGAAGAATGGTATGCGTTGTACCACTGTCTACCAAACAAATATCTTCACCGGTTATCTTTTGTTTTTGACAACTCATTTGGTATCCATGCCCCTATTATATGCAAAAATGTAAATTCAAAATCCATAAATTGATGCTTTCAAATGATAAAAACAACCTAAGATACTTTCAAATTAATTACATGCAATATAAATAGGAAAATACAATTTAATCTAACTACTGGGATCATTCAAGGTAGTCATTTTCATTATCCTAGAAATCATTTTTCGTTTCATTTGGTTCAGTAAGATATTCAGAGATATCAAAAGATTCAAAAAGTTCAAATTAATCATTATTAATCTGACTAGTGAAACTTGTTTCAATTTCTATTCCCTTTTCCTTATTAGATGGCTGGTAAAGTTCCACTAAATGCCTTGATGTACGATAGGTACGTGACCAATGCCCTTTTGCTCCATATCTATAGCAAAAGTCATCATAATCCTTGGGAGGCTAATTTTTCAAGTTCTTCCCCTTTTCTTTAGACACTCCTGGTCTAATCCACTTATTGCACTTCTGGGTAAAATATGGTTTCTTGCTTATTTTCTGAATATATCCTCCACGAACTTAGTAGCTTCACGCACATACCCATGTCCATGACCACAATCTCGTCCCTGACTTGAAAAATGGGCTCTATTTGCTTCTAGGAATGGTACAGAACAAACTGGATGAGACTTGTGATTTTTCATTACTATTCTGTTCAGCAACCAACATACAGAAAATTAAATGAGTACATACGAACACTCTTTGTATTGCTGCTGCAGGAGCATATTTGAGGCTTGAAAAATGAAGGATGTCTTTTTCAGCATATCCTTTTCAGTAATGATATCTCCACTTTGAGATAGGATATTTCAATTTAGATAAGAATCTAAATTAGGGATAATTAAATGAGCAAGCTAAATTTAATTGACTTATATTATGCAATAATAATCTCATGGATCATGATATAATAATCAGACCTATATGAGCTAAATAATATTTACATAAACTTGCAGGGTTAGAATATAAAATTAACAAAGATGTGGGATAAACCATGTTTAAACTTTGAGAAAACAAGGGTTACAAAATCAATTCAATTCCAACTTCTACTTTCTGTCTTTTTCAAGATACTGACTTGTAATATACATATGCATTTATTCTCTCTCTCTCTCTCTCTCTCTCTCTCTCTCTCTCTCTCTCTCTCTCTCTCTATATATATATATATATATATATATATATATATATATATATACATATTTTGTAAGAGTCATGCATGTTCAGACAACAATAATCCGAAGGAAATTTACTATTTAAATTTTGACTCAAGCTATCGAAATTTATACCAAAGACTGTTTGTGCTTTTTGTTATCAATTGCAAAATAAATGTTCAGTCCTTTCCCATGACAAGTTGACAAGGGTGAACAAATAGTAATGTAGATGACAAATTTAAACATTTATCTAGAAAAATAACAGAGAGGATGAAATAAATAAATAAATTTGCTGGTATATGGTTAACCACTAGGGTTAGCTCAGTAGGCAAACTCGTGGTTTCCCTTATGGGGGTCACGGGTTCGAAGCGGTGTGGTGGATTCAATATTGAAGACCCGCCCACTTTGTTGCAAAAAATACTTCGGGTATTCTCATTTTTTTCATATTGTGCAAAATAATTTAGTTCTTTTATATATATATATATATATATATATATATATATATAAATACAGCAATTAAACCCATGTTCTTCACAGTTACAACAAGGTTTTTATTAAGTTTTTCAGTTTCAAGTTTTAGTTTTCTAGTGAGAGAGAGTAAACAGAATAAACAAAGTTTGGGTTTTCAGAAATTGTTCACCCATACTTAGTCAAGAAAGAAGTTCTACTTCTGTACTCACTGTAAGTCTGAGCTTGTTCAGCTTACTATTCAATATTTTTGTATTAAATTTACCAGCAAACTGCATTTACTATTCATTTCATAGTAAAACGTACTATTCATTTCGTACTATTCATCCACTATTCACTGTACTGTTCATTCACTATTCACTCACGAATTTACTATTCAACCACTATTTATTCATGATTACTACTACTATTCATTCATGATTAAAATAAGATTTTACTATTTAGTTATAATTGCTGTAACTGTGCTTTTACCGTCTCTCCTTTTAAGTAAATCAAACTCCCTCTCCTTCACCGACTACTCTGATTAAATCCATATTCTTCACTGTATCCCTCCTTCCGGCCCCCTCATGGTATCAGAGGGGGGCGGAAGGAGAGATACAGTGAAGAACATGGGTTTAATCAGAGTAGTCGGTGAAGGAGAGGGAGTCTGATTTCCTTAAAAGAAGGAGGGACGGTAAAAGCACAATTACAACAATTATAACTAAATAGTAAAAGTTTATTTTAATCATGAATGAATAGTAGTAGTAATCATGAATAAACAATGGTTGAATAGTAAATTCGTGAGTGAATAGTGAATGAACAGTACAGTGAATAGTGGATGAATAGTATGAAATGAATAGTACGTTTTACTATGAAAGGAATAGTAAATGCAGTATATTGGTAAATTTAATACAAAAATATTGAATAGTAAGCTGAACAAACTCAGACTTACAGTGAGTACAGAAGTAAAACTTCTTTCTTGACTAAGTATGGGTGAACAATTTCTGAAAACCCAAACTTTGTTTACTCTGTTTACTCTCTCTCACTAGAAAACTAAAACTTGAAACTGGAAAACTTAATAAAAACCTGATACCTTCTTCTCCCTCTCGGATCCCTTTATAGAATAAGGTCCGGAGGATTACAAGTGCTGAATGACTCAGCCATATGACTAAAGTTGGTAACTTTTCTCTGTCGGTAGACAATAATGACTAAAGTAGGTGACCGTTTCTGCTTTCGGTGCTGAAGTGACCAAAAGTAGAAGTGATTGCTGACTATTTCTTCTTTCGATGTATGGTGGGACCGAAGTAGAAATGATTATTGCTTTTGACTATTGTGATTGGCTTTTTGATTAAAATTCCATCATGTTGTCCAGATTCTTCAATTCTTCATTCGTCAGATTATCCCAATAATCTTGCCCATTGTCTTCACTGTTGATTTTTGGGCTGGATTCTTGGTCTTCTCTGTCTTCAGTTTGATAACTCAGATTATCCCAATAATTCTGGTATTCTTTGACTAGATTTTGAAACTTTGTATAAAATATAAATGGGACTTCTTGAATAGGATCAGTGGACTTGATTTTTTGGATAGAATCCTCACAAATTAAATGGTATCTGCTTTCAAGGAAATAATCATCATTTTCAAGATTGCTTGCAATTGACTTGGCTCTATAGTGCCTGATTTGTGCTCTAGTAGGCTTAGAACAAGGCCACGGGCATTCATCTTCAATAAGATCAATAGGTGCATGTATCCTGCTAAAAGGCCAATTGGAAGAGAGATACATGGCATGTTGTGCCAGTATTACATTCCCCGTGTTTGTCCATTCGGGCATCTTACTGGTGATTAGAACTTGACATTTCATTGCTCTATGTTTAGCAAAGATATTATTAATACATACTGCTAATTTTCTGGTGACTCGATCGGTTTGTTCTAGGTCAGTAAAGATTATTTGTCTAAGAAATCCATGATCCAGTAGGGTCATGGGGCTGACTTGGATAGTTTTCCCTTTGTATGAGAGAACAAGGTATTGGAAGTGCTGCATGTTGATACAGGCTTTGGGGATACTAAAAATTAATTGGCATGGGCAATCATATCTGTCTAATGGTATTTATAGGCATGATGGATTAGTTTTTGGACAGGTGACTCGGTCTTGGTCTTCATTATAGTGGGTTTCCCAAGTGATTGATAATCCTGGAGGTGGTTGACTGACTAATTTAGTAAGGGTTTCGAATAGGAATTCTTGAAAATGGTGACCCTCTTGTTTGGCTAAATGTTGAATATGGTTGAATATATTTAATGGTAATGACCTAGGGATTAGGGATAGGGATTGCGGTAAAGCTAGCGTTCTGAAAGCTTTGTCTTGGAAAGTTTCAGACACACTTACGCTTTCACCATCATCCAGTGGGGATGACTGCACATGTACACCTTTACTACCATCCAATGGGGATGATAGTTTTTTCTCTATTTTTACCAGTGGGGTAAAAGAGGTCTTCCTTTTTGACTGATTCTGCAATATAGTGACTTCTGCTTTGAGCTGATTATTTCCAGTTAACTGCTGGTGATACCTGCAATTTAAATCAATAAATTTGCAAGACATTGTTTCACAATGCTTACAAGAAGGGAAGTTAGTATTGGTGCTGACTAGGGATGGGTTTATTGAGACTCCACCCAAAGAACTAGGGAAAACAACTCTACTAGTCTGCTGATTGAAATAAATACCTAAACAATTTAAGCTGTCTAAAAATCTACGATGATCCCCACGCGTATTCCAGAGATTATTTAGAAGACATTGTTGGGTATCGTTCATGCTGTCTAAGTAATTGAGCTTTCTAAATTTTGTGCTGGCTTCTTCAGGAAATACTGGTAGGAGGATTTTCCCAAAGGAAATGGTTTTCTGTTGACTTTGAGTCATCTGTAAAACAATCAAATGAATCATTAGTAGGATAAATAGAGCAATTTTGTAACTGACTTAATTCATTTTTGTCTGGTGTTGATAAAAATTCAAAATTGACTTGTTGATCAAAGGACATGATGTTACTAGTGACTGTGAATGGATAGAGTAAATAAATGAAGGGCATTCCTAAAATTAGTTTGTCAGTTAAATTTTTGACTAAAACAAATGAGGTTTTGAAACCAATCTTATTTTGGCAAATATTGACTTCGGGTAATTTGTACTTAATTATCATTTTACTACCATTTGCAGAACTTAATCGTTCAGTTGTTTCTTGATAATATTTAACAGGTACCAAACTTTCTTGAATACAATTTAAATCTGCTCCTATATCGATGAGAGCAGTAACCTGAATTTTATAATTTCCTATTATTAATTTAATACGAGCATGTCATTTCTGTATGTTTATTTGATTGATTATATTTAATCTGTGACTGTCTTGGTGGTCAATATCTTAATCACTATTTGGGTGGTCAATATCTTTTTCTTGGCTGAGATTTTGGTCTTGAGTATCATTGTCTAAGGTTTCTTCAGAAGATGAACTATCTTTCTTTTTTCTGAAAAACTTGTTAGTTGATTTTGAAAATTGGTTTTTAATATTTATAATTTCCTTTTTAATAAGATCTATTTCATGCTGTAGATCATTTAAAGTGACTTCCTTATTAATTTTGGTGAATCGTTCTATAGTAGCATTAAAGTTCACTATGGGTTTATTGTACTGGGGTTATTTCCCTTGGTGTACGAAAAGTTGTTTGAGTTTTTTAATAAATTGTTGTTTTAATTCTAAATCATCTATTCTGCTGATTAGATCAATCAATAATTCTTCTTCTGGTAATTCTTTGGTAAGCACATTTAATTTTTTACAACAATTATCAGTACCACCAATTCTAATTTGATCTTCACTTGGACTATCACTAAGAGAATGGTAATCTGAGGATATAATAATTTCTTCTTCATCGTCAGAATTGCTCAGATTTGCAATTCTAAAGATTTCCAAGACATGCTGTTTATCAGTATCAGATATATTAAGTTGACTATTTTTTGCTTGGACTTTACATTCAGTTTTGTAATATCCTTTTTTGCCACAGTTATAACATGTAATGTTACTTTTGTCATCATGCTTCTTTTTATTCTTTTGATTTTTGGGTTTTTCGTAATATTTTTCTTTGGATGATTTGGGTTTACTATTCTTAAAGTATCGGTGACTCTTACTATTGTAGGTTAGTTTAGTATGGTGTTTGGATTTCCTTCGTGATGGTGCTACTGGTGGTAGACCATACTGTTCACAAAAGTTTTCTAACTCATACTTGATTTTATTTTTGTTCTTTTGGGCTTGTTTACTAATTTTCATATCAATGCACATTCTTAGACCTTCTTTTTGAATGGTACTAAAAATGTCACCGTATGTTAATTTATCATATTCAATGACTCTTGTTGGTTGACTAAGAACATCCCTAATTTTGTGGGCAAATAAATTAGGAAGTCCATTAATAAATTTTTCTTTCCAGAATGATTTTGTACAATCATCTCTGAGCATGACTCTAGATGTAAAAATATCTTTGTATCACCTAAAATCACTTAATGTTGGACAATGCAAATTACTTAGTTGATCATGTATCCTAGAAGTAATGTTACTGGGTTGTCCAATAAAATATTTAATTATGGTATAAATTAAAGTATTGACTCCATCGGGTACTCCCATTCCAATTTCGTTGTCAAAAATTGGGAGACCATTTTCATCTAACTGAACAGCATTTTTAACTTCCTCTCTTGACTCACGGGTGAGGTATTTATCCCACCATGCTTTCAGCATTCCAGTGAAACCAGAAGTTAATAAATCAACTATTTGTTGTTGATTAAGGTCCGTGTTGCTTAAGTAGCTATTAGCAGCCATTGACATGTGATTCAATTTTTCTAATATTTGGTGTTCACTCAAGCCATCAATATTCCATTCATATAACTTATTAGAGGAAACAAAAAATTGATTAGCTAAATTATTTTCTTCATATTGTAGGTCAGGAGGGGTTGGTCTGGAATACCAATTTTTGGTAAGAGTGGTAGGGTTTGTTAAAGGATTGAAAAGACGGTTAATTCCTTGACCAGAGAACTGTTTCTGTAGTTGTGTGATTTCTTCATCAGAAGAAGTTTGTACTATTTGACTAGAAGTACTAGTGTCACAATTTTTTGTGATCGTAGAAACTTGAGGTGATTCTTGTTCTGATTTAATAGCTAATTTTGTTATTATTTCTTCAATTTTTTGAATATTTTGATTCTGGTTTATGTTAATTTTTTCTCTTCTTCCAGGAAGATGTATAAGGGTTGCTTCTATATTTTTACTAGAGAATGGGAAGCTGCAAGAAGATTTTTCATCAATTTTAGTTTCTATTTTATCCTATTGGTTACCTATGGTTTTGAGACATTGATTGGTGTAATTAATTTGTTCAACAATTTGTTTGCACTCTGCCCTTTCATTAGGTAATTTGAATGGAGAGGCAGTTATAGATGTACTTTTATAATCAATAATAATTGATTCTAAAGGAGGATGACTAGAAGTTGTAGTAGTGTTATCTGATTTTTTTCATTTTGTTTTCGTAATGGTGTTGATTTTTTTATAAAATTTTTCTAAGTAATTGAAAAAATAGATTTCAGTCATTGTATCTTTCATGAAACCTTCCCAGTGAGTAATTATTTTCTCTTGTTGGGATTGTGAATATTTATTAGCATAATCTTTTCTCTTTTGTTTATTTTTCTTTGACTTAAATTCTTTGTACAATTTATCAAAATCGATTTTAAAATCTTTATGTAAAGCAAGTAAAGTTGACAGTGTAGAATAACTGGGTTTACTAGCTTGTAATCTAAATTCGTAAATTTCCTTTTCGGGGATTTTTGGAATGTTCCAATTATTTAATCCTGTATCTAAATCTTGGTACTCATGTTCTTCTTGGTTGACTATATCCGGTAACTCAGATAAAAAAGCCATTGAAGAATTGGCTGAAGAAGTACACTTAAATAATTTATTCATTGTTTTTAATCCTACAGATTCTTCTTTTAGTATTTCAACCCTAAAGATTTTTAATTAATATTTTAATCTTAAATTATCATAATAAACACATACCCTGCATAACACATACCCTAAGTTCAACGTCCAATCCCATTCACTGCCCTACCCTGGGACTTACCTTCGGGGAAATAAAGACGACTTACAGGTGGCCAGAGGACAAGGTGGTCGACCGATGACAACCGAATTAAAATACTAACTAAAATTTCAGCAGGAGTAAAATACTAAATGAAAACTAAGCAGGAGTAAAACAACTTACAGATTACTCGAGTTTAATTCTTCAACAATTTCTTACTTGGCTAGTGAGTACAGCAATCAAACCCATGTTTAAACCCATGTTCTTATATATATAATTTAAAATGGAAAACTTAGTCAAGAAAGAAGTTCTACTTCTGTACTCACTGTAAGTCTGAGCTTGTTCAGCTTACTATTCAATATTTTTGTATTAAATTTACCAGTAAACTGCATTTACTATTCATTTCATAGTAAAACATACTATTCATTTCGTACTATTCATCCACTATTCACTGTACTGTTCATTCACTATTTACTCACGAATTTACTATTCAACCACTGTTTATTCATGATTACTACTACTATTCATTCATGATTAAAATAAACTTTTACTATTTAGGTATAATTGTTGTAACTGTGCTTTTACCGTCTCTCCTTCTTTTAAGTAAATCAGACTTCCTCTCCTTCACCGACTACTCTGATTAAACCCATGTTCTTCACTGTATCCCTCCTTCCGCCTCCCTTATATATATGGGACGGTTCAAGGAACATCCAAAAATATACCTAAAAAAATATCTCAAATCTCAATCTCATAGTTCCTGATCAAATTTTTATGATATGAACCGTTCAATATGTGTAGAATGTGATTTTAAGAGTGCCCGCGAGAAATTAGCAAAAAAAATGACCAGAAAATGCTTGATTTGAATAGTTTTTATTTGAACCGTTCAATAAAAAACTGTTCGAAACTGTTCGGATCAAACCCTTTTTGGTCATTTTTTTTTGCTGATTTCTAGCGAGTACTTTTAAAATCACGTTCTGATCACATTGAGCGACTCAGATCATCAAAATTTGATTGGAAACTGCGAGGTTTTTTTAGGTGTCCCCGGAACCGCCCCGATATATATATATATATATGTATATATATATATATATACATACTAGTAGAATACTTCAGGTATTCCTTTTCTTTTATTGTAAATAGAATTCTTCAGGATTCATAACTGGTAAGTACTTCATGTACCCTTTTTTTTAGCATATACTACTTACGTATATTATCCAGGAGAAAGATATAGTAAGCAGAGCATATGAACATGTGAGTTACAGGAAATATAAAGCATTTACCTTTCTTAGTATGGTAGGGACTCGTGTTGATAATGTGTTATAAAACTAGCGCAAAATAAATAAGATTGCAGAAAATAAATTAAAAGGTAGACACAAATATATAGAAGGATAGTTTCTCCAGAAACTATCAAGAGCAAAGTAGATCTTCAGAACCTATTATATTATACTCAGTGTTTCTCTTTTCTGCTCTATGCCTTTTCTTTCTCATTGATATTCATACTCTACATATCTCTCCAATCACACATCTACATTTATAGGAAAATGGGGGAGATGAGGATCAATGAGAGAGACCCCATAGAATTAACTATGTGCCCTAACTAACATGTACAACTATCCCACCCATTTCCTTTAATGCAATCAGCCAACTTAGCAAGACTTTTCTAACAGTTTTCACAATTCTAGTGTGTTGTGGCCATTTATGGTTGAGATCATGTCATCTACGTGGTGTGCATGGACCCCCAGATGTTTGTGTTCGTATATGCTATACTTGTAAGACGTAGAAATTCATGTTTTGTCAAGACCATTGTTTTGGAGGAAAAGAATGTATACACTGCAAGTGTATATAATTTAATTTAACACACACACACACACACACACAGAGTTGCACTCCAAAAGAGGACAGGCCCCTTTCCCTCCCAAGGGCAGGTTCTTACAAGTGAGTCTCACCCATCTGCAACTGGAAACACCACTTCCCGTCCGACTCTATATGTGTCAAGCATGCCGCTGCCAGCGTTCTACACATCCATCAGGAAGTGGGGATGAATAATTCACAGAGCATGAATGTGGTGGAAATGGAGGTGGAGCCTCCCCTGCAATCAAGGCATACATGATATACCTCACATTTCAATTGTTTCTTACAAATAGCATACACAAGAAACACAATACGGCTTCACTACATATGCAGAAGAAAAACAACCTACACAATAAAGAACTGACGAAGTCCCTGAGAAATACAAGGGATTTATTGGACAACTATGAAACTGCAAAATTTACCAACAGCAGCAGCAGCAGAAAACTATGAAACTGCAAAAAAAATGTTTGTTTTTTTTTCCCCCCTTTTTTGTTTCCGTATATTTAACAAATATAAAGCCGTGTGCATAGTGGAGAAGGCAGTTCGCAATCCATTGACCCATACCGAGGAATTGTGAAAAATGATAGCTGGCTTCAAGTCCGACTTCAGTTTTTACCACCTCTTGAAGACCTTAAAAGTCATCAAAACGTAATAGCTGATAGCTCCAGAATAGGAAATTTCCCACTTGCCAAACACCCCAACGTGGTCCAGAGTTCTGAAATCAAAGAACAGAAGGAGAATATGGATATCATCAATTGTCCAACAAACTCGTAGTTGAGCACAATTTACGGTGCTCGTAAGATCGTACTCACGAATGTGAATCGCGAGTTAACTTCAAAGATATAATTCTGAATTCCAAAACTCAGATAATGCAACATAAGGATACTACAATTCATGGCAAACAAGGCCACCTCACTAGTCCACTTTTAAAGTTCTTAACCCTTTTAGTCCACTAATAATTTCAATGACCATAATACCCTATGTAAAGAAACAAGGGCCTTGTTTGACTAACACAAAAAATGTATTTTTCCATTTTTTTCGGTTTTGTTGTAACCATGTAACCACCACCACCTCCACCTCCGCCGCCGCCACCACCACCACCACCACCACCACGACGCCAACATATAACATTATATGTGTGACAAAAATTTCTCTTTTTTTTGTACCAACACCACCACAACGCCACCTCCATCACCACCACGCCAACATATAACGTTATATGTGTGACAAAGAACATTATTTTCTTTTTTATTCCTATTTTGAGCCATTTCTTTCCTGAACCTACCAAACCTTAACATATAACACCATATGTGACAAAAAAATTTCTTTTCTTTTCTTTTTTTTTTTATTATCTATTTTGAGTCATTCCTTTCTTGAACGCGTCTCACCTTAATATATAATGTTATCTGTCTCAATCTGCGTTCTTGTCTTATATTTGGTATTACATTAACAAAAGTGTACATATAATCTTATATGTCCCAATCTGTCTTCTATATGTCATAAAAAACAAAGATAGATTTGAGACATATAAGGTTATCTATTGATATCTGGAACATATTTTTTGCCAACACAAATTCATATAATATTATATGTGTATATCTGAACAGACTGGACTTTGTACTATGCCAAATATGTTCTCCGTATGTTGAAAAAATGCACATATAAGTTTATATGTCAAAATCTGTGTTCTTGTCTTATGTTTGATAATACATTAACAAAAGCGCACATATAATCTTATATCTCCCAATTTGTTCTCTTACGTTATCAAAAAACGAAGATAGATCTGAGACATATAAAGTTATCTGTGGATGTCTGGAATGTGTTTTATGCCAACACAATCACATATAATATGATCAACAATATTTCATAATTCTATCAAAATTTCGTTCGAAGTTAATCGATATCCAATAGAATACATCATTTTGCAAAAAACAAAACATAAAAACAAAACAGAGAAGAAACAGATACCGATACTTTATATACGTATGTACTAATAAATATAAGAAACAGAGAAGAAAACATGAGAAAATGATATCATAATAAATAAATAAATAATTCATCAGAAATAAACACGACCAATATTACTCATCCGATCCATCGTCGCCGTGGAAAATGAAGACCCGGTTGAAAAGGAGAAAAAGGATCAGAACTAGAACTAGAAACAGGGCGACTCCAATGGGTGACCCGCTGACATGGTGGATGGAATCGGGCTCGCCGGTGGAGAAGAGGCCGGAGAAGGCGGAGCCAGCATTGGAGGAGAGGAATACGATGGCAAAGAGAAGGCCGATGGGGAGAAGTAGTAGGCCCACCGATCTTAAAAGCTCGGCAATGAAGTGGTCAGGACTTGCCCCTGGTCGTCGCCGAGAGAGAGAGAGGGGGAGAGAGGAGGTTGTGCTCTAGATTTCTTTGTGGTCTAGGGTTTCTCTCTATATTACAGCTTATATAAGAGGGGCATTTTTGTCTTGGTTTAATTTCTTTTAAAAAAAAAAAGGACTTAAAGCCTTACTAAATTACATTAGTGGACTAGAGGGGCTATAAACATTTGAAGTGGACTAACTGAGTTACAAGTTTTCTACAGTGGACCCTAGACTAATTTTTTAAAATAATTACTGTTGCAAATATGACTTCTAATTCTTGGGAATGCTACACTCAACTGTTACTAGGTACCTCATACCAACTACTTGCAGTGGCGTAGCCAAGAATTTTGTCTAGCGGGGACAATTTTTTATCTCTAACCAAACAAAATACCTTTTTCTAGTTCAGCAATTCAAGTAACTACTGAAGTGCAAATATATTTTGTGAGAGGAGGAAAGTTCGATGGTCATCGTGACATAGAGACAAGAGATATGAATGTGCTGGAGAGAGATTTGGAGACAAAAAAGGAAGTGACGTAGATGAGAAATTAGGGCAGTACAAATTGAGGATTTAATGGTGGAATAAATATCAATAGGAGGGAATTTCTAAATCTAAATGCTCCAAAAATGCTGTGGCTTAAGTGTTTTTCCCAAAAGTAAGCTGGCCAATTGCCCCAACTCGCCCCTTAATACTTCCGTCTGGATTACTTAGATGTGGGCTTTCCAAATGACATGCATGTAGTGAGGAAGCTAAACAAAATTTCTAGCAATGTATGAGATCTCAATGTTACTCTAAGAGGTGTACCAAAACAAAAAATATTACTCTAAGAGAATTGCACCTTCCCAAACGGATTGTTTCATTAGTATGCTTTCTAAATCCCTCGGTACACCATGTTAGATCACAGACATACAATTCAGCACACAGCACATTCAACTGCATGCCTGGAAGGAAATAGCGGGGAACCTGCAACTGCTACTAATAAATCTTTTTCTTTTTCTCTTGTACAAGAAAGCAAATCTATCAGACTACTTCAATTAGTGTCCTTCAAGAATCTAACAGAACCTCAGCTCAAAGAAGTTCTACATCGAGGATTACAATGTATGTGAAACAGTTTCCAAGTTCAAAAGAGAAACAAAGCTTCCAGAATTATTTTGGGAAGCACAAGAGAAAAACCTGAGGTCAGTACAAAAATGAAGCCTGCAACAAAAAGGCTTGTATAAAATACCATAAGGGAAAATGACGGCCTATGACGTGTTTTGATAATTAATACCCGCTAAGAACATATTAAGAACATTTGTTAATACTGAAAATGTCCTTAGAGGGTATTAATTATCAAACACGTCCTTGGCCGTCATTTTCCCATACCATAATGTTTGGACAATGTTCCCCTTGAACTCTTGATGAAGAAGGGGTCGAGTCGAGCTATATTGCTACTGTTATCGGAAACTCGGGTGTACCTTGATGAGTTCAAAATTGACACAACCACATATCCGACGAGCTTTTGCTTGAATTAGTATCAACACTAAAATAAATAGCAGCGACTAAGGAGATCGCTAAAACTTTCTGCTTAACTTGGGTAGTGGTGCTTATGAGTTCAAATACGGAGGTTCCACAATAAAAATGTGGAGGTTCCTTACACGCATAATGACCAATAAAAAAGGAATGGCACATAATATAAAGCTAATTTAGCATATCATTATCATCCCTTTTAGAAAGTTCCCAACTAAACTTCTTTTGTTTGTTTTTCCCACAAGTACTTGAATGAAACTAATTATACTGGAGGAAATTCGGAGAATTAATGAAGCTATTGGGGAATGTGTATCTTCCAAGCAAGAGAGCAACTTTAAAAGATACTTACTATTTCTTATGTGCATGCCACTTTTCTATGCTTCCATACCAACTCCATTGGAAATATAGAGCTGCAATACGTGCGATCCCAGCAGCAATCACCTCAACAAACGCCATCCACAATGATCTCTGAGGGGATAGACCAGCAGTTGCAATGGCCAGTAGGATTCCCTCGAAGTTGCATGGCACAAAAAAACTACCAGACTTGATTCCATCCAAAGCTTTCTTAGCAACTTCATCAGCTTTCATGGCACCCGAGGAAGCTGCTATGATACTGGTCAACTGTGGTTTTTTCTTCTTCTCTGCAATAATTGGAATCTTTTAAAAAGGAGGCAAAAGTTGTACACATAAAAGACATCAATACTACAAAACTTTTGCAACTTAATTCAATGAAGATGAAGTATACAGAAACATTGTCCATGCAGAAATTACTAATGTGATTGGGACTACCCCCTTGTTCCATCAACTAATCTTAATCTTATTCTTGGATCTTGTTCAGGATATTGAAAAAAGAAATCTTTTTCATAGATTCTTCGATCTTCTATGTATACTAAACAACTACCGTACCAGAATTTGATTAACTAAAGCTCAGAATATCAGAAAATGCACAAAGTCTTAGCACATACAATATGAACAGTATAGAAGGCAGAGATACTGCAGAGACTTGGCAAGAATGGTCTCTCTTTTAAGTCGTAGACTCAGCCATAAAATGGTATATCAAAGCCAAAGGAACTGATGGTACATCTCTTTTCCAGCTCCAGGTTAGCGTTTTTATGTGTTTTCACATCTCTATGAGACCTGAAAAGTGGGCAAAATTCATCTCCCTGGAACGCAAGGCCACATTGACGGGTTGGATACAGGCCTTAGGGCAGTCTTTCCGATATCCAAATTAGTTTTACACTTCCATCTAAGCCCCCAAACAGTGGACAACCCACTTTCTCTAGGGCCATTTTCTAAGCATTTTCCAACAGTCTTCATTAACATCCCACCACTTCATTTCTGCCCACCTCTCCGGGCGCTACAACCACCGTTCTCCGGAAAGCATCCCTCTGCCAACTCTCTGGGTGTCAGCTACTGTCCGCTGTATGGGTAACGCTCTCAAGATGTCCTTCCTCCCACTTCTGCCCTCTCTCTCTCTCGTCCCGGCGATCAACAATACCGTTGACTGCCACTTCCCTTTCCCTTTCCCTTTCTCTTTCTCATCTCTTTGACCTGCTTCCTCACTCCAAGTTTCTAAGGTTAATGACAAACATCTGTTTCTTGCACTTTTTGTGTCTTCCCAAACATATTCTCATCTCAAATTTATATGCACACGAGTGTGTAACAAACAGATGGAAGGGGAAAATATATATATAGGTATATATATATATATATATATATATAGGTCCGTTATGGAGGGTAGGTGCATTTTGTAAGTAGTGAAGTAGTAGAATAGCCTGGGGTATGAAATATGACTATACCCTATGATGTACATGCATGTATTTATCCGCAAAGTAACATGTGTGATAATCCAAGGTAGAATTGTAGGGTGACGCTTTAAGATCTGAAGGTTTAGGAGTAGGACCAAGGGGAAATAATTGGAGTCATAATTAGTGTAAAAGAAGAAATAGGATGAAGATTTGCCAAAATTTCGCAAGCAAAGAAAGTGGCATCTAGTGCAAGGAAGCGTTTTAGACTGCTATAAAGCCTAACAGCCCACTATAACGCATGCCATGAAATTTTGGGTGATAAAGAAACAACATGCTTAAGAATCGAGGAACTTGCAATGAGAATGCAGGAGTGGTACTCTGAAAAAAGATACTATAAGAAAAGTATATAACAAAGGTCGGTTAGAAGTGGCACCAAATGAAGCAAAAATAAGGCAAAGCCCTTTGAGATGGTATGATAATACTTCGACTAACTTGATTGAGGTTTGAGGCACTAAAAGAAATAGAGCAAAATCGAGGAAGATTATGAAGGTTTGAGATCCATAGGAAACTAGTTGACTATAAGAGGTGGTAATCAAGGCATATTGAGTCGAGTAGAGAAGTACTTGATTCAGAGGTTCATATTTATTTTGCCATTGGGGCCTAATCATTTTCCAAATCCAGAAGGCGTATTTAAAGTCCTTGATAGTGATACTTCCCCACTTCCCTAGAACAACCTTTTGAAAAGCACCCTAAGAAACAATTCACTCAAAATTGTAAGGCATGAAGGCCTTAAAATATCATTCCCATTTGTCAATAACCTGAACTTCTGATAAGGGAAGCCACATCACATATTCTAAAGTTGAGAGATATCATGAAGAATAGTTGGTAGGGTCACATGGTTTACCAGTATTTAGTTGAGCAAGGGCTAGCTAGCTAGGTAATCTACTTCAAAAACCATTAGATTGGTTGATATACAATGTTGGACCCATAGCTAAACTCATGCATTATGGGGACAAAAGGTGATCGGACATGATATCTCATCTTAGAAATCAGGGAGGTCTTTGGTTCCAATGTCTTTGTAAGCATCTTTTCCAGCTCTAGTTAGACCTGTCGTCTTCTTCATGGACATGACTATTCTTCTCTAACAATGTTGATCTTTGCATCTCCACTTACAAAGAGAGCTGCATATGAGGGAGGGTGTTGGATGGTTAGATATACATGGTTGGGTTCGGTTTCAAACAACTCAAGTTTTTGGGCAATTAGTGACCATCAAAATGTTTGAGTGAATCAAGAACCAAAATTTTACCAACTAATTAAAATGTTTATACGGAGGAGCCGGATCTGTATACTTATAAAAAATATATTAGAGGCTTGTGTTGCATGATTGCATCACAACCTAACAACAAATTGCATTTGCAAAAACTATGCAGCCACTAATAAAACAGGATCAAATCCCAAACCTTCTGCCAAACCAGGGGTTTCAGTGTCCGGGGGAAATATTAGGGAGACGTGAATATTATCTGCAATAACTTCCTGTTGCAATGATTCTGCCATGCCCCTGAGGCCAAATTTACTAGCTGAATAAGCAGTGTAGCCATATATGCCTACCTGTAAATGAAACCAATTTTAAATAATGAGATAAACAGTACTAGTAAAGAGTTCTATTCGTGTAACAATTGATACCCGCAAAGTCCAACGTAATGCTTAAAAGTATCTAACACGCTGGTTTCTTGGTACCAACATTACTAGAACAATAGGAAGGATATATTAGTGTTTCAACAACATTCCAAACTAAAAGACAGGAAAAGCAATAAAGCTATTAAGGAGGAGGCGCCTGTAAGCGTGTTTCAAAAACATTCCAAACTATTGAAGACCAGAAAGCAATAAAGCTAGTAAAATATGACTCTTCTGATGTTAGAGCAGTTTGTAAGCCCCCCATGAGAGTGGGCCTTACTTGCATCTATGTCAAGAGGAGTACAAACTTTCCAAGTCAACACCTATAACATAAAAAGTCGACCAATAGCTGAAAAGAATAAAAGGCAAAAGCTACTATTAAGGCCCTGTTCTTGCTGAATTATTGTTTTGGTATTTCTGTTTGTCCTTTCTGAATCTTTATTAGATTCACCATCAATTATTGTTATTTCTTTCTCCACGAGGGTAGTTAAAAAAAAAACTCACAAAAAAGAAACAAGTTTGAAACAACCATCTTTTTTGTCCATACTGCTAAAACTTTTTGACAAAAAATATAACAAAAGATCACTCAGAAGTAGATGGTGTAATTAAGAAAAGATAACTTAGGCATACGTGTTGCAACTTGCAAGGGTTGCCCAATCATGATGTTAATGTAAATAATAAAGCTCTCAAAATCAATTTCCAACTCCTCATCAAATAGCTATTTCAAATCTCTGGATATGAAATCTACAGTTAAACCAAACAGATCCTAATAGCAAAACAAAAGAATGCATCACTGGCCGGCCTGCAACGAAAGAATTTAAACTCGTTGGGCCTGACAAGATGGACGGTCCATATTATACAAAAGTCCTACACACAACGATTGTGTAAAACACAACACACAACGGGGTCCACAGTAGTGGTGGCGGAAAACCCACGGTCTCCAATGCTGACAGAAAGAATTTAAACTCGTTTTCGAAACATGCTTTTAGGCCCGCTTTTACTCACACACACGTATTTTATAAATGCATGGTGGCCCCACAATGAGGGCAGCGGAAAACCCATTGTTTACATTGCTGGCAGAAAGAATTTTTAAACTCGTTTTCGAAAACATTCTTTCGGGCTCACGCTCCCGCTTTTACTCCCGCACGCCGTGTTTTATAGTAACTCAGCAAGCTACCAAATCTTACGTTGGAGCTATCCTCATTGCAGAACAATGTCAAATCTATTGACCTAAAAAATTCATAAACATCCAGACCCCAACAGTAAATCAAAAGAATGCATCCCAGTCTGAGTCTTTTATACCTGGCCGGCCTGCGACGACATAAACGCAATCGAACCCGGTCCACGTTCCCTCCGGTTCTTCTTCATCCCATCCAGAGCCGCCTTGACCAAATGAAACGTCCCGATCAAATTCACGTCGATCATAAACTTCACCTCCTCCATCGCCTGCTTCTCCAGCTCCGACGGCACGAAGACCCCCTGGTTGCACACCAGCACGTCGATCGGCCCGGCCTCCTCGACCGCGGCCTTGACGGCCTCAAAGTCGCGCGCGTCGGCGCTGAAGACAGCGACCTCGATGCCGGTGGCGAGGCGGATTTCGCGCTGGGCCTCCTCGAGCTTGTCGCGGCCGCGGGCGAGGATGGAGACGCGGGCGCCCTGGGAGGCGGCCTGGTGGGCCATGGCGAGGCCGATGCCGCTCGATCCGCCGGTGATGAAGACGTGGCGGTCCTTGATAGGGATCTTGACGGGGCGGGGGCGAAGGATGAGGTGTAGGAGGAAGAGGAGAGAGAGGGGGAGGGGGAGGAGGAGGAGGAGGAGAGAGAGGAGGGAGAGAGTTGCCATTGGTGAGAGAGAGTGAGCTTCGATTCAGGCCTCTGAGACGACGACTACGGATTACCTCAGGCTCCGATTTATTTTTTAAGAAGGTAATTTCAAGTTTAAAAATTATGTATTTACGTAAATAATTTTTCAATCACTATAGATTATATTTAATAGATCTCATTGAGATTTTTAATACGGTATAAAAAAAATTAAAAAATTAATTTTTATTTATATTATTTTTAAATTTAAAAATATAAAATAAGTATTTATTTTTTAAGGAGATGTTCTGAAAAGGAGCCTTACTCCCCCTCGGACCCGTCCCAGACACCCAGCTCCCTACGTAAAGCGTACTGAATTTAAAATCGTTTTTTTAATCTAAAATTTTGGTTGCCTTTCAAAAAAAAAAATTTCCTGATTTTGGTTTAAAATTGTAACCCTTCTCCGATACTAAACTCTTCTTTTTACCAAAATTTATTTGTTTTCTTATCCCCCGATGGCATATTTTAAAAAGAAGAAGAAGAAAAACCATTGTTGAGAAAAAGAGTTTGGACTCGAGTTTCCACTCGTTTGGGTACTAGAAAGGATAAAATTCAGGAAAATAAAAAGTATATGCAAGAGGTCTGTGCATTGGAGATGAGTTTTGGCATGCATTAAGGTAGTCTTTAGCCTAAATTTTTGGCGCTTATTGATAGAGTATTTGTTTTTTCTTAATTTTCACTAAATTCGTATCACATTTTTATGTCGCATCGTTTGTCGACGAGAGAAATCGAAAAAATATAAAAGTGTTGTCCAACATTGAAAGAAAATTGCTGAAGATGAAAAAAAATGAAAAATACAGTCTTTCTTCAATTTTGTCCTATAAAAAAAAATCAAATTTTCTAATCAAAGCAAACAATGTGATGCAAAAATAATGACGAGAAGCTAAAAAAAAATATAACTGAAAGTATAACAGTCTTTAACAAAAATTCACCTAAAGCTAATTTAACTTTTTAATTGAAATACGAGTTTGACGGAGTTTTCACATAGGACAAAACAATGGCATCTTAAATGAAACGGATTTTTTTGAACTCTATTGTTTTCTAGAATTTATTCTTGATTACGTGACGTGTTAGAAGATATTCAACATTGCCTTTTGTTTAGGCCGCTGATTTTGTCATTCTTTTTTTTGTTAATGTCATTCCTCTGCAAGTATATTTTTGGTGCAAAAATACACTTGTAGGAGAATGACGTTAACAAAAAATGGAGTGACAAAATCATTTTCCTTTGTTTTTATGTTCTTTTTCTTTGCACTTTTACCAATTTGCCCCTTCCTCGAGCTTGTTGAAGGTTGCAAGCGAGGATGGAAACGCGATTGCCATGCGATATGGCCTTGTGGGCCATCTTTGATTTGGATCTTGATTGTGCCAGGGAGGAAGATGGGGAGAGGGAACGCCAAGTTTGCGTCCGTCATTAGTGAATGAGAGAGTTTCGACTCGGATTCTCTGAAATAACAAATGTAGGAAAGGGAGCGCCAAGTTTTCGTCGGTCATCAGTAGGAGTGATTTCGATTCGGTTTAGTTCAGTTTGTTTTGGGGTGAAATTTTCGAAGACTGATCAGTTCGGTCCAAATACTTCCAGGACCGATCTCGACCGGAGTTGAGTTCGATTCGGTTCAGTCGGCTCCAAATATAAAATTTCCATATGATTTAAAGTATATGTATGTAAAATATCTATAGAAATATATTTATATAAATATTATATATATTTTTAATGTAAAATCTATAAAAATATATAAAATATATACTTGTCGGTCCGGTGAAAATTCCAGAAAACTGAAACCTAACCAATTTGGTTCGGTTCGGTTTGTTCCGAAAAAATTCCGTCATCATCCTGATAGAAAACCAAATCGATTGATCGATTTTTTTATCCGTCGAATTTTGCAACACCTCTAATCATTGGTGAACGAGAGAGCTTCGACTCAGAGTGTCTGAAACAAGAATGTAAACTATACGAGTTTGACATTTTGATCCAATGAAACGAGTTTGACCTCGTGCTTTGGAGTTTTCACAGAGGACAAAACGCCGGCCGCACCCAATCTCCTGTGAGTAAGCCCATCTAAGAATACTTGGGCTTGGTCTTTTACATAAGCTTATAATGCTTAGGCCCAACCCAATAATTTATGAGGTTTTTTGGGATTGTTGGGTTTGTAATGCTTAGGTCCAAACCAAGAGTTTTCACAGATTGTTGGGCTTGTAATGCTTAGGCCCGAACCAAGAGTTTTCACAGATTGTTGGGCTTGTAATGCTTAGGCCCGAACCAAGAGTTTTCACAGATTGTTGGGCTTGTACTGCTTAGGCCCAAACCAAGAGTTTTCACATCGGTTTTTTTTTTTTTTTGGGGAAAATGACGGCCAATGACATGTTTTGATAATTAATATCCATCAAGAATATGCTGAGAATATTTGTTAATGCTGAAAATGTCCTTGGTAGGTATTAATTATCAAAACACGTCATGGGCCGTCATTTTCCTTTTTTTCTTGACCGAAACGGCCTCTCGGCAATTGGACTTCTAGACTACACTGAGCTATCCATGAGCCCACTCCAGTCGTACTTGAACTCAACACAGAATTAGAGGGTTTGTGTCGACTGCTTTTTTTGACACGAATATGAATGTGACACTACTCGATACACGAAATTAAACGGTACGAATGTATGTTGGAGACAACACGTCACGATGCGGGGACGCTAATGATATGCCATCATTTGGTTATTTGTGGTTAATTATTTTTGTTGGTTTTATAGTTTCTATAATTGTGATAGTATAAAGAATTTGTTCATTTTTGTTGTGAATTAAGCAGATTCTTCGAGTACATTACTATATGCATAATTTCATGTACATCTTTAAAAGAATTTCAAATGAAGAGACCAACAGTTTCATCCCGAGCAAGACATGATTTTAAACAAGTTAGATTAGTTTCAATATACATTTAAGTTAGCAAATGTTTTGCCACAAAACACAAAACAACAAGACTCGAACACGACATGCATGATGTCCACCCATATTTTAAATACTTGATCTGATCGATTACATTTATCTTGAAAAAATGAAAGGTTATGATTTCCTTAAAACCATCAACTCCATCTTATAAGCCAATCATTTTATGTTTTTAGGGAACTACCACTTGACCCATAAGAAGTCATCGATTTCATTGCGTCATTAGAGTGTTTGTCTGATTGTTAACTTGAGGGTCCTGAATTAGTTGAGGTGCTCGCACAAGGTAGCCTAGACATCTTTTTGTACATATGAAAAGGGGTGGTGCTTTATCTCTTTTGTTTCTGTAAAGCTCAATTGCCGCATATTTATAGTAACGTTTTAGAACTTGTCCCACTCAATCGATCACCTCCAAAACTAGTATATGAGTCGTATCGAAATGCCTTCTTGGTCGAAAAGTCCTTGCTAGTAAGAGCAACTCCAATGGAGATGTAAAATACATCCGGATGGATAGTTATTTTAGATGGAAAAAGTGGTTAAAAGTTAGTTGGATGTATAATAGAACACATCTCTCTCTAATGGTGATATGTAAAATAGGGATGGATAATTAACTAACTTTTCCTCCACCTTATTTTTTCCCAACTTTCTCAACCCTAATTCAAATATTACTTCCGTTAAAAATAATTATAATATCCAGTAATCGAGAACTTTTAAAAAAAAATTTAATTCTGCAAAAAATTTTTTTTTTTTACTTCCGTCCAAAAATAGGAGCAATTTGGACACCAACTCCCACCCACTTCAATTTCACAATTTACTTCATCCATTTACTCCCATCAACTCTCAACCACACTATTTACTTCAGTCATTTACTCTCATCCACTCTCAACAGTCATTTACTCTCATCCACTCTCAACTACACCATTTACTTCAGTCATTTATTCTTATCCACTCTCAACTACACCATTTACTTAAGTCATCTATATATAGACAAATCCTCCCCATTATCCATTCTCACACTCGATTTGTGCCATTTTACATCCCCATTGGAGAGTATTTTTTCCATCCGGGTTGTATTATAGGTATACAACCTGGTTTCCATCCCCATTGGGGATGCTCTATGTCTTAAATTGAATGTTTTAACATAGTGTCAAAGCTAAATTTGTTTGGAGCATCTCTTTTTTGCTACTAGTCCAGCTATGCATCCTCTAGTCATCTTATCAAGTGAAGATCAATTAATCAAAGTCAACACTTGTTTAACATCAATTAGGTATAAAATTCAATACATCAATATTGAGTTTTACTAGTTCAGGGATTGTCGTCAAAACAGTGAAGAACTCACTCGAGCTTAATTGAAGGTGAGTTTTTTCCAAAATTTTTGGCCTAGAATTCATTTTTTGTTTACCTTTTTGCCGTAATTTTTTGATTTAATAATTTGTCTCGATGAGATGAATGAAAAAAGTATGATAATGTGGACTGAAGTTTAGTAATTTTTTTTATATAAGACAATAGTAAAGACAAAAAATACTAGCTATTTGGTCGTATTTTTTTGACTTTAGTTGGAAAGGAGAGAATGATATATTTTTTAGGTTCTTTTTTTTACTTTCAGTCTTGATTTTTTTGTTCTTTAGACTCCCCTCATCAATCTAAAAAATAAAACGTAAATCTATCAAAAAAATTTAAAAAGACGAACATAAATACCAGAAAATTGAGGGAAAGTAGTATGAAAAGACCGACTAAGGAAAGCTAATGGAGGCGTGGCTTGATTTTGGTAATTTCGTAGATGCGGCTTCTCAACCCATATGTTAACACAATGGTGCTCACCTGACAATTAAGCGATCGCGAAACTTTTGGTCTAGGGTTGAACTCTCACCTTGGCGTTGAATGCCTAAGCGACACTCGGAGGTGTGAGCGGTTATCGCGGGCTGCATTGCATATCCATTTCCTGGCCAGGCCGAGAGAGATACGTAGGCATGAGTGCCTCGATCTGACTTCTTTTTCTGCCTTTGTTCTTGCGAGCCTTTGTTCTCGCTTCATTTTAATCTTTGTAACTCCATTCCAACATTAAAGATTTTCTTTTGTCTAACAAAAGAAAATCTTTCATGGAATACTACAAAGATCTATTTAAGAGGTCTTGTTTCTGTGATTCCAGAAGATGACAGCCAGAGAACAAAGGATAATTAAGAACAAAGAATAATTACTGCTGTTGGGGAGAGTTACTACACAACATAAGTCCTGCACTTGGTTACATCAAACATTAGAGAGAAACAATGGATGCATAATTTTCTGCACGGTTTATTTACGCATAGCCTTTAGATATGCTTGAATAGAGATATAAGAGCAGAATGATAGTATATGTCCTGATAAATCAACATAAAACAACCAACATACATGATACCTAGAGTCGATCTACGCATGATGAGGCATTTCTTACTTGAGGAACCTATCAAACCAATCACTGGCTTCTTTTACCATGAATGTGGTCAGTTCGTGTCCGATTCCAGGTTGTGCTATCAGCTGTGAATCAAGGGGGAAAATACCATCTGTTAGGACGACAAATTTTGGAGAGGTAGAATTAAGCAGAACTGCAAGATTCAAGAGCAGAGAGACCTAGCCATGACTATGCATTTTCGACAAGAAGCAATTGCCTTTTGATTGTCAGAGATTGTTGTATTGGTATGATAAACTAGTTGCTTGCTTCAAATGCAGTGGAGGGACCATAACAGTCTAGAGATTCAGCATAGAAATGGACATTGTCTATAATGATACTTGCAGCCATACAGTAATTGTAAGGGATGCGCACTACCAAATAGTAACTACTACCTCAATCAACTTTAACAGATGAACTATTCATACCTTGAACTAATCAGGACAATGGGCTTCCTCATAAGCCTTGCATGCTCTTGATGTGGGAATTTCCTGTCCTTCGAGTGGGAATCGAGGATCCTTTTCACCTGTTTGTCAAAAACAATATTTCATGAGGCACCAATCAAGCTCAACTCACCACTTGGCTAATCCCTTGTTGGGGTTCCAAATATGTATTTTTGCGACAAGAACCTTGTCCATACAATTGATGATCGGAGTGCAGTAAAGGACATCCCATTTAAGATCAGCAGAGGGCGTGGTGCAATTATTGGAATCGTGTAAGGTGAATCAAACTGGGAGGCTAAACCAGGAGCAATTCTGTCCCACACCTGTAAGAAAATTGAACCATAATACATGATCGATCATCAAATATTAAATATCATTATGCATCACCAACATAGGACGCCACAATAGAAAAAAATTTAATCTACAACCGATTCGATATACACGATGGTAAATGCAACTAACATTCTCCACCACTTCCTTGTCAGTGACACTCTTGCCCAAATCAACCCGTGCTTCTGAAACCAAAAAACAAATTCAAAGGAGTTTGCCCAAATAAACCTGTGATTCTGATAAAAAATGCATGCACTGAGTTGGCAAAATATGCTTCTAGGAAAAGAGAGATGATATGCAGGTAACAAATGACCCTTGCAATATTAACGCAGAGTACTCTACTTACTTAATGGAGTTTGCATCAAGTACTCTGATCAACAACAGATTAGGTTTCCACGAGCTCTATAAGTAGGAGGGTTTTGGTCCCTTCGAGACTATCTCAGTGCGGGGCCTCTTTTGTTGTATGTTTCTACAAGATTCTTGCTATCTATGATAAGGGAATCTTCTTTTGCCGATCAAAAAAAAAAAAAATCATAGATTTGAGGCTTTATTTAGTGAACGTCTCCATATAAAAGAAATTTGTGGTAAAATTTGCTGATGCTAGGCCAAACCAGTAGTGTGAGAAAATTTCACACTGGTGTCAATAAACACTCCTAGTTAAGTACCAACTATCTTCAATTTTCTGATAAAGTTTTGTGGTCGCACCTTCAAATACATCCTTAATGCTGTCAACCCGACTCTGCCACTTATCATGATCAATAGCCCATCGAAATCCCTGTACATAATGCATGAACAGAAAAATATTCCATTACAATAGCAATACCAACTAAGGGATGTAAGAAGTACTCAATACCAACTAAGGGATGTAAGAAGTACTCAGTCATATGTTATTCATGAAAACAAAACGAAACTTAGATAACTCGAACCTGAACCCCAATTATTGGGACAGCCACCGCATAGCACGTGTCAGCAGCGGCAGCAAACCAAGCCTGCATTCCTGCATTGCATTATCTGCATGTTATAACAGCTATGCAGCCTATTTTAACATCATTTAAATGTCATTTATCCAACCACCAAGCGATTCCCCAGTGATGCCAATTTTAGATGGGTCTATATCCTCCCTTTGTGTAAGATAATCTGCCAGCTTTATTAAGTCCCAGACCTGCAGAATTGACAAGCAATCCATGGAATTACTCTACGAGCCAACCAAGCTGAAGAATTAAATCCAGATAGTCAAATTCTGTTAAAAAATTCTAAGAACGCAGTATAACATGTTTCTGAAACAAAATGAATGGAGGAATTACCGTATTAAATATGAATGGCATTGTATTCCCTTTTCGCCATGATGATACAAGTGCCTGCACAAGTAAATCAAAATCGTATTACGGGCAATAAGGATACTGGTAAGTGGTTATACAGAGAAATATGAGAAGTTCAGAACAAAATACACACCTCTCGGTAAGTGGTCATACTGCTTGCACGTTCCCCTTGATAACGAGAATCAATGGCAACAGCAACATACCCCCGTGAAGCATATGCCTGAAAATAAAAATCCAATTACAAGGCAGTCCCAAGTATGATCAAGGGCTCTATTCAAAATATCTACCTCAAGCAATGGCCGTAACCACTCTTTGCACTTCTTGTTGCCATGCAGAAAGACAACAGCTGGCCTTCTATGATGACTACTTTCTTTCATGCTCAAAATCAGCACGGGCAAGCGCCCTTGCTCTCCTGACTATTCATGAATATACCAAGTCCCTTTTTATGCTCAAAATCGGCAGATATGCATGTGAATGGATTTGCTAGTATTCCTATGGGGCTAGTATTGCGATGTTCTGGTTTTCAAAAAAGAGCTCGGGGGAATTAAGAAACTATAAGGCCTATCAAGTGCATAGTTACTGAAAAAATTCCTTCTTGAAAGCTCACTATGTCTAGTGCTTTTAGCTAGACTTCTATACTACAAAAGTACTAATATATATGAGATAAAGTCAGCGTTTTTCATTAACATTGCTTGTGTGCTGTTTTGTATTGTGGGCTCGTGAATGCATTATACGATTACATAGTTTTAGACTTTCAGTAGTGGGCTCCGAAAGAACTTGTGGATGAGTTATACTGCTCCCTAACACATTTAGCTGTTAACAAATAGTCCTCCTGCAGTCTCCTTACAGGAAAACGAGGAACACAAGGTTTAATGGGAGGACAGTTACGAGGGTAAGCATGGTGTCATATTGATAGTAGATTGTCATATCCTCCTTCTCCATGGCCATGTGCAATTTCAAGATAAAACTTTCCAACATTTAGCTCTTGGTGTTGCGTAACAAATCACAGTTCTTAACCAACTTCAATGCGGCCTTTAACTGGAAAAACAAAAAAGGATTTGCACAGGTGCAAGGGCAGATAATGCTTTAGTAGATAAGAATAGTAAAAGCCGAAGGCCAAAGCAAATAAGGCAAACTATGGAAGACACATAAAAGGCCCACTTCTGCTGAGTAAATCTTCAATGAGTACACGGGGACTTCAAGGCGATGCCCATAAATCACTCCACAATTAAAACCTTTTCATGGAGCTGAAGAGTTGTCTTAATATCTAAAACATAAAATCAAATTGAGAGTTCACTGGCGCAGCTAATACCAACCATGTCATTGTTACAAAATGTGAAGCGATCAAGAAATTTGATGCCCGTGACGTGAGCTGTATTGCCTGGAGCTCAGTCTGTGCATTGGTTGCTGGTATGTAATTTAAACATAGGATTCTTCACGGAACTCATTTATGTATGATTGGTCTCCCCTTTGCTCTAGTAAAATGGTGTTCTGGAATATATATTATCGGGGCGATTGTCTAGTTTGACACATAGGTGCTCAGGAGTTGCCAAACTCAAAGAAATGGATAACGCATTGAACGGTAGAGGCATCAGATGAGCAACCCAAGAGGTGGATATATTTATGACATTACAGAACTTTCATTTTTGAACCACTAAAAACATAGGAAAGATAATAAATACCTTAAAGTTATTCATGTAGAAAATTTCCTAATTCAAAACCATAGTTTAGCTTCAAATAAGATTTGTTTCCAAAACTGAATCTCAAAGCTTATCAATTTGTTGTACTTCACAAACTTCCTTTTACTTGTCCTTGCCTAATGTTTTCTATAACCTGAATCAGTAACGAAAATAAGCTAACAGCCATGGCAGAAAAATATGATCTGTATGCAAAAGCCCACACACCTCGGTCCTCAAGTACAAGTCTTCCTCTTTCAGAACCTTACGATTGGGAATGTCTTCCTTTGGACAAGACTCCATTGCCTGTCAAAATATAAGAGAAGGTAAGTTTGATTAGAATGGCGCCATCAACAAATGTCCAACAGGTAAGATAAAAGATCCTCGAAGAGATTTCAACCTCACTAAACTTCGGATGGGGAGTTTCCAGGTACACAGGATCCAACACAGGATGTCCAAGTTCCACTGATTGCGGAACTGAAAAATGTCAATCACACGTATTGTAGGTAAATGCTCAGAGAGAGAGAGAGAGAGAGAGAGAGAGAGAGAGAGAGAGAGAGAGAGAGAGAGAGAGAGAGAGAGAGATTCATGCTTTACCTCCGAGTGGAGACATTCTATGTTATTTTCAAGACTTAGAAAATCACCAAACACCATATTCCTAGTATTCCCAGAACAAATTAAACATGCAAACGCAGTACTCAGTGCTTCGCAAAACCGCAAAAATTCCCTCCGTTTCTATAACTAATGTGATACATGGAATCACTGGAAGTCTTTTAATTCGGTCAAAACTAACATAAAACACAGAACCATACAAGATTAAATTACAATGCAATGAGAACAGAGTCCATTGCTTCCCTCATCACATGTCACTACAGAATCTATAAACGTCAATATATACGCAATTCATTACGTATACCATGAAGTTTTGCTCCTCGCTTCACCATAAAACAAATCACCATTCACATTCTTCCCCAGTATAAATTTCAATTACCTTCATTCTGTTCTACCGGCTCTCCGAAAATCAGTTGGTGCCGGGAATAGTTCTTTTATTGCCCGCTGGATTGGTATGCACTTCCTAGAATCTCTAATGGTACAGAATTGATTTGGTTCTTGGTTTTACCCAAAACCAGAAGAGTGCCATGTGCCCATTTTTCACCACACATTGCGACGAGGCCTACACACTTTGTCTTGGGCTCCACACTAATAGCAATTTATTGCCATTTCTAAGAAATGGTAAAAGAACTGGCAATCACCACCCCACACCCACAAACTCAAAAAAATTTCAAAAATGAAAAATTCCATTTTATTTTCCAAATTTGAGCGGCAAAGTTGCCATTTTCAAATATCATATTATATATATATATATATATATATATATATATTCGGAACACACTTGTCTTAAAAAAAAGGGTTCTAACCAGGGGTCACTCGGTCCGGTTTCCACTGATTTTTGGGACTGAACAGGTTATTCGGTTTGGAATTTTGAATAAACCGAAACCGGTCAAAATAATTCGGTCCGGTTTCAATTGATTCGACCGGTTCCGATCCGGTTTTTCCTAGATCTGACTTATGATCGATGATTTAATGTTAAATCATATTTTTTTTTCAAGATAATGTGTTCCGAAATCATATCAAACAATATTTAATTGCAACATGATTTTTAATGTGGATAATGTTGTTGACAAGATCTAAAAAGTTAACAAATCCATAATTAAAGGGCCTGAAAAGAGTCCACAATGGGCCGAAACTGTCCATCAAGTGTACTTAAACTATGAAGGTGCAAAGTACTGCAATTTTTCTGAATTAAATTGGATAGAGTCTAACGGTTTTCACACTCAAAATAATTGGGTTTTCTTTTCCTCTTGATAATGCAAAGTAGAATGGTAATATTTCTCTTCTCTAGAGAAAACAAAACGTCTTGCACAAGGTATTTACCTCTTGATCTCACCAAATATTTACGTGTGTATCTGCACCATTGCATCTATAGTATAGATAGTGGTAGCCAGAGATAAAAATTGTGAAGGTGGTCACAATAAAATGATACTTTCTCCGTCCCAATTTTTTTATTTGTTAATACATGGTGTTCCGGGTCAGTTTGTGCGGACCTTGAATTAATCCCTACAGCCCTTTCACAGCCTTTCACAAGCTTATATATGGAGTGAGGTAATCCCAAAAGTTCCTGACAACTTGAACAACCCTTTGTCCCATATTATTTGTTCACTATTTCATTTTGATCCTTTGTTTGAATAATCAATGAAAAAAGTGTCTACGAGTTCCGTAAGCTGACCTCCATAAATCTTAGCAATTGCCTGATGCTGTGTTCCAAAAAAAAGAAGAAGAATAATAAACAGATTCCTCGGATACTAATCGAATCCTAACTGCAAACAAAAGTGTCATAATCGTACATTTCAATCTTTTTTTGTCGTCAAGATAATTGAGTACTCACTCAAGCTACTACGTTCAGTGGTATTCCTTGGATGTGGCTTTTCAACCGCTATGGGTTGACGCAATGGTGCTCATCTGACAATCAAGGAACTCGTGAAACATTATTTGGTCTGTGGTTGAACTCTCACGTGTGTGCTGTTCTGGGACAGTTCATATGAGCTTTGTCTCGGCTTTAAGTGTCCCCTTGTAGGCAGGGGAATCAGTCTCGTGAGCCCCCGAGTTTAATGGGTTGGGCCGTATACCCAGATATGAAGATGGCCTTGTCTCTCTTGCCTTCTATTTTAGACTAGTATAATACTTCTGTTTCTTGTTTTGGTGCTGGGGGGTTGTTACTTTGTCTCTTCCTCTAGTAGCTAGGCTCCAAAGAGAAAATTTTCAAGTGCCCGGCGGGTACCACGTGGTCCCTAAACAGTTCATTCGGGTCATTTAAAAGTGTGTTGGACGATTCAAATTGAAATCATCTTTCTTCTCTCATCCCACCACTCTCTCCTATTTCTCTCTCCAAATCCGAGCCGCCCGAAACCGAAATGGACGGCCCGGATGCGCCGAGCGGCACCACGTGGTACCCACCCGGCACTGAAAAATTTCTTGTCATTTGGTATAGAAGTACAAATTATCAAAAAAAAAAATTGAGCGGATATTGAATAAATCAATCGCAGCTTCACTATCTTCTTATTAAATACAAGAGGAAATGCATTCCTTCTAAATAGGATCCTAAATCACAAGAATATGAGAGAAATTTTTTCATGGACGCTCCGTGGGGTTGTTTAAGGAGCTGCGCAATTAAAGCCGTTCGTTTCGGCGTTGGATGGTCCGGTTTTGTTAAAAAAACTATTCGCCGGAAGAGTTTTAACTCTCGCGAATAATTTTTTTACGATCCGGACCGTCTAATACACTTTAGACGCATACAATTTGCCTCCGTAAATGCAAATACACGTCTGTAAATAAGTTTTTCCGTAAGAATATTGCAGTACATTCAACTTTTTCTGTATTTGTAGCATCACAATGCAAGAAGTCGTTGGGCTGTAGAGTATCGACAGACTCGAGCTTCTTGATAAACAAGCCCTTTTTGACAGAAGTATCCTTTGCCAGGGCTGCAATGCCTATCCTCTGAACAAACACATTGCCCTTCCAAGGCACACCCATCATATCTCTCACCTCCCTTCCCAAACAATATCTCATCAGACCATTCACTAGAAAACATGCTCATAGGATCCAATTTTTTCTTTGCTGCAATGAACTTTTGAAAATTTGGATATTTCTTGCCCACATCCGTAAAGGCCACAATCCTGTTCTTAGCCCAATGTGGCTTGGCCCCATACTTGAAAAACGCCATTTGCTCCACCTCTTCCCACACGTCTTGGTTTAGTCTAGGCGTTGAAGCCTCATCCGCGCGATAATAATTGAAGTCCACCACTACGGAGTCCTCGGGTTGCCCTAGATACGCGTTAGAAGCCTTAATGAAACGGATCAAGAACCCGTTGTAGATATCTGCTCCGCAGAAGTTCTCAGGTTTTAGGTCTCTTAGTCTCTTCACATCGAGTATGAAATTTGCGAACTTTTGGGCAGGGAATATGGCCGTCGATTCGTAGAAGAACAAGCCGTTGATTCTCGGATCCCAAGCGCAAGAAACGTCGATTCTTGATGCTGGAGAGTATAAACAGGATCCGGAGGTTTGCATTTTTCCCTGGCGACCCACGACCGGATATCCGGTGAAGATAAGGTTGTTGTTCTTTAATCCATTGGCAATTAGTTTCTTGTAACTTATAAATGATGAGGCCATTGCGCATTTTCCATCAACGTTTCGTGCATTGTCCAGTGCTTTCTCTGGTCATTGATAGGAAAATTGTGATCTTTGGAGAACTGTTAACGAATAAATCAAAGGGTAAATTAAGCTTTGCACCCTTTAATTTAATACACATTTCTTGTAACTTTGTACCCTTAAAGTATAACAAATTGAGTGCTTCTAATTTTATGGGTGAGTTTTTGGACAAACCTTTTACGGGTGCTAATTTTGAAAATATTGACTTTGGGTAAAAGAGAAGTTATTTGGACTCAAATTTTTTTTTTTTTTGTCTTTACTTTAAAGAATAATGGTTTGCTTCCTCAAAAGTCCAAAAAGTTTCCATTGTGCGTGCAGAACAGTTTGACTTTTCGAGGCAGAAGAAAAGGAAAAGTTATGGACATAATGAAAAATGTCATGAAATGTGACAACATTCTCAAGAAAATAAAATTTTCTCGTGTTTTTAGCAAGAAAGTGGAAGCCATGTACTAATGCTTTAATGAGTTGTACATGAAAATTCACTTTCTTACACTTTTCAATATTTTCATGCTAATCAAACACTTGAAAAGTGTTATTATTTTATCTTTCTTACATTTTCTCTCACTTTCACTGTATTCAAACATTTCAAACGGACCCAACAGAATTGCCTATGGGATCACATTACGAAAGTATAATCCATCCTTAATTAAATGAAGCAGAGACATACCTGCTGCTCTAGTTGATTTGGAGACCAGAATAGAAGTGGACTGAAAGCCTAAGAAGTCATTTACTCCATCTCCACTTGTGTTCAAAGGAACTCTATCATCAATCCTATACACAGCTTCATGTCTTGATGGATACCATGTTATGTCTGCAAATTCATGATCCTTGGCATGTTCTGCATATTTATCCTCAATCCCCACATCATTTGTGAAACTATAGGTTATGCTTCTCTTGAATTCTTGCTCCAATGAGAATGTCACCTGTATGATTCATTTCGGATACAGATGGGAAAAATTAAGAGGGAGCAAAATAGACTAGATTCATGTGAGAAGTTCAACTTCATCTAATCCCCACTATCCCACTAACATTCTATATCGTATGATGTTTTTGTCTTTGTGCGGCGAAGGCGTGAGCGACACTCGGAGGTGTGAGCAGTTAGCGCGGGCTGGATTGCAATCCAATGGGCGTGAGTGCCTCAATCTGACTTTCAATTGAGCGAAAGTGTGTGGCCTAGCTGTTAGACCACAAGAGGTTCTTTAAATCCCTGTGAAATTACTCCATGCTCACATCCACATGGCAACTGCCAAATTCGAGAATAAACATTTTGTCCCATGAGAAGAAGCTGTAGACGATCAAGTTGACTTAGGATGATTTTGTCTTTGTTTGGGTATACCGACATATGGGCTGTAAGCTAAGTCATATAGTTTGCATCAGGGTATGTGAGCGGGAGCGCGAGCATAAGCGTGAAAGTATTTTTGAATCACATTTCAAACTAAAAAATTCGCAAGAACAAGGAGAGAGCACAAGCGCAATTGAAAGCGGAAGATTGTGAGTCCCATAGATATTAAGTCCCATGTGATGAACTTGCCTAGGGGCCCGAAAACTCAGGGAGCCATGATAATAAATCTTGATATCTCGAAAGAAGTGGCAGTAGGTGTGGCACAATTAAGCTTCTGTTTTTTTGGGAAGGTTTCCATTTTTTTTGTTGTCATCTAAAGTTGTTCTCATCCAAAGAAAAGAAATTATTAATCTTTAATGGAAGACTGCCTTTATTCTCGCTTCATTTTAATCTTTATAAGGGGTTATTCAGTTAAATAAGCTGAATGGTTTATTTTTTTGTCCTTATTCAAATTTTTTTCGCATTAGTTAGTTTTTCGTCAATTTTTTGGGATTATTGTTTCGTTATGACGAGAGGAATCTTAAAGGTTAAAAATTACGATCGAAACCTAATTTTTTTGAATAAAGACAAAAATAAGCTTATAAGCCAATTTTTCCGTATTTATTCCAAAAAATTGAATTTCCATCGATTTTTTACTTTTTAGATTCCTCTTGTTATGAATAAGCAATAATTCCCAACAAATTGACAAAAAAACTAACAAATTAAAAAATGAACAAGGATAAAAAAATAAGCCAAGTGGATTATTTAGCCGAACAACCCCTAACTCCGTTTCAAGATTAATAAAATTTTCTTTTGTCGAACAAAAGAAAATCTTTAGTGAAAGACTACAAAGATCAATTAAAGAGGTCATAGACAAGACAACATAAATATCTCTCTCTCTCTAAAAAAAGAAAACCCCAAAGCAAATCTGGTTTTGGGGAGGGGGCCAGCCGCCTCCCCCTCCGCCCTCTCCCCTCCTCGCCCTTTCCCCTCCTCCTCCTCTCTCTTCTTCGACGGTGTATCTTCTTATCGGTTTTGGGAGCATGTGCTGCAGTGTTCGTGGTGATCTTATTTCAGGTGTTTCGACCTCCGGCCGATGACCTGTGGGCTGGATCCATCACGGCTCCACCTTGTTTTTCCAGAATCCGGAGTTTAGTGGCCATCGGAGGAGGTAATAATGGCGGTTTGGAGTTAGGCTCTGATTGGGGTTAGGTTTTCTTTTGTTTTTTCATTTTTTCGTTTTTTTTTTCTAGCCTTTTGGCTCGTTTTCTCCGGCTGAGTCTCCCCCAGTCCGGTTCGTACCGGTCTAGTGCTCTAGATCCGGTGGGTGTTGGTTCATGGGCAAATAATTTTAGTAAGGGTTTTGGTGGGTGTTCGGAGTGAGGTCTGCGGTGGTTGACGGCAGTGCCGGTGATGCTTTTTGGGGGTTTTCGGCAGTGGCAGCAGTGACGCTATTGTTGGGGTTTTCCGGTAGCAGCTCTGGCCTGTTTGTTCACCGGCGTTGTTTCCTTGTTCTGGGCCGTCAACGGCAGTTTCAGGCGTGAAGAAGTGTTTGGTCTCTGGCACGGGATTAGATTTCTTCTTTCGCTTGTGATCTGTTTGTTGTTTGATTACATCTGTTTTAATTGATTACTGGTTTGTACTGGGATTTTATTTGATTTCTCTCTGCCTAGTCCTGGACAGGATTCTCATATCGGCACCTAGTGCTGATTTGCTTTTGCAGGGTGTTCTGTAATCCCGGAGTAGGTAGTTTGGTACAATCCAGTATTTTTGCGATGTAATCTTTGCCTTCGGGCTTGAAATGAATTGATTGATTAAAAAAAAAAAAAGACAAGACAACATAACAACTGAGGACAGACATCTCAATAAAGTTGACACCATTGCCTCGGCAATTCATATGTGATCCACAACCCAATAGAAATGGGGTTGGCAAGGAGGAAACCCATCTAAGGAGGAAATTAAAAGAAAACATACAACATAACTTGAAAAATTAAATTAGATCGCCAAGCACCTAAACGTACCCAACTTCATTCAGGACTACTAGTTTCGGTATGGATCGCGTGAAATTATACAATAGGCTGGAAGTACCGCCACGTGGTATTCCTTGCACATATAGGCATGAGCAAAGTAGTTTTGGAAAGGGTCTTTGATTTACGGTGCTACCACACAATCTAATGGTTCATTTGATTAGAGTGAAAATAATAAATAATACAAGAAAGAGGGGGGAAAATGACATTTTTTTGGTGTTTGATTACCATAAAAATGAAAAACAAAATACTAGAAAAGCAATTTTTTTTTTAACAACTCATTTAAGCATTGCTAGATAGATTTACTTTCTTGTTAAAAACATAAGAAATATATATTTTTTCATGCGCATGTCGCCACCTCTTATGACACTTCCCGTTGTGCCTATAATTTTTTTCCCCTTTCCTACCATAATTCATATTGTACATTAAGAGTAAGTTAGTAACAATAACTATTTTTTCTTGAAACGATTCTTACAGAACTTTTAATTTAATTGTAATTAAATTTTCATTTCATTAATTTCTTTTCTTTTACTTCATTTTCTCCCATCCTTTCCGGCATAAATTTCTTTCTAACAAAACGAACCCGGGTAATGTTTGGTGGAATCGGTTCCAGATTACAAGAGATTGAGTTTGAACACGATATACGGTAAACTATAGTAGCATATGCAGAAAGAACTTACCTTAGAGATAACACCCAATAATCCCAGAGAAACTCTTGCGGCATCAAAACTTGGGTCTTTTTCTCCCAATCTCAAAATCTTAGCATACCCTTGAGACCCACTTGCAGGAACAACAAGGCTTATCCCAATAACATGATCATGAACTGCCCCTCCTTTCCCCCACCAAGAACTCCCATGCGCCCCTGTACTAATTAACCCACCCACGCTAACGCCTTCCCAGTACGGTGCCGCCGCCAAACTCAGCCCCTCCGTCTCCACCGCATCAATAAGGGCCCGGAGGCCTACGCCTGAATCCGCTGTGACCGCCATCTTCGACTTGTCCACGACGATCTGGGAGTTGTAGTTCTCGGTACTTATGAGAATTGAGTTCCCTGCAGGCTTTGTTGATGGTGGGCATGCCAGTTTTGGTATGGTGTGGGAAAACTTGGTGGTCGCTTTTACCTTTAGGTTGTTTTTGACGGCGTCGGCAACGGCTAGGCGGAGCTCCTCCTCGGTTGTGGGGTAAAGTACGGTGGGGACACGGCAGTCCTCCCGGTCGCCCCACACGCCGTAGGAGTTGGAAAGGGTGCAACCGGAACCGGTTCGGGCGCATTGGACCGGTGGTGGTGGTGGCATGGCACGGACGTCCGTGGGCGCAAAGGTTGCACCCCATGTGGCAAACAGTAGGGTGTGAAATAGGAACGACCAAAGGGAAATCATGATCAAGTATTGCGTTTGGTTAAGGGATTGTCTCTGTGGATATTTATAGGGAAGTCTGGTTACACAGATTTACGGCGCAGATCTTATTAAATACAGAACCGTCCGATACACACGAATTTAAGCGAAATTCACCCTTTCTTCTTCCTTTCTTTTCTTTACTTTTTTTCCCTGCCTTTTTCGGGTCTTTGCTTTTTGATGTTGGGTAGCTAAATAAGTACTACATGTTATTTTTTGCCTTTTAATTCAAGTTCATCATTTCTTTTGTACTGGGCATGCTCTTTGGCATGATGACGTGTACTTTTCTTTTTTGACCCTGAAAAAGCAAACTCTATTCATAGAATTACATGTTGTGAGATTTATTACACATCCCTAACCTAACTATAAGGGAAAATGACAGTCTATGACGTGTTTTAATAATTAATACCTGTCAAGAACATACTAAGAATATTTGTTAATACTGAAAATGTCCTTGATGAGTATTAATTATCAAAACACGTCATTGACCGTCATTTTCCCTAACTATAAAGATTTGAAGAGGCCCATTAGTCACCTAATTGATTAGTGATAGTCCATCACATGTCCATTCATATGATTTAAGTGGTAGTTTCGTGTCGATCTATCCACAACCCATTCCATTATATATAGAAGGAAAACTAATACTCTCTCCGTCCCTTTTTAAGTGTCCTGCTTCGTAACTCCAACTTATTAAAAAGATATCATCATTATACCTTTCACATCAACTTTTTCCTCCACTTTTTTAACTTACCCATCATCATTACACTTTTATTCACTTACTTTTCAAAAAGGAATCTACTTTTAGAGGCAAAATAGACAATGCATCAATTTTTACCCACTAACTTTATAAAATGGACACTTATTAAGGGATAGCCCAAAATGAAATATTGGACTCTAAAAAAGGGACGGAGGGAGTAAGGTTTAAGTTTCGCTAAAGACTTTTTTGAGATTTTTGGGCTTTTCTTCTTGTTAGAATAAATAGATAAATAATAAATAGAATAAATAGGTTTAAGTTTTGCTCCTAGCGGGCGGCCTAAGCTTTGCTGCCGTCCGCCGAGCACTCATAGTTTACTTCGTCCACCATGCCTCTTCACCACCAGCACTCGTGACTTTCTGATTCATGGATTCTTTACTTCTTTTCTCTCAAACTCAAGTTGGTAGACCTACTTGAGTTTGGCTTGGCGTGGCTGCTTCTGGTTCTCACTTATGGCTGTCCTTTTGGCTCTCTTGGTTCTCTAGGCTTGGCTTGGTTGTTCTTGGTTTCTTTTTGGTCTCAGTGCCCTTGATTTCTACTTTTTTTATACTCAAGTTGATAGATCTACTTGAGTTTGAGGCGGGATGTTAGAATAAATAGATAGTAGTATATAATAAATAAAATTATGATCTTGAGATTGTGATTTGATTGTAATTAGGATGATTTTCTTCTATAGTTAATTAGTATGATTTCATTCCATAATTAGGCTCCCTCTCCTATATAAATGGAGGGCTCATTGTAAGGTTTTATATATCGAATTCAATAAAACTTCTCATAAAATTGAATTCAATAAAACTTCTCTTCATATTTTACAAGGGGGGAATGTTAGAATAATGAAAATATTGTGATTGATTATAGTTGATAGAATCGATTGTAATTGATTAGGATCAAGGATTTGATTATCTTTCCATAGTATAGGATTTGATTTTGTTTCCATATTTTAGGATTCCACTATTTTGTATAAATACAAGAGCCTATGTACATGTTAGTATCGAATTCAATAAAATATCTCTTTTCTCATATATAACACTTGTTTTTGTTCCTATTCAATTTTTTTTTTTTTGCGTTTATTAGTTCTGCGCCTAACTTTTGTGAATTATTGATTTATCTCATCAAGATGAATCGGAAAAGTAAAAAGTTAGGCGTAAAACTAACAAATGTAGAAAAAAAATTAAACATGAACACAACAAGAAAAAAGTCCAAAAATCGTAGCGAAACATAGCCTAAAAGATTTTTTTAAAGAAGGATTAAAGATCTCTAGCCTATCATTTATATAGTTCATGATATCCATTATTACCAAATCAACACAGTCAAGTCATTCATAAGTTAGAAGAAGCTTGAATCACACGCTTTAAATAACAATTGGTGAAGTATTTCATGATGTTCAATTTGAAAGTATTAACCCGATAGTGGTGTAATGGTGAGTGAAGTTAGAGGTCTCGAGTTCGAGCCTCACTTGTAACATTTTTAATTACCCCAAAAAAAAAAAAAATAGTAGAGGTGCCAGAAAGCTTTTTGGTCTAATAGCATTAGGGGGTGCAGTACTTCGGGTGTCAGGAGAAAAGAGGTCAGAGCTTCAACTCTTTCTCAATGAGCTAATTTAACTATTGTAACAATTAATTCTAACATTAACAATCACGATCGATCAACCACACATTCAATGTAAAACTCGCCATAGAAATTTTACATGGGGGGCCCATATATATGCATGATTACGCGCTTGGAACTGGGGCACTGCGCTTACTTATCCCATGTGAATGGTGAGGTCACAGTTATAACTAAAGTTAAGGCATCATGAGCAGTTTTCAGACAATAGTAATATTAGTTGTTGGCGTACATGTACATTATTAGGTTATTGTTATTGAATGGTGGCAAAAGATGTTAGCAATGACTTCCCATTTCAATACATACCAGTGAGGCTGTGACACACGTCGTGGTTGTGAGGGCACCATACCGACAAATGCTTTTCAGACAACCCAATGACTTCACAACTTGTAGATGCATCTATAGGTGGATGGCACTTGTAGTGGGCCAAACCTGCGAGGCCTCTTGGGCTAGAGCCGGTCCAATATATTTGGGCACTGGGCAAAAATGTGGCGTGGGGTCTTAATTATTTTTATAATCAAAATTAATATTAAAAAATTAATATTTATTAATTATTTTAGTACTTATTGAACGTAGTAAATGCTTTGGTTCTAGTTGTTTTAGGTGGTGCCCAAAGTTATCTTTGTCGCAGGTTCAAACTCTTTATTTGGGTGTGTATCATATGCTCTCTCATTGAAACACACTAAAATGTTATGATTTTCAAAATGTTATGAATCTATTGTTAAAAAGTTATGAATTATATTGATGAAAAGTTATGAATTTTTAGTATAAAAGTTACGATACGAAATAAAATGTTATAAATAACTGGTTCCGACAAGTAATTTTTAATGAGGTGACACAATATGAACCACACAATAGGTGCATATGGTATACACGTTAAAATGGTGTGTATTGAAAACTTTCCCTAGTTTCAATTGCCTTATTTGAATTTGAATATTTTTTGGCAAATAAACTCACTTCAAAAGCAAAGAGCGCTGCCTAGTACCGAAATTCGAAATCAGGTGTTACCTGAGGGAAAGAATCAATTTATTACTGAACTACTAAATGCATGTATTCAACAAACCATTAATATATATAGTTACTTCGAAAGGGGCCCCTACTTTTGGGCCCAAAACTTTAGGGCGCTAGGCTCAGATTAGAGCCGTAAACGAATCGAACAGTTTGCAAGCTTGACTTGGCTCGTTAAGGCAAGGTTCAACTTGTTTACTAAATAAGCTGAGCTCGAGCGCACCTCGTTCGACAAAAGCTTGGCTCGTTAAGGGTGGCTCGACTTGATTAAAGAAACTCGTTTAGTAAAAAATTAAGCTCGGTTCGTTAAGGCTCGAACCAAACTCGAACTCGACAAAACTTGGCTCGACTTGTTTATAGTCCTAGCCCAGACCTCTCAAGCCTTACCATTGGGTCGGGTCTGACTGGGCCAAACCGGTTGTGGCAGACTTACTCGAACCGATATCATTTCATAACGAGCCCACGTGCTCTCATAACTAACAGTCTAAAAGGTAGGAAAATTATGCCAAAACAAGTTGCATATTAAAGGAAAGAAAATTTCAAAAATAAAAAACTAATTCTTGTAGGTCAAGAATCATAATAAAATAGAAAAACAAAATGAACTCGAATAAAGAACGCAATATTCCTAAGTTAAAAAAACTTTCCTACGAAAATCTAATTCTAGAATGGTTCGATTCTTTTGTATAAAAATGATAAGAAAATGCAAGAAAGATTTTTTTAAAAAATAATACTTTTTTGGTGTATGATTTGCATGAAAAAGGTGAAAAGTGCTAGAAAATAAATTTTCTTGCACAAGTCATTTAAGCATAGTTACATGGCTTTAACTTTCTTACTAAAAACATAAGAAAATTTTCTTTGGTTTTGGAAGTTACCAAGTCTTATAACACTCACCATTACGCCTTTAATTTTTTTTTTCTTTTCCACCATGATCCATATTATGTATTAAGAGTAAAGTCAGTAACTACAAGCATTTTCGTACTAGATTCTTACAAAACTTTTCATTTTAAACAAACACAAGATTACCACTTTCTTTTCTTTTAATTCACTTTATCAAACAAAGAGGCTTAGCTACCCAAGATTACCACTAGATCCTTGCACCAGGTTTTGCCAGCGAGTCGGTCATGACCGACCTCCAAACAGAGAGAGCAACAAACCCTCAACTGCGACAAAAACAACCATGGTCCAAGACCAGAAACCCTACCAAAAAACTCTCATAAACGGGAGAGAAATCAAACGAATAAATCTCAAACCAAATCAACATAATCTAAAAACAACCTAACCAAAAAAGAAACAAGAAAATAAGAACCCGCCCGAGAACTCTGTCGTTGGAAGCCCCCACACCGGATCTGTAGGCTTATTCGCCAGATGTGCAAAGCCAAACCATATCTTCTTCAAATATGCACCAGATCGGCCCCAGCAAGCATCGGATGGACGGTGGTGGTGAGGTGGGGGTGGGGGAGAAGATGGACGCGGATGGAGGTGGAGGGTGGATGGGGGTGATCGCGCCCATTTGGTAGTCGTTGAAGTTTACCAAACGACCGTCAAATTCAATTATTTATTAACCAGACTACAACTAAAGATTTGTATAGTATAGTGAGAAAGTCCGAGTCGATCCACAGGGAGTTCAAATATAGCTTGTTCGGATTAGATGTAAGCGTTTCCGGCGTTTAGGCAGCCAACTTTTAGTTTTCCTTTGAAAGGTGAGAATTGCCCTTATGAAAATGACTTGAAAAAGAGTTTGAACTAAGAATTAAAAATGGCAAGGCATAGAAGCTCCTAACGCCCGTAACTTAAGCCAATTAACTTTTCTCAACGAACACACGGTTGAATCACAAGGCATAGGTTATCAACCGGAAGATTTAGCTATGAAAATGGTTAGACTTGATATAGAGTTTGAACAACAAGCTTAACACAAGGCGTGACATCGCTCTCGAAACCATGTGAGCGAGCACATGATCACCGGAGATTAACAACGCCAAGACTTGCATTCAAACTAAATATCAAGGTCAAGAACTAGAAGCATGGTTTGGAAAGCGAGCAAGTTCTTTGGTTCTTTTGGCAAACACGAGGCGAGACATAGCTCACGGAACCATATGTGCAAGCATATGATCACCGGAGGTTAACATCGACAAGTTTTGTTACATAAAAGGCGAACCACGCACATTTACAAACCAAACCTCAAGTCTTAAGTTGAGAAGAGCACAATTAACCTAAATCACACGACGTTATTAACCCCATGGCCAAGCCTTATCAACTACTCACACATAAGAAAAAGACTAGAAAGCATGCTAGAATTGGAAAACATGTTTAACCGATAAAAACGAAAATAAACTTGATTTAAAGAAGAATCTAGTCCGTAGCTACAACATTAATACACGACAAATTAAACAAAACCAAATACTTACTTGAGTTCTAAGGAAAATAAGCTTGAAAACTTGAAAGCATAACAATAGAGAAAGACTATCCTAAGCTAACTACAAGCTAACTCCCCTTTCCTAGGAGAGAGGAGAGGGATATTTATACATCCTCTCTCAAAATATCTTAAAAGGTTACTACAAGTAGCAATTTTCGAAATATGGAAGGTTGAAAAACTGTGAAAAACAGTCAGTAAGCAATCTGTATCCATACAACCAAAACGGTTGTATGGATACCGAGTTGTTAAGCCTGTGTTGGAAATGCTATGTAGAAGAGCTGTATGGATACAATCAGAATGGTGTATGGATACGTAGGAATCTGTCCAAAATATAAGGCCACCGTATGAATACAACAAAAACGGTTGTATGGATACCGCCTTGTTAACTACAGAAATGGCCCCTAGCTTCAAAACTTGGCACCCGACGCTTCCGAACTTCACCCGATGCTTCGTATCTTGCTCATTAGAGAATGGTGGCACTTCGCCACTTGGTCTTGGAAGCTCGGACTCCCTCAAGGCATGTCCATGGTGTTTAAACGCGCCTTATTTATACGAATTACCTGAAATACACAAAAACCTACCTTACGTGCAGTATCAAATAAAAGCTAGATAAATGCAAGTTAAAACAACATAAAATGAGACTAGTCGCACCAAATATCTACAATATTGGGTGCTCATCACGCCCTCCAACTTGAACTTTGCTAGTCCCTCGCAAACTAAAACAAAATGTATTTAACTAAACTATGCAACCTTCCCGAAATTCAAGATACAAAAACTATGCTCAACTACTACAACTAGGCAAGAGTCCAAAAACACCCCTTCAAATCCGAGTATATGCAATTCACGCCCAAACATGCCATGAACAAGGATGAACAAACTATGCCATATTAGAGCAGCCAAGTACACATGCACCACATCCAGTTTCAACACCAAAACTCACAAGGATACGCTCTTATTCGACTTTTCACACAGTGAGACACAAGATACATCCCATGACAAGTGCTAGCGAGTAAATGCAATAGCTAGAGACAAAAAGCTAAGTACGCTATCAAAAGAGCGCTAAGAAAGAAATGAAAGCTAATTATTGACAAGTATGGAAAGACTAGGAATATCACAACTTAAGTAATAATAGATATCGACCATGCATCAAACGGAGTTAATTAGCGTACAAAAGATCAACGGAGGACTTTATTAGCTTATAACGACCTTGGATACAAAGGGAAAGGGACTACAAAAATATAGTGGCCATATACTTGCACGGTTCATCTACCCTTGGCCACTACCAACCCTAAACTACCCAAGGCATGGCCACATATCGGCCAAACACCAAACAAAGTTACGAAAAGAAATAAATAAAAACTACTACCACCGACTCAACAACACATAGTCATCATCTTCATCTGGCTCCTCATGGTATTGAGCCTCGAGCTCCCCCTTTCCATCGGACTCTTTCTCATCCGGAATGTTAGCTAACCCGAAGGTCACACCAATCCTCTCATCATAGTATTCAACCCTCTTTCGAATCCGCTTTTGCTCTTTCATAGCATTTCTTTGATTTTTCTTTTCTTTGAGGAATAGGGTCATTTGAATTGAGATTTGTAGTGAGAGAGATTGAGGGGCCAATGTTGAGGGCTTGGAGAGAGAGATGAAAATTTGGAGCTTTAACATTTGTAGTGGGAGAGGAGAGATAAGGAATCATATACCAACTTTTTGCCTTTTTACATCCCAACCACTTCTATCAAATTCACACCACTCCAAACTTCCTTGAATCTTCGAAAACCATTGACACACAACCCTCCAAACATCCGGTTGCCTAGGTTTGAACAATTGAAGAGACTCGGACTGTGGTTCAAAACAAGGACGATGAGACTCTTATGTGGTTTAATCAAGCGAAAATGCCTTGAATCATTTCCTAAGTACGCTAGCAACTCCAACAAGATGCATGAAAGATATAAACACTACTCAAGCATGAACAAAAGGTGTTATTTACGCAAAAGCGGAATAGGAGAACGAAAAGCATGGGACGCTTAATAAACGAATCTCTACTCTAGCGATACATGCTTCGTTTCTTTCCGATATAATATGGAATAATACCGCAAGCGTAGGGTTTAACACATCGGTTGAAGCATAATAAACTGGAAATCCGGGATCGTACCCAAGGGAATAATTATATGGCTTGATCGGATATGTAGAGCAAGTAAGGGCTTTCGGCCTTTAGACGGCAAACTTTGTTTTACTTTAAAAGGTGGAATTAAAAGGGCTAAATTAAAAACGAATTAACTAGAGAAAAGATAGGCTAGGTCTAGGAATTATTAACACCCAAGACTTGAGCTAGATCACACTCTTCACCCAACTACACAATTTAAGATACTTGATTATAGCTCTCAAATCGGAAAATAGAATGATTTGAGGACCAAGCTAGCTCTAGAATTCATTTGACAAATACGTCGTGCGAAAGAGCTTTAAGCATCTTATGTGGTGGGTAGACAACGCTCCCACTTACACAAGATCAAAGAGGTTAACACCTCGGTGATTTATCAAGCAAACCCGAACCCCACATCAATTTTCAAATCAAAGTTTAAAGCTTTATTGGGTGCAAAATGCAATTTTCGCCCGAGCCATGAGATGCTAATCATCCCATGACGTAACCCTTGAAACTACTCACCCATATCTAGAGAGATAGGAGCAAGAGAAAATCTACTTAACATAATGAAATAACAAGACTTGAATTAAACTAGAGACTAAGATAGATCGGGAGAAAATAAACAACTTTAATTAAGGCAACAATAACAAAAATTAACAACTAAGGGTAGAAATTGAAATATGAGTGCTGGAAAAATAAAGAACAACAAGAACAATTCAAAAAGCAAATTGAATCTAATCCTAGATCTAGAAAAATAATACTCTTGAATCTATGCTACTTGGTTGTACAAAATAATGACATAAGCTTTTATATTTCGGAGATCCACGCCTGGAATATTCCCAAGATGCTCAGAAAATCCGCTCTTAAGTCCCTCGGCATCGATGGCAACGGCCTTAGAATGCTCTGCTATGGGGCTCGGCATCGATGTAACTTAATTCTTCCCATCGATGCCGAGGTGGTTAAGGAGTTGGGACACTAAGAGGCTCGACATCGATGTAAGCCAATTTATCCCGTTGATGCCGAGGTCAATAGTGGGGTGCTGCCTTGGCTGCCTTCCTCTTGCTCGGGCAAATCTGGCTTTTGCTCGGGCAATGATGGGTTCTGCTCGGGCAAATCTGCCTCTGCCTTGGCCATCGAGCATCTGCCTTGGCCACCCAGCTTCTGCTCAGGCAAATCTGCTTCGGCCTTGGCAATAACAGGTCTTGCTCGGGCAAATCTACTTCTGCTCGGGCAATGACGTGCCTTATGTAACGAATACTCCCCTGTTTGGCGATTTACCTACAAAATAAAACTAGAACACTATACGAGCAAACAACGTTAACAATAACTAATAAGTAATTAAATTCAACTAAAACTAGATACTAGCGCACCCTACATTACATTCTCGAGTGCTTATCAATACACAATACTTGACTTGACTTTTAGGCTTAACTTGTTCATCAATGTTCATGTATATGCATATGACATGAATTCAAACACATAACCAAATTCGATGGGATACACGACTCTTGCCATATTGACACAATTGAGCATAATTAAAGTATCTAGCAAGCGAAATCACTACTAACAAGGGAGGATTGCACAAAAAAATTAAATTTTTTACCAAAGACAGAAAAATAAGACAAGTCTCATGAACATATATATCCCTCGAGTCGCCCCCTAACTTAAACGATGCTATGTCCTCATAGCATCGAGAACAACAGTATTGAGAGGAAAGAACAAAAGATTGTACCTCCGGGGGAATGTCAACCCCCGTATACCTCGACCAAGTTGGAGGCTTTCTTGTCATTACTTCCCTTCGTCATTGGAACTGCTTCCAAGGCTCACTCTTTCGGCTCCTCCATCAGAACCACAGCTAGTCACACAAGGTCATCGCCGGGGCTTTCTTGGTCTTACAACGCGACATGCAATCGCACCCATGCTTAGGGCTCTTGAATGCCTCACTCACCTTAACTTTTAGACCTAAACCACCAAGGCTGGTGTGGTAGCATGCTTACCCTGCAAAAGACTTAAGAACCGACTACCTATTAAGAAGCAAATGATATTAGTACCGCCCGGCTCGTGTTATCCGGCCCTAACAACTGACAAGTAAAATTAAATCCACCAAATCGTCACGTGATTACACGGGTACTGCTTTTCTCCCCATTTCTCACTCAAAGCATCGTAGAGCAAGTCATGCAACAACTTCAAGTTCGAAACGGGTGGCTATACCGGACCATCAAAAGAGCAAAAGAAAAAAAAAAAAGAAAAGAGAGGAAGAAAAAGAAAGAGTTTATGTACGTTCAGCCAAACGCGGGCCCCGAACATTTAATATGCCAATGAGCGCTAATAAAATGAACATAGCACTCCACCCCACACTTTGCTTCAAAAATTGAATCCGACCATACCACAAAAATAGGTACTTTGAGTACCGCAATTGTCGAATTCATTTCAAAAACTTAAGTTCAACCAAGTGCGCATTCCAAACTAGATTGATTTTCAACGAGTTGACAAAATCTACAATGTACGGATGGTAAATCAAATCAAATTCATCAACACCAACAAAATCAATCAATTCGACTTTCAAAAGCTCTTGCATTGGTGGAGACTCGATAGGAGGGGTGGCATCGTCTAGACTTGAGAGTATTGGATGGTTCAAAATTTCTATGGAAGGTATCTCCTCAAAGGAAGGAGACAAACTCTCAGGTCTAGACACATTCTTCCTATCCTGCTCATTCAGCAGAGCATTCAAGAAGTCTACCTCCGCATTCGTTTCCTCAAAACTAAGAAATTTCTCCCCCGGATTGTCACACAAAAATGGATCCATAGAGGGAGAACACTGGACAACAGGTTCAACATACGGCTCATCACTCCATTCAGACTCTGCGGAGCTTTCATAAGCGAAACTATCATTTTCAACAAAGATAGGTGGCTCAATTTCTTCTTGTATGACATTTGAGTTGGACTCTTGGCAATGTTGAGCATAAATCCGAGAGTGTAAAATTTGAGCCAACCAATCAAAGAAATCTAAGGCTTCAGTGGGTTCTTTTTCAAAAAGTTTGCCATCGCACAACATGTCAAGGAAAGCATGACTCTTTTGAGAAAGTCCGTTATAAAAATAGTTAGCAATTTGAAAATTTGCAAAGCCATGATTCGGGACCGCAATGAGCAAATCTTTGTATCTTCCCCCACATGCATAAAATGACTCATTCTCTCTTTCAACAAAGGTTTGAATTTGATTCTTGAGATCAAACCAATTGGTGATGGTCATATGACTTTTAAAAACATTGAAGTCATGAGTGGCTATGCAAGGGGGTGTGAAAATTTGATTGGTACTCCCGCAAAGTCTTGTGAGGTGTGAAAGTTTGATTGGGACAAAGGTAATCCCGCAAAGTCTTACAGGGTGTTTCCCAATTTGTTGCTGCCATTCTATTAGATAGATAAGACGTAAAGTAAACAGGCTAGAGGGGCTATGCCGCCACCTCTCTCAAAACAGTCTCGTGGGGTTAAGCCACCGCCACGACTATATAAAAGTAATAAAAACAGTAAAAAGGCAATTGATGCTCAAATTAGCTTCGTTAAACCTCAAGTTGAATTGGTAGCTCAGTTAGAGGTATCCGCTAAGTTGAGTTCAATATACACAAAATGAAAAATAAACGGAATACTTACAGTGGTTGTCGAACCTCCAAATAAGCTATATTAAGAAATCCCCGGCAACGGCGCCAAAATTTGATCGCGCCCATTCGGTAGTCGTTGAAGTTTACCAAACGGCCGTCAAATTCAATTATTTATTAACTGGACTACAACTAAAGATTTGCATAGTATAGTGAGGAAGTCCGAGTTGATCCACAGGGAGTTCGAATATAGCTTGTTCGGATCTGATGTAAGGGTTTTCGGCGTTTAGGTAGCCAACTTTTAGTTTTCCTTTGAAAGGTGAGAATTGCCCTTATGAAAATGACTAGAAAAAGAGTTTGAACTAAGAATTAAAAATGGCAAGGCATAGAAGCTCCTAACGCCCGTAACTTAAGCCAATTAACTTTTCTCAACGAGCACACGGTTGAATCACACGGCATAGGTTATCAACCGGAAGATTTAGCTATGAAAATGGTTAGACTTGATATAGAGTTTGAACAACAAGCTTAACACAAGGCGTGACATCGCTCTCGAAACCATGTGAGCGAGCACATGATCACCGGAGATTAACAACGCCAAGACTTGCATTCAAACTAAATATCAAGGTCAAGAACTAGAAGCATGGTTTGGAAAGCGAGCAAGTTCTTTGGTTCTTTTGGCAAACACGAGGCGAGACATAGCTCACTGAACCATATGTGCAAGCATATGATCACCGGAGGTTAACATTGACAAGTTTTGTTACATAAAAGGCGAACCACGCACATTTACAAACCAAACCTCAAGTCTTAAGTTGAGAAGAGCACAATTAACCTAAATCACACGATGTTATTAACCCCATGGCCAAGCCTTATCAACTACTCACACATAAGAAAAAGACTAGAAAGCATGCTAGAATTGGAAAACATGTTTAACCGATAAAAACGGAAATAAACTTGATTTAAAGAAGAATCTAGTCCGTAGCTACAACATTAATACACGACAAATTAAACAAAACCAAATACTTACTTGAGTTCTAAGGAAAATAAGCTTGAAAACTTGAAAGCATAACAATGGAGAAAGACTATCCTAAGCTAACTACAAGCTAACTCCCCTTTCCTAGGAGAGAGGAGAGGGATATTTATACATCCTCTCTCAAAATATCTTAAAAGGTTACTACAAGTAGCAATTTTCGAAATATGGAAGGTTGAAAAACTGTGAAAAACTATCAGTAAGCAATCTGTATCCATACACCCAAAATGGTTGTATGGATACCGAGTTGTTAAGCCTGTGTTGGAAATGCTCCGTAGAAGAGCTGTATGGATACAACCAGAATGGTGTATGGATACGCAGGAATCTATCCAAAATATAAGGCCACCGTATGGATACAACAAAAACGGTTGTATGGATACCGCCTTGTTAACTACAGAAATGGCCCCTAGCTTCAAAACTTGGCACCCGACGCTTCCGAACTTCACTCGATGCTTCGTATCTTGCTCATTAGAGAATGGTGGCACTTCGCCACTTGGTCTTGGAAGCTCGGACTCCCTCAAGGCATGTCCATGGTGTTTAAACGCGCCTTATTTATACGAATTACTTGAAATACACAAAAACCTACCTTACGTGCAGTATCAAATAAAAGCTAGATAAATGCAAGTTAAAACAACATAAAATGGGACTAGTCGCACCAAATATCTACAATATTGGGTGCTTATCAGGGGGGAGGCGCAAGTGGAGTACGAAAAGGCTAAGAAGTGAAGAAGACAAAGGCCGGAAGGAGGAGGGGAGGTGGAGGTGAGAAGTGGCGGCCACCTCCACCCCCCAAAAAAGCAACCCTAGAAGGAGGAAAAGTTTAGAGAGAGAGGGTTCATTTCTTGACCAACATAGATGTATAACATAATATTAATAGTATTTTGTAGACACCCCAATCTGGGTCTCTCGATCGTTTTACTTCATTTTTCGATTTCTTGTTTCCCCGATGATGAATCAGATCAAAAATAGGTGCCACTCTCTCAAGCCATGGTCATGAAACAACTTTTGATATGTCTGGTCACTCCAGATGATCTAAGAAAGGTTATTTAAGAAATAAAACATGGCTTGTAGATATGGTCTTGTTTTGAAAGCATCTGACGTCAATACCTCAATAACCAAAAACAGGCCTAACAAATGACAACCATGATCCAGGCAGTTAGGACAATAAAACAGTAACTAATGAGACGCCGTGCGCCTGAACACACTATGCCGCGCGACGCAACAAAGCGTCGCGCGGTGTGGTGTATTTAGTACAGAAGCTGTTTTATTTTCTGAAAATGATTTTTGAGTCAAAATTTAACCAAAAGGGGGTTAAGCCTGACGAAAGAAGAGTCCCCTCAGGGCCAGGACAGGACCTAACCCAAGGAAACTTGATTTTTACCTTTGATCTTGAGTTTGAACAAGGATGGATGATGAAGGATGAAGGCGGATGATGAGGGGATGTGGATGAACTAGATCGGGTGAGAAAAGATGAGTGTGGGTGTGAGTGGTTGTTGGATGTTTTAGTAGGTGGGATCTCAAAAGTTAGTGAGGGATTAACTTTGATGGTAAGAAAAAAAATGGAGCAAAGTGCCTTGAGACTGTCTTTTGGGAATGACACTCTCAAGATTTGGAAGTGGAGAATGGGTGTAAAAACAAGAGGAGAGAGAGAGAGGCTTATGGAGCAAAGTGCCAAAGGCCAAAGAAAAGCTCATTTTTCTTGAGTGGAGGGATGTATTTATAGGTAAAGAGCCAATGATTTTGAATTTCAAATGGTGGAGGTATTTTCTGGGTAGGCCAGAAGTGCATTTTCGGCTAAGCCATTTTGCAGCTGGGGCTCAAATGGGTGTGGCCGACAACTTTCTGAGTCAATCAGAACTTTACCTAAAATGCCGTGCTGTTGACCTATAAGTGTCGCGCGGTGTAACAAGTTTTAGTACACCGCGCGTTGCAGGAGTGTTCCGCACGGTATTCCAGGTCCAGTCCAGGGTTTTTGGGCTTTCTTGGGCTCTTGGGGCTTTTGGGCTTTTTTTGGATTTTGAGGGAGTCTTTTATTCAAGCTTGCAAAGGTACCGTTTCCTTTATTTCATCATCGGGGTGTTCAAAGAACCTCCGAGGTTCGGATTGGGGTGTCTACAGCTATGCTGAATGACAAAACCGTTCCAGTAGCCTTGCTCCGCATGCACTTCCACGATTGCTTTGTCAGAGTATATGACTAATTTCACTAGTCTTGCGTACCTCTGAACAAGCATTAGCGATTTTTCATGTTTGTGTTTGTTGATGTCGCGTTTGTGCTTTGTTTTGAAGGGCTGTGATGGTTCAGTGCCATTGAATTCGACTAGCAAGAACCAAGCCGGGAAAGATGGACCTCCAAACATTTCATTGCACACGTTTTATGTCATTGATGTTGCAAAGGAAGAAGTTGAGGCTATGTGCCCGGGCGTTGTTTCTTGTGCCGATATCTTGGCTCTTTGCAGCAAGGGAAGTAGTTGCTCTGGTTAGTTAATTTTTATAGCATTTTGATCAATTTGTTAGTGAATTTGAAGGTGGTGAAGGTAAGGTAGTCGTAAATGCTTGGACATAGATGTCGAGACATAAATGTATCAACAGCCCTCAGAAGATGTGTGTGGGTGCTACGTGCATTGAACGCACCAGGCGTATCTGTGCCTAAACATATGTTTCTGTAGCACTACTCAATAGTGGTGATGACAGACTGATGCTACTCCACTTCTAATATGGATTCATAATCAAGTAAACTGACATTTGTTTGTAATTTCTTTAGTCTGGTGGTCCAAACTGGCAAGTGTCAAAGGGAAGAAAGACGGAAGGATTTCAAAGGCTATTGATACCAGACAGTTACCAGCTCCAACCTTTAACTTTTCACAACTGCAGCAAAGCTTTTCCCAGAGAGGTCTTTCCTTGGATGATTTAGTGGCACTCGGGTAAAAATTGTGTTATACAAACTGGACAAAAAGAGTCTAAAATGCAGGGTGTCCACACTGTATCATAAAAAAATAAAAATAGAACACGCACACGTTGGTGGACACCGAATTGATTATTCGAACATTCAAAAACCACTAAATATTTAGGTTAGGCCTTCTATCAAATGATATGGACTGATGGTGTACGCTTATATACCTACGCATACGTCTTCTTTTACGTGTTTAGTCTAATAGTTTTGAGGTTATAAGTCACCCTGCCTTGTTTCCCATGTGTGTGACCTCCCATGTTCCCTGCGTTTCAGGTATGTCCCATAAGAGGAGATATTGAAATTTTGATGAATTAATATTTTGATGTGTCCTTGGCGTGTCTGTGTCCGTGTCTTTGGTGACCTCCTTGGTGTGATTTGAACAGTCCTTGATTGAAAAGTTGATTAAGAGTATATTCCCCCCAAATTCCCACAATTCACTAAATACGAATAAACCAGCAAGAAAATAAAGCACTGAAAAACAAGCCCGGTTTTCCAGAAAATACAGCATTGCATCAAATCCCGTCTTCAGTAATTCAGTGTCATCTATACATCCCAAAACGACATCAGATAGACCACTAAAAACGAAGCCTCAGGAGGGCATGAATGTTATACCAGAATCATGTCAAACAGAACACCCTTATCAACATTCGTGAACTGAGTACACCAGCCAGAAAAATAAAGCATTGAAAGAAACCCTGTTTTCAATTTCTGTCATCTATCCATCCCAAAACATTAAACAAGTAACTCAGATAAACCACTAAAGAGGAAATCAAAAGATATACACACACAAAAAAAAAAAAATACATCGTTGAGTACACACAACACAAGCAACCATATATTTAATCGTGTTTACATGAAACAACAAAAACTAAATACACTATATTAGGGAATTGTTATCATACCAGAATTGACAGTTTCATATATATAATCATTTTCACCATCTTTTAATTGTTTGCATATTTGTCCAAATGTTGAATCGGCAACTTTCCCCATCTTTTTAATTGTTCGATTTGTTCAAAATAGAGGGGCCGACAGTGGTAATGGTGGAGGATGAGACCGGCGACGGCGGAGGGGCAAATATTTGGTCGAGACCGGTGGTAATGGTTTTCGATATATTTTGTCCGACGGTGGTAATTGTTTGCAGATTTTTCCAATCTTATCAGCTTCATTTTCCCCATCTGGGTATGGTGGTGGTGGTTAGGGTTTGGTTATAGGGGTGTGGGATTCTGTAAAAATATAGGCGATGAAGAGGGAGGGAGAGATTAATTGTAAGTGAGATAGAGGAAAGGGAGTGCAATTAAATCTGAGCCCTTGATTTGTATGGCTGAGATGGAGTGTCAAATTTTGTGTCAAAAATTGTGTGGGTATATATATATATCCCTAAAAAATAATTTCCTTTCTCACAAATACCCCCAGAGTGTTGACAAAACGCGCAAATCACAGCGTGCAAAGAACAATAAAGAAAAAAACACAAGTTGAAAAGATGGAGATTTTGGCGTGGTATTCTAATTGTGTAGTTGAGTACAGATTCCATCGGTTGTTGGGTATTTACCAAATATTATAATCCAGGGTTTACATAACCAGCTAACATAATAACCTTGTCTAAATCAACTCTGGATGGTCGGCGAACGCAACTAAACCAAATCGGCTTCACAAACCCCAACACAGAGAAAGTAACAGGAAACAAAGATTCAAGCAGAATATACTAGAAAGAAAATGGAAAGGGAGAAGCTAACGCAATAGAACTACATGAAAAGGAATTCGGTTGCAGAACACAAAAATGAAAGCCATCAACAAAGATAATCTGACACTGAATTACCAAGTAGAGATCAAAAGGAAAACAATTTTCATATTCTTGCTTTTATGAATTCTCATTAAAACTATGTCCGCATTTAGGGCAGTCATAGAAAAGCGTCTGTCCTTCATCAGCTGACCTGATCTGTTGAGAGGAAGGGGGTAAAAGGTATTAGTATGATCAACCAGAGGCAAAAAGAAAGAAAGAAAGTTATGAAAAATCAAATAACGATTAGGGAAGTCAAGGATTACCTGTCTTGGAATGTAATAGAGTCCGACTTGGCCGCATTTATTACATTTTGCATTGTGGTCCTGTCAATACAAATACAACACAAAACAATTAAGGTAATCTACATACAGAGTTTCACGCATAGAGTTCGATGAAACACATGCACTTGCCATTTGTTTCTTTTGTTGCTCTTGCTGAAATTCATCCATTGACACTATGCCCAGTTCCCTTTTAATATCCTAGAAACAAGAGAAATAGACACGTTGTAAGTATTTGTCATATAAGCTCACATCGAAGACACTTCAGCCAATGTGGGTAGGGTAACTAAACTAAAACATTGGCCATGAATTGATCCGATTTCAAATGTAACATCTATGCATGCATGTCACAGTGTGTGAATAAGTGGTAGAGGAAACAATGTTTGTTGCATGACTTCAGGATTGTGTTAGTCTTCACTTCACATTGCGAGGAGCTGTCAATAAACAGGTCAGTTTCCATTTCCTTTTCATTTACTTCCACTGTTAAGCTTCACATTGTTGATCCCATTCCTTTTCATTCAAGTTTTCCCATTCTCATTTGACTTTTGATTTGGTTGTGTCATCACAGATTGCTAAGCATCAGTTAGAGCTAAAACAGACCACGCAAAACTAAATACAGATAATAGAAGTCCTAAACTCAAACTGCAAGGACCTTAATTGGTAATCCCTTTTAGCTCTAATGTTTCTGAATCTCTCAATCTCTGTTTTCTTTTCTTACTAGGCGCTACTCCGGTGGAAAAGGGGTCCGACTAGTTGGCTGCCTAATCTAGGCATTGGACTGCTGCCTAATACTGTTCCCAATATGTAGTTCTCTGCGTTGATTGGCTTACAATCCCAAATTGTTGAATAATCATGCCGAATTGTTATGTTTCTACTCCAGTAAAATATTTCCAGTACCTTCAAGTCTAATTTCCTCCAAATAATTACATCCAAAAAAATCGACTTCTTTTGAACAAGTACTCAAATAGCAATGATGTGAATCAATGAGTGACTTTCGATATGATTCGATTAAAATTTCCCCAAAACATTAAACGATTTGTTCAAACAATCCGCCTTTCACACATGGAGTCCTACCTGCAGAAGCTGATACATAGCACTATATGCATTATGCTGTGCACATTATGTTTGCCCCTCACAACAGTATCCCCTAGTTCCACTCTCCCATGTCTACCCGTGCATATGGCTTGTACACGTTTTCTCAAGTCCCAAAAGCAATTTCACCATGTACATATGCAGATAATTTCCCACATAAGAACTTGTAGAATAGCAATTGAAAGCCATACCTCAGAAGTGGCAGAATAAGTTATTTCTTTTCCAGCAATATCTGGAAAAAGCAACAGGTAGTCAATAGACTAATTTCAGAGCTGATAGATAACAACGAGCCAGCACTTTCCTTCTTGCAAAATTATGATGTCAAATCAGAATGAGAACAGAAAGTTGAGCTCCACAATGCACCTATAGTTCATCATATATTCAAGTTTTCCCAATAGCATACAATTCTGATTCAACTCCAAGTCTCCAACTATAACTTCACTACAGCACTACAAAGAGAAACAAGAAACTCCAAGGTCGAGACTGCCATGGAGAATTGACAATCGGGGCGAGAACAAGGGAGAATGTCAGCAAATGCTCAAGTTGTGCTCATATTTTGACTAAGACCTGGACAATTATGAGGGGCCTTTACCTTCTAAAGGGTTGTGGTACACTTGGTCCAACATGAGGGGTGGTGATGGAAGTAATAAGAGTAGGTTGGATAGAGTGCTTATTAATGATGTTTGGCTTGATTTGTTCAGGGATTCTGAGGTAGTGTGTCACCCCCAAGCATATCTGATCATTGTGCATTGGTGCTAACTGTGTTACCAAACAAGTTCAGCTTGCCCTTTCGAATTCTACGATTTCTGGATGAAGGATAGCAGGTTTAAGAGTCTTCTCTTGGAATCTTGGTCCTTGGAAGCAAATGGCAATTCTCTACAAGTGCTGAAAGCTAAGCTTAGTCGATTGAAATCTTCTCTGAAGGAGTTTCATAGACAGAATTTCAGTCATTTGAGTGGTCAGGTGGCTCAGGCTAGGCTTAATCTATCAGATTTTGACGGATTTTTTCCACTTCGCTGGTCTTCAACCTAATTTGGGGAAGAGTGCTTGCTTCCTTGCAGTTGTGAGCTCTGATAGAAGGTTAGCTCTGAGCCAGATTTTGGATATTCCTGAGGCTGAGCTTCCTGTGAGGTACTTGGGGGTGCCCTTGATCTCAACTAAGTTGACTTATGCTGATTGTGTTGTTCTCAAGGATAGGATGCTTAGAAGGATTCAATCTTGGTCAAATAAGCTGTTATAGGGCTCAATTGATAAGCTCTGTTTTATTCAGTATCCAAGTTTATTGGGCATCTATCTTCATTCTGCCAAGCAAGATTATGAAAGAGATTGAGAGCATGCTTAGTGCATTTTTGTGGAATGGTGCTGGTTTGCAATCTACTGGAGTGAATGTAACGCCCCGAATTTTGGGTACGTTAAATAAAACATTTTATTGAAATAAAACTGAGTCCGGCTCTTTATTACAACAAAAACATAAAAGAAGTACTTTTATTACAAACGGAAGGGAACTAAGGTTCCTAACTACGGCTCCGCTTGTTCTTCCATCCGGGCTAGCTCTTCGGCTCCAAAGGCCTCCAAGGTATAAAGTTCATCCTGTTCATCTATGAAATCTGACATATTATACCTGTGTCGCCACCAATATAATAGGCCAGGGTCACCAAAAAGGCAACACCGTGAGCTTAAACGCTCAATAGAATAATCCAAACCCTCTAATCCTTAACTTACATCAACACAATATATAATCAAAGATTTCCATATAGCATGCTTATCTAGCCAATTTTAACTAACAACAACACTTTCATATTCGTTAAAAAAAATCAACGTTGGTGTCCAAGATTTATGAGTTTCTCCTACGTGACTCCTCGTAGACCGTGTCATTATTTTCCACGTATTTGCCCTTTCAAAAACCGTTTTAACTCACTCAACCTCGGTTCCGCCGTTCCGGACTCCCGAGTATCCTCACAATGGTTCCGCCATCCCGGGCTCCCATTGGCACACATTGCATTGGCTCCGTAATGCGGATAACCAAGCACACACCCAACCTCGGTTCCGCCGTTTCGGACTCCCGAGTATCCTCACAATGGTTCCGCCGTCCCGGCCTCCCATTGGCACACAAAACACACACCACACAATGGGCTACAACATCCGGCCACATTGCTGTTTCCAAAACATTTCACATTTTTCAAACACACCTCTTCATAAACCACACCCTAGGTGTCATGTTTCTATTTTCTCGAATTCCGTGTCTCGTTCTCATGCATAGACATCGCGGTAGGACTTTTCACATATGATATCATTCATTGTAATGTACAATCTAACAAGATCAACCACTCTAAACTACTTGACATGCTTGAATCACTTAACAACGAACATCATGCATTTCATACGTTTTCAACAAAAGATAACATTATCTACTTCAAATAACATGATTAAACTTACTTCCTAATGAACTTATATTTGGGTACAAGACTATATTTGGGATAGTAGGTAAGGATAACTACCGTTCTTCTTGGCGGTGGTCGGCTACAAAGATTCGGTCGTCGGTTTTGGATTTCGGCGGCGTAACGGTGTCGGTTTGCTTCGAAAGGAAAAGAGATGTACTTTCTTTTCCTAGAAACAACTTTCTAACTTAATTAAGCTACTTTAAAAGATCTAAAGGTGGTTTTGGGAGTGGTTTTGGTGGTTTCGCTCAAGAACACTCTAGAACACAAGAAAACAAGAACTTTGGAAGCAAGAACTCTTAGAATTTCTAGAGAGAAGTTGGAGCAATGGTTGAAGGTGTGAGTTCAAAGCTTGGAATGGCTTCTATTTATAGGCCTGACTCCCCTCCCTCTCTCCTTGGCCGGCCCCTCTCTCTCTCTCTAAGTCTCACTTTTCTTTCACATGTCAAGGTTGATTGAAAGGTTGGAGGCTAATTGGTAGGCTTGCATGGCTAAGTTAGTCCTTGAATTTGATCTTTGAAAGATTTGTTGGATAGGAGGAGACAATGGTACAAGATTTGGTGTTTGATTAACAATTTAAGGACAAAAGGTGATAGATTTTGGAAGATATTCAACCCATAAGTTGAAATGGTGAAAGAACAATAAGTACAAGTCCCATCCTTCTTCTTCTTCCTCCTTCCTTCCCTCTCTCTCTCTCCCTCTTCTTCCCTCTGTCTCCCGGCCTCTCTCCTCTCTCTCTCGGCCTCTCTCTCCTCTCCTCTCCTCTCTCTCTCTCTCTCTCTTTCAAGTACTAACATATATATATATATATATATGTGTGTATGTATGTACAATGAAAGACTAATACTAATAATAAATAAGTAAGTACATAGGTATTAAGATCCTAGGGTTAAAAAGGTCAAGATTCACCCCTTTAAACAAATAAAAAGGTACGAGTACTTAATTAATATAATAATGTACTTTTGTACTCCCGGGAATCTTAACAAAATATTATTTTAATGGGTCAAGTACTTAGTTGGGAGATGAGCTTATTACCCAATGGATAATAAAACCCCTAACGGTTATTAACCAAAGGATAACAAGGTACGAGTACTTTAAATCATAAATTAAGTTTTTGAAAAAGACTACATGTCCTTTATAAAACACATGTGTTTATATATATATATATGTACTTAACCAATATAATAAAGGAAGGCTTTTGTCCAATGGGTAAAGATTACCCTAACGGTTATTGTCCAATGGTCCATAGTCACTAGGGTATTTTTATTAGAAAAAATAATCAAAAGTACTTTTCAAAATAATTATAAATGTCTATTCTTTAAAGATCATTGTACTTTGTTTAAATCTTTCAAAATCCTTTTAATATAAAGAATTGAGTTTCTATTATCCAATGGATAATAGTTCTCCTAACAATTATCGTCCAAAGGATAAAGAATAAAACCAAAATAATAAAAGAAAATAATTAAACAATTTTCTAGTCTAGGGTTTGAAAAGATTCAAAAGGTTCAAGATGGGCAAAACGGTCCATCTTTGGTTAGGGAAAAGTAACTAGGTGACTTTCTAGTTTGGTTTCTCCAACAAGCCGGTTAAAAGCTAACTAGGCTTGCTAAATAGGGCTTAAGAGTCAAGAAACGATCCTTGAGGGTCTAAAGTGCAATTAGGGTTTCTAGTCGAGAAATATGATAATAAGGCGTTCGATTTCTTAAAGACTAACCGTTAAAGAATTAATACGAAAATCATCGAGCGTTCAAGAGAAATTAAGAAATTTCGAATAACAACGAGATTTTTATTGAATGAAAAATCGGAGTTGTTACAGTGAAAGTCTCTTGGAGCTCTGTTTGTGTGCCTAAAAAGGAGGATGGGCTTGGTTTCAAAAGGCTCAAGGAATGGAATAGGGCCTCTATGCTTAGGCACTTATGGGCCCTTTTGCAATACGGAGGATATTCTGCGGGTGAAATGGATTCATTCCTATGTTATTAAACACCATTGTATCTGGTACATGTGCCTTCCCTCTAATTCTTGTTGGACTCTGAGGAAGCTTTTTGGCCTTAGGCAGATTGGTCAATCCTTCATTAGGACAATCATTGGCAATGGCCAGTCCACCTTTCTCTGGCTGGATAAATGGCACACTCTTGGGTCTCTTTATCTTAAGTATGGTGATAGAGTGGCCTTTAATATGGGTAGATCTTTGGGTGCCAAGGTCAACTCTATTATCCATAATGGGGGGTGGTGTTGGCCTCAAAGAAGGAATGCTGTGATTACTGAAATTATTAATAACACGGCAGCTTCTCTTATTCCTGGTGAAGCCAATGAGGACAGAGTGATCTGGTCCCTCTCCCCTACTGGGGTTTTCACAGCCAAATCTGCTTGGTCTGCGATTAGGACCAAGGCTCCTGAAGTTCCCTGGCATGCTTTGGTATGGCATAAGGGCTTAGTTCCTCGGTGGACCTTTATCTTATGGGTAGCTATTTTGGGCAGACTTGCTACAAGGGATAGACTCAGAACTTGGGGTGTTACTTTGGATAGTGGATGCGTACTTTGTGCAGGAGGGTTGGAATCCCATAACCATCTCTTCTTTGCTTGCTCATTGCTTTACAGGTGTGGACAGAAGTTAAATCTCTGTGTGGTTATGCTCAGATTTTCTCCTCCTTATCTTCTGAACTTACCTGGGAGGCTCCCGGTGCAAAGGGGCATCTCTCAAACAGCCCATGTATAAACTCTGTCTAGCGGCGTTGGTTTATCATAATTGGAGAGAGAGAGAAATGGCTGTATTTTTAGGAACCACGGTGTGGACTCTGCTTGTCTGGTTAATAGAATTGTGGGTGATGTGACTGCTTGCCTCAGTCCATGGAGAAGGATCCCTGGCTCTGCTGAGAATCAAGCTTTGGGCTTTGCCTGGGGCTTTCCCCGCTGGATGTTCCAGCAACCTTAGATTTCCCTTTTTTTTTTAGTTTGTGCTGAGCTTGTATAGGTTTGTTTTGGTTTTTGCTCTTTGTTCCCTCCTGATTAGCCAGGAGGGATGAGTTTTGTTTCTCCGGGGTTTTGTCCCCTTGGTTGGTTGGTAAATAAAAATCTTGTTCCAAAAAAATTATGAGGGACCAACAAGTGGAAACACCACTTTACTTATGAGAAGAAGCATCTAAAAAGTATCAGCCACCAAGGGAGGTGTACAAGTGGTTTAGATCCGTCATTCCCATAACCTACTGCCAAGAACCTTCTAGGAATGTTTGACACCCTTATGCATGATTCACTTCAACAGCGACTGACCTGTCATGATTTAAAAATAGACAAGGGATTCTTTTAACAAAAAGGTCACGAATAATATTTACCCAGTGGGGATAAACTCAGAACACTTCCTAGCCACAATACAGGTAAAAACTCAAAACATGGTAATATTTTTCTACCCTCCTAAGAAGCTTTCTTTCCAATTTTGTTTTTTGCTTTTTGTGTGTTCTTCAATATGCATAGCTTAGACCGTAGTGAGTCAACCATACAACAAGGTTCAATAAATATCACCGATAACAATTAGCCCACATGATCAACTAATATTATACACCAAAATACCTTAAAGAAGTATTTTTTAGTTGTAATTCAGAACCGATCCAACCAACCGCAACGGGTTGCCTTACCAATGCAGAGCCCCCTTCTGCAGCTGTTTCGCACAAGCTTGCGTTTGCGGGACCCCAAGGATTTTACTCTTAGGGGGAGTCCACCCGGAGATTTGTGCTTGTAAGGCACTTACCTCCGCCGTCCTTACCACTTGAGCTAACCTTTGATTTTCCTCAAAGAAGATAATAAAACTATATCCAAGAAAGTTTTATATCATCAAACCACACATAATTACTTCAGAAAACTGATTAACTAAAAAACCCTTCACCCATGACAGCTAGCACAGATGCTAATGCGATTGCAGAACTAAACCACCGCTGGAATACCCTTCAATCAGTTCAATGGATTACAAATCGATTAATCGAACAATCTAACATTAACAACAACAAGAAGTGAAAAGGGTAGATGAGGATATATATACCTTTATAACTCCGTTTGAATTTGCAGAGAGGGCAGCGGGCATACTTGGTCTTATCGAAAGACAGCATAGTTCCGCACAGGTCACAGAACATGAAATCACGCTGGTGGCAATACGCCATGGGTCAACCCAATTCACGCTCTTGAGTGTGTGTGTGTTTAGGAAGGAGAAGAAGTTGGGAAAGAAAGTTGGGGTTTAGGGTTTTGCGTGGAGTTCATACTGGGCTCATTCTTTTCAGAAAGTCTACATACACAGCAGATCTGTGCACAGATTGTGCACAGATTTCGTTGTGGAACCCACCACGGGTTCAACACTAATCATCCGATCCGTTCACTAAATTTAAAACATTTTTCAATGGTCTCATGAAAAAATAAGCTCAATCCGATATCTATAGGTACTCGATTCAACCATATAACTTTTTATTATCTAAATATTTGAATGAAAAATTAGATGATTGGATAAAGTACCTATAGGTATCGAATTGAGTTTATTTTTGACAAAGACCCTTGAAAAAATGTTTTACATTTAATGAACGATTCAGATAATTTGTATGAGACCCTTGGTGGGTCATATAATAAAATCTGTGCACAGATCTGCTGTGTGTAGCAGGACATTCGGATAGTAGGAAAAGATAAGAAGAGAAAGGAACGGAGTTGGTCTTGTGGCGAGGAAGGGCGAGAAATAAAATAGAGCAAAATAAACGTTCACTGTTCCAGGATTCCTCCGATTTTCTTACTATTTTCCATTTGTTTTTATTAAAATTATATTGTTCTTATTTCTTTTCTTTTCTCACGACTTGTCTTAATCCAAAGAGTGAAAAAAAAAAATTTAGTCCAATATATGAGCCGGAACGGAGTTACAGTTTTAGAATATTGGATTAAAAGTTGTAGGTACTGGCCGATATTAGTACTATCAAAACTGGAAAAAAAAATTAATGCAAAATTATTTATGGAATTGATTTCTACCCTTCTTTTTTTTATATCTACATTCTATTCTTTGTCTTTTAGAAATATATATACACACACACTTTCAACACTACAAATAAAAAGGGAATGTGGATATAAAAAAAGAGAGTGCGGATATCAATTCCCAATTATTTAACTAGGGATGCTTTTTGAATTTCATACTATCATCTCGAATATGTTTCAAAATAATTTTTTTTTAAATTTTCTCAATAAATTTTGGTTATTCAATCAAACAAATATAATTAAGGTAAGAAAGATTTAAGGTATGAGTTTGTCTTTGCAAAATTAAAAATAAAATATACTCCCTCTGTCCCTAAATAAGTGTCCGGCAAGCAACATTAGGCCTTAAAAAAGATGCATTTATTTAAAAAAAAAAATTTTTTTTACAAATTAATAGATAGCAATGAGTTCTATTAGATTGTGAAAAAAAATCAAATTTTTAAATAAAAAATATGCATGTTTTGTAAAGCCTAGTTGCATAGTTTTGTGCGCCGGACACTTATTTAGGGACGGAGGGAGTAAAATTTTTCAAATAGTCCCTTTAGTTTGCATTTTGTCTCAATTCCGTCTTTCTAGGAGGAAAATGTCAATTTTGCCCACGAGTTGTGTAGTTCTAATAACACCATCAGAGGGACCAAATTGAGACAAAATACAAACTATAGAGTTAAAACTAAAACAACCAATACTAGAGAGACGAAATTAAGATTTTTTTTTGGTCAAACGAAAATATAAGGGATGAAATTAAGATTGCACACAAACTAGATGGACTATTTCTAAAAGCAAATGATAACGCAACGACAAGATTTGTTAGTGCCACGAAGATTGTAACCATGTTACATTATTACTAGGGCTGCAAACGATCCGAGCCGCTCGCGAGCGGCTCGAAGCTCGGCTCGACAACGGCTCGGCTCGGTTCGAGACACAAATGAACGAGCTCGAGCTCGAGTCCTGGGCTCGTTTCATAAATGAGCCGAACTCAAGCTAGTCGAAACTCGGCTCGAATTGGCTCGCGAGCTCAACTATATTATATATATATATATATATATATATATATATGTATATGAGTCCTGTTCTGGTCAGGATTCCCGGACCAAAACTTCCATCCACACCCAACTTATAAGCCGTTGGATTTAATCCAACGGCTGGGGAAATAAAATCCATTCTTGGCTTCCCACGCGCTCCCCTAAACACCCAGCTTATTTTCCTTTCTTTGTTCAAACGCGTAAACAGAGAAAGAGAGAGAGGAACGACGAGAGAGGAACGACGAACTAGACCCAAGCCCGACGCACGACGACGACGACGAACACAACAAGGTATCTATATCACTCTCTATCTCTCGCTCTTTCTCTGTCGATCTGAACGCAGATTATCTCTATAGATTTTGATTTTTACTGTTTCGAACCAAAACTATGACTCTCTCTCTCTCTGGCTCATTCTCTCTCTCTCCCCATGTCGATTAGGGCTTTTTCCATGTCGATTAGGGCTGTTCAGATGAAGCCCGTGTGTGAGAATCCCAGG